>CM065696.1:24835366-24845366 GCA_017654935.2 Phymorhynchus buccinoides
CACTCTATCGGCCAACACGACTTTAGGATAACTGCCCCTGGAGAGTGTCCAGTATGTAAACATATGTAAAATATAGCTTATGGTTTGAGAAGCACCAAATCGTAATGCATGAAATTAGGTATATTTGTTTTCCTGTCAAAGCTTCTTCTTTTTTTCTAGTGGGCATGATTTTGTGAGTGGGTGTATTCTTCGTTTGCTTTCTTAATCAGATTGCACTCTATCGCGATATCTTGATTTCATCAGAGGACTATAGCCCGTCTATAGTCAAGTCAACCAACATCAATAAACCGCCTCTGCGCAATCTCTCCCCGTCGCAGTTATGCCAGACTGATGGGTTGTAGCGACGTATTTGAAAGCAGAAGAAGAAGACTGGGGCAAAACCGTTTTTTTTTTAGAAGCATGTGTGTTGGTGGATGAAAGGTGGTGGTGCGATGAGCCCTCAGCACACTCATGTCCTGGTAAAAGCCAGTTGCGGCTTTGAAAAAGAAAGAAAAATGAACATAATTTGCAATTTGCCTGCATCCAAAAATTCCAATTTTAGAAGTAAAATTGTCGATGTTTTGTTGTTTTCTGCATTTTGCTACAAAACACTGATCTCGTCATTTAAAAGTGTAATTGGGTTTTTTAAAAAGAAAACACATGTGATTCCTGCACAAAATGACATCGCCAATCTAAATATGACGTCTCCTTATAAACAACAACGACAACAAAAAACTATTTCACATCGTCACGGGCATCACTGTACTGGTCGCTTTGACATCAAAAGGCTTAGCTGGTCATGGAGTCGTTGAAAAGCTGACGTCACCAGTCCTGGTCCTAGAAATGACGTGGTCAATGAACTTGGCCCTAGCGTGCCATTGACTTGTGCCGGTCACTTGGTGCTGGTGTTAATCTTCCTGACGGAGTGGGAGTGGGGCATCCAGGCCCTCACCTCCTTGGCAGGCTGCCTGGGCTTGCCCGTCCCCTCGTTCCAATCCCCGTCACTGCGAGTCTGCACACAGTCAACAGTAGGGTGTGTAAGGGTGTCCGCAAAGACACGCTATGGAAATCGTCATCGTCTTCAGTGTTGTCGTCATTAAAGTCGTCATCGTTATCATCAGTTCAGTGATAGGCCTAAGCTAGTCACAAAAAAGTTAAGGGTTGCCGTGTGTTTCACGTTATTTACTTTTCACACTGATGAATTGTAAAATAAAGGATAAAGCGAAGCGGAGTAAACTCTGTTTATAATTAACATAATATCATAATGATGACACTCTTGATACAGTTTTATGTTAGTAGTATGTATTTGTTATCCTTTTTTACTGTTTTTTTTTAAACCTGGACTCGGTAAAATAAAATAGAGCGGAATGGCTTACGTTTCCAGCACTGTTTGGAATTATGTGCTATAGGGTACAGTGATGAAGGTGTCATGCAATAAATTGTTTTGTGTTTTTGTAAATTTGTTCAGGTTGTTTGTAATGTAAATACATGTGGGATGTTGTCGACGTGTTTGATGTTTACTGTGGTGACAGTCCTGAGAAAACCATTGCTGTTGACGGGACTATATAAGCAATGTAAAATAAATAAATAGATACAGTTTTACAACTTTTGCACTCGTGTTATTACGGATGCTGGAAAAGAAAATGGTGTTTTTGTCTGAACTCGGCACACACTCGTTTCACGGTTGAGCACAGCTGTTCCGTCCCACACAAAATCAAACTATTTAGTTAAAAGTCTGAATCTAGAAATCTTAGATGAAATTTTCTCCAAGCTTTTGTTTGTAAAACATTTTTGGCTGAATGTTCTTCATTGTATATTTAATATATTTCTTCCATCGGATTTATGGTAAAAACTTATTTTTGTTGAGCAGTATCATGCAACATATTTAGTAGAAAATGTTCTTTAAAAATACACTTAGTATTGCAAACATAAACATAATTGCTCATGAGTGAAAATCTAGCAATGTTCACTGAAAACAACTAATTTAGTCACATACTACAACATATTCTTGATTGTTATTTATGAAAAGTTACTTATGGTAAACTAAAGTTGGCTTGAAAAAAACTTATGATAATATAGATAAACTAAATGTTCCTACCAAAACAGCTGTGTGAGGGTCTTTGGCAGAAAACGACAAGATGCCCTTGCAAGGACAAGGTTCTACGAACGAACAGGGACCTATCCCAGGCTGTTGGAGAACAGAGGCGTACAGAAAGTCCAGTGATGATATTTTAAGTAAGCATGGGTATAAGCCTATGTAGAAACATATAGGGCAACGATAAGACCCTTAACTTTTTGTGAGAAGTAGATCACCACCGCCACCATCGCCGTCTTCTTGTGCATTGCTAAGTCAAAAAAGTGTTGATTATACCAACAAGAAACTTACGTAAACATACGTAATACAGACACTACAACAGACACGACGAGTATGCGGTGCTTCTTTTGATGAGTATAAGTAGGATACATAGTTTTAAATGTTTTCCAAAAGAAAACCGAAATTTCCTTCTTTGCGCTATATATTTCTTGTCCAAGCTGTATCTCGTGAACTAGAAGACAAACTCCCTTCAAATTTTGTGTGAGGATGTGACACTAAGAGTATAACACATTCGTATATAAATTATCCCTCGGAAATACAATGTCGCCGAGCGGCAGACATGTTTCCGTTTTTCTTCACCCTCCTATATCTCGTGAAATACTGTATAGAATCACTCCACATTTTGTGTGGGTGTGAAAAAAGTGGAGTAGAAGACATTGCAGTACAAATTATGCCACGTGGGATTTTAATGTCGCCGAGCGGCAGACATGTCTCCGAGTTAAGGGTGTACACCCCACTAATTAAGGGTGTACATCCCGGTAAAGGAGGGGGTCTAATACTAAAAGTAAAAGACATTGTAGCACAAAATGTGCCACGTGGGGCTTAAATGTCGCCGAGTGGCAGACATGTCTCAGTGTTAAGGGTGTGCACCCCACCAATTAAGGGTGTACATCCCGGAAAACGTTTTGCACCCAGTCAAGGGTGTGTAGGTGCATCACCCAAAGGTCACAAGGAGGACGGGGACCTAAGATGTGAGGGGGAAGGGAGGTACAGGGCGGGGCATGTACAGGGCGTAACCGGCAAAGGACCTATCTGCCGCTCGGCGATGCCCTTGTAATATGTAATGTGACCATGCATGTTCAAACAAAACAACAGTTTCCTGACATTACATAGAACTGAGTAATTGAACGTTTTGTGAAAACTTAAAATGCTGGCAATATGAAACACCGGTAGGCAATATGAAACAAGACTGGTGTTTAAAATGAAACACATTTATGTTTGCACTAACTCCACAATTGAGTAAGATATGTTACTTGGCTTAAGTTACTTTAATAAAAAATAACATTTACCTTCCATTTATTCAATAAAATAAAAGAAATTAAGAGTTAACAGGAAATTAGTAATTAACAAGAAATAAACGTGTTAAAACTCACAATGATCTAAAAATCCTTGTTCCATATTACCCTAGTGGCAGTGTAATTTGAAACATCAAAAGTCTCTTCTGTTTGAATTTGATTTTTAATTTGTCTGATGCCTCCTCCACTGTTCTTGTGTGTGTTTGTGTCATGCACACACAGGTCAAAGAAGTAAAATTGTGCATAGCCACATCCAGTGCACGTGTACTGATGTGGAACATCGTTTCATATTTGCCTACTATGGTGTTTCATATAAACCGTTTCACCCATTGCTCTTTAATCATACTCTACCCACATTTAGCCTACAAACAGTCATTTCTTACTTTCAGGGTTTCAACAAGTTTATTTCACTCAACACATGGGTACATCTTTCTGTTTGTTTGCAACGTGTCTTGTATTTGTAAAACGGGCATTTCTAAAACAGACAGTTAGACGAGCATCGCTGAAAACAAGTTTGAACTCACCTCTTCGCACAGCAACCTTTCAGCGCCATTTTTTCAGAGTGTCTCGTAATTAGGGAAGATAAGGCTTGAAGCCAATCAGGATAACCAGATCTCTGTTATCTCCCATTTGACAATAAGGGCATGTTTCAGTTTACACTCCGTTTCATATTTGCCCCCCTTTCCCATATATCCGGACTCTCCGCGCGGAAATAATCAATAAGTAAAAGAAAGAAGGAAACAAATATACGGATTAGGGGAAATTCGGACACGTGCGTATATCTTTGTTATTCTTTCTTTTACTTATTTACGGATTGCGCATGGGTTTCCGCGCGGAACATCCGCGTGTATGTGTACACGGCCTAAATCTTTTCACTTCAGTTAAAGTCATCAGTTAACATATCCAATATGAAACGTTGTAGCGAAGCCTTTTTTGCACACTTTAAAGAGACACACTCCACCCCCTCATAAAAGACGAAATCTACAAAACCATTGGGAAATAAAATATAATAATAACAAAAACACAGTCAATGAAAAGCGACAACAGGCTCTAGGCCTACTTTACATACTCTACGAACACGGGTAAATAATAATATTTCCACAGAAGTCAACATGTTTACATACAGTAAAGTACATCAAGTTCTACAGCAGCGGAACAGTGCATAAGTTCTACGCAATGAAGTGCATAAGTTCTACACAATGAAGTGCATAAGTTCTACACAATGAAGTGCATACGTTCTACACAATGAAGTGCATACGTTCTACACAATGAAGTGCATAAGTTCTACGCAATGCATACTACGTTCTACACAATGAAGTGCATAAGTTCTACGCAATGAAGTGCATAAGTTCTACACAATGAAGTTCTACACAATGAAGTGCACAATAGTTCTATTGCATAAGTTCTACACAATACACAATGAAGTGCATAAGTTCTACTACACAATGAAGTGCACAATAGTTCTATTCTACACAATGAAGTGCTCAATAGTTCTATTATACACAATGAAGTGCTCAATAGTTCTATTATACACAATGAAGTGCTCAATAGTTCTATTCTACACAATGAAGAGCTCAATAGTTCTATTATACACAATGAAGTGCACAATAGTTCTATTATACACAATGAAGTGCTACAACAGTTCTATTATACACAATGAAGTGCTCAATAGTTCTATTCTACACAATGAAGAGCTCAATAGTTCTATTATACACAATGAAGTGCACAATAGTTCTATTATACACAATGAAGTGCACAATAGTTCTATTCTACACAATGAAGTGCTCAATAGTTCTACACAATGAAGAGCTCAATAGTTCTATTCACACAATGAAGAGCACAACAGTTCTATTCTACACAATGAAGTGCTCACTAGTTATATTCTACACAATGAAGAGCTCAATAGTTCTATTCTACACAATGAAGTGCTCACTAGTTCTATTCTACACAATGAAGTGCTCACTGAAGTTAGTTCTATTCTACACAATGAAGTGCTACAATAGTTCTACACAATGAAGAGCACAATAGTTCTATTCTACACAATGAAGAGCTCAATAGTTCTATTCTACACAATGAAGAGCACACACAATGAAGTGCTCAATAGTTCTATTCACACAATGAAGAGCACAATAGTTCTATTCTACACAATGAAGTGCTCAATAGTTCTATTCACACAATGAAGTGCTCAATAGTTCTATTCTACACAATGAAGAGCTCAATAGTTCTATTCTACACAATGAAGTGCTCAATAGTTCTATTCTACACAATGAAGTGCTCAATAGTTCTATTCTACACAATGAAGAGCTCAATAGTTCTATTCTACACAATGAAGTGCTCAATAGTTCTATTCTACACAATGAAGTGCTCAATAGTTCTATTCTACACAATGAAGTGCTCAATAGTTCTATTCTACACAATGAAGTGCTCAATAGTTCTATTCTACACAATGAAGTGCTCAATAGTTCTACACAATGAAGAGCTCAATAGTTCTATTCTACACAATGAAGTGCTCAATAGTTCTATTCTACACAATGAAGGTCTACACAATGAAGAGCACAACAGTTCTATTCTACACAATGCTCAATAGTTCTATTCTACACAATGAAGTGCTCAATAGTTCTATTCTACACAATGAAGTGCTCAATAGTTCTATTCTACACAATGAAGTGCTCAATAGTTCTACACAATGAAGTGCTCAATAGTTCTACACAATGAAGTGCTCAATAGTTCTATTCTACACAATGAAGTGCACAACATTTCTACACAATGAAGAGCACACCTGTTCTACACAGCAGCAGACCGCACTATCAAAGTTCTACCACAAAAGAGGAAGCCAACAGCAGAACGACAACGTTGAGGTGGGACAGATGGCGGCCCCGCTCAGCCTTGTACCTCCAGATTGGAGCTGTCCTTCCACGCCTTGGAGCCAGAGCCAGAGGTCTTGGAGCCGTGTCCTTCGTGCCAGGCATAGCTCTCCGACAGGCGGTCAGTGCCGTTGGCCAGGGTGGCCGTGGCAGTACCGCCATAGTGGTACACACGGTGGTTGTTCTCTGAAATGTGCTGGTGGTCAGTTGTCGTGCTCTTCACCGCAGTGGTCCTCTTGCCGAGGTCATCGGTGGTGGTAGATCGAGTCTTGGTGGGCGCCTGATGCGCGGATAAGTACCGGGCCTGCACAGACCCCCTCTCACTTCTGACAAGTGGTTTTTTTTTTATATATCGTGATTGATTCTGATCACTCATCATCCAACTAGCAACTACAAAACACAAATATATAAAGGAGCAAACATTTGTCAAGGGATATATGAAAAACAATTCTTGAAAATGAGTTTGTTTTTGGTTTTGAATTGCCGTTATATCTGACCACTATCATCAGACAATTTACAAAGAGATAAGAAATCGAAATCAACAACCCAGAGACACAGTAAACCTCTGCTTTGGAGAGATACTATTCACGTTAGTAGCGGATTGTTTTCAGTAATGAGATCTCTCGTTTGGCACGATGTAAGCTTCAGACTGGTCTAACATACATAGTGAAAGAAAAATGAACAAACATGTCCGTATTCGAATGACAGTGTAGCTTTCATAATGACAGCCAAACCCGACAGACCAACAAGCAATCAACCAAGCCAGCCAGCCACCAACAAGCCAGTGAAATAGTCTACCTTTCCCCTTCACTGCTGGTGATAATAACCAGACAGCCAATGCTATTAACCAATCAACCCAACCAATAAAACTGCCCACACACCCAACCAACCAAGCAACTAACCAACCCACCAACAAGCCAGTTATACACGGTTTCTCCGCCACAGCCAGCCAAAATGACCAACCAACCAACCAACCATTCCACCCATTATCTCACCCCTGCACCCACTCACCAACCCATCATCCACTCTCCCAACCAACCAGCTAACCAACCCAGCCAAGCAACAGAGTAACACCCCACCAACCAACCAACCAACCAACCACCCATTCCAGCTCACTCACGCACGCACCCACCCACCCACCCATTTCACGTACCTGGGTGGGTGTGGAGGTGACGGGCACATAGAAGACCCCTCCGTTGTCCATCTCCTCCGCCACGTGCACCGTCCTCCTCTGCCCGCAGCACCCCCCGCAGCATCCGTCACCGTGATGACGATTACTGCACAAAATGTACTTATATTGGCTTCCAAAAGAAACGCGAAATTTCAAGACACGTTTTATTTAAAGCTATCACGTGCAGACATTTTGGTCAAATAACATTTTTGTCGCCTAACCTTGTGGGTGGAGATCTCAAGCAATGAAAACAGCCCCACGAAAATTAAAGTTTTACGTCCTCCCGGTCACATAGCCATCTGGGGCATTACTATCTGCAAAGTTAAGAGAGAGAAAAGGAGTACATTTCAGAACAATAAAGATCTAAACAATGAAAAACCATATCATGTTCATCATTTAAAATGGCTCGTGGAATGGTTCAACGGGAAGCCACCATGCCTGGTTGGCTGGTGGAGTGTTATTCGATTGCTTGATTTGAAGGGTGAAGCAGTGTCCACTAGTAGGCCTATCACTAGAGTTGAGAACCGGTTAAAAAACCCGAACCGGTTTTAAACCGGTTTTCCCTCTTCGAACCGGTTTTACCGAACCGGTCTTTTTAACCAGTACTCGCATCACTAGTTTCACCTATGCAAACACATATTTATTTGTCAGAATATTCACACACACACACGCGCGCGCACACACACACACACACACACACACACACACACACACACACACACACACACACACACACACACACACACACACACACACACACACACACACACACACACTCAAATCAACACTCAGTCAAAGTCAAAGCCATACTACAAACTAGAAACAGCTACTCTTGGTTTACAAACACCCAATCTGCGCTGAGAATCAGTGTTGTTTTTCGAAACGAATGCGATATTCTAAGAAAAACTTACTTTCAGTTTGCAGTTAAAAAACCGGTTCACAGCAACTCGAACCGGTTTTTCGAACCGCGAAAGTTTAGCACCGGTTTTTCGGTTCAAACCGGTTCCCCCCCCCCCCCTCTACCTATCACTACTACACTACTGTTCGCCAGTGTCTGTAGTAATATGTATTTTGAACTTTATTATTAGTTCCTGAGAGAAGGTGGGGAACTATTATTTTTGTCTGTGTCCGTCTGTGCGTGCATGCGGCGTGCATGCATCCGTCCGTCCGCACGTCTTTAAATCGTGTTTTCTCAACAACCGTTAAGTCTATTTAATTCAACTTTAGTGGTCAAGTATTGACGGATTGTTGTGGTTGCATTTTACGGTCAAGGTCACACCGGTTACTGGGTTCAAACCCCCAAACACCTAATCATCAATAACTCGCAAAGGTTTGAACCATAGGCTTGGTACACAGTCGTTCCGGATTTTACACGCAGAAATAATCAATAAGTAAAAGAAAGAAAGAAACAAATATATAGGGGAAGACGGGGTAAAAAGCGCATGGGCGGGTAAGAAGCCCACCCCAATTATCTCATGAAATAAAGAAAATTTCAGTCAAATTTGCCCATGAGACGAATGCTAGACATTAACGCTCGTCTCATGGGCAAAATGAGACTGAAATTTACTTCATTTCATGAGATAATTGGGGTGGGCTTCTTACCCGCCCATGCGCTTTTTACCCCGTCTTCCCCTACGGATTAGGAGAAATTTGGACATGTGAGTATACTTTTTCCTTTCTTTTTTTTAACTTATTTATGGATTGCGCATGGGTTTCCACGCAGAACATCCGCATGTATGTGTGCACGAGTTTAGATCTTGGACATGTGAAATCATTGTCTTAGCCCTATTATCCACATTTTTGCTCATACAAACCCAACATTTGGTGTCTTCGTAGATTGGGTCAAGGTCATTTTTGCACAAATCACAGATATGGGTGACCTTGACGCGAAGGAAGTTTGCACCCGCTCGGGTTCAGCCTTGTTACATTGTGTGTGTATGTGTGTGTGTGTGTGTGTGTGTGTGTGTGTGTGTGTGTGTGTGTGTGTGTGTGTGTGTGTGTGTGTGTAAAAGAGTAGCAGAAACACTGCAATGCAGTATGATGTGGGGTCTCTCTCTCTCTCTCTCTCTCTCTCTCTCTCTCTCTCTCTCTCTCTCTCTCTCTCTCTCTCTCTCTCTCTCTCTCTCTCTCTCTCTCTCTCTCTCTCTGTGCGCTCGCGCGCACACGTATGCGTGTGTGTGACTGTGCATAACGTGTGAAGCAGACACAGACAGACAAACTGACCGACTGGCTGAAAATAAGAGAGAGAGAGAGAGAGAGAGAGAGAGAGAGAGAGAGAGAGAGAGAGAGAGAGAGAGAGAGAGAGAGAGAGAGAGAGAGAGAGAGAGAGAGAGAGAGAGAGAGAGAGAGAGAGAGAGAGAGAGAGAGAGAGAGAGAGAGAGAGAGAGAGAGAGAGAAACTTGAAAACTTTAAAACATTTTTCAAGGATAAAGATTTTAGGCAACGCCTATTCTTCCAATCTGTCCTTGGTACATATACGAACATAGAATACAAATATGGCAAGGCCTGACATGGCAAGGCATGATATTACACATACAGAGAGAGAGAGAGAGAGAGAGAGAGAGAGAGAGAGAGAGAGAGAGAGAGAGAGAGAGAG
>CM065696.1:24850366-24860366 GCA_017654935.2 Phymorhynchus buccinoides
AACTACTGTCCGATATCACTACAGTGTCAAAATCCTCATACAAGGGAGTGGCTGTTTACCGATTTGGGACCAAAATCCCGCTATGCATACGTATGGACAAAGGGCCGTAGCGCTATAGACACACGAAGCCTACAATTGAACTTTTCTTTCCTTCTTTACCACGTATATAGTGCCAATGTCCATTAGTGATATAGAGCCATAGTGATTTAGCTACATTTTGCCAGAAGCGTAGGGCTAACACCACGTAGTCCTTTCAGTACGTAGTGCTGTAGAAACATCCATGACACCTTCAGAATCTCCCCCCCCCCTCCCCCGATCTTCTCCTTCGTCTCTCTCTCTCTCTCTCTCTCTCTCTCTCTCTCTCTCTCTCTCTCTCTCTCTCTCTCTCTCTCTCTCTCTCTCTCTCTCTCTCTCTCTCTCTCTCCTCTCCTCTCTCTCAGTTTGTCTATCTATCTGTCTTGTTTCTGTCACTCTGTTTGTCTCTGTCTCTCTCTGTCTCTCTCTGGCTGTTCTGGTTTGTTGTTGTTTTTCTTCTGTTTGTGTCTTCTCGGATGTGTAGCGCAGTTACTACGTATTCCCAATCTATCAAAGAAGAATAACAAGCAGAAGAGCCAGAGAGAGGGAGAGAGAGAGAGAGAGAGAGAGAACAATGAACACTGAACACTGAAATGTTTTAATGTACATTGGCCATGGGCCACAATACATCTCGAGGGAAGGGGGAAAACATCACAAACATCAAAACCGATCAAAAACAACAACAACAACAAAACAAATCTCATTCACACACCATAAGCACCAATATTATCACTTTATATCTCAAGTGACCTACGCTATCAACGATCATTAACCCAACCAAAGTAACCGAATCTCATTCATACATCTTCCACATCAATATCATGAAATTACCCGTGTAAATAAACACCATTAAGCCTTCATAACAAACATCAGGATCCAGATTTCATTCATATATCATACACATAATATCCTGTGCTAACCAACATTATTAAGCTAACTAAAGGATCCAAATGTCATTCATACGTCATTCGCATCAACATTAATTGTTTAATTATTATAAAATTACCTATGTCACAAACATCAGCAAAGCGAACTAAAATATCCAGAACTCATTTATATCATTCACATCAACATCGTCCGTTTAAATTTCAAATAACGCATGCTGACGAACATCATCAAGGCCAACCGAAAGGTTCAAATATCGTTCACATATTAACAACACCATTTGAAATATTGTGAAATAACCTTGCTAGCATATAATCATCAAAACCATCACAACAACTTTATCAGCTTATTAATTAAATATGAAACAGCATGTGCTAACGAAAGCATCAAAGCCAACCAAAAGATCTGCTGAAATATTACATATTCTGAGCTAGCAAACATCAATCCAACCAATCTCATTCATATGCCATTCAAATCAACATTATTATAGTTTAAATATTATGTAATAACCTCCACTAACAAACATCACCAGTTTCTTGTGAAAAATATATTCTTTCGTCTGTTCATAGAGTGGAAAACATATATAGAAACACAGTATCTTTGCTGAATATTTTGTAACATTTTAGAGACTAGTTCGTTTGTAGCGATATAGACACGTAGTCCTGAAGGGCCGTATTGATTGAGACACGTAGAACTATTGGTCGTAGTGCTATCAACCGGTAGTTCTATCGCTACGTACTACGTAGTGATTGAGACACGTAGAACTATTGGTCGTAGTGCTAACAGCCGGTAGTTCTATCGCTACGTAGTGATTGAGACACGTAGAACTATTGGTCGTAGTGCTAACAGCCGGTAGTTCTATCGCTACGTAGCGATTGAGACACGTAGAACTATTGGTCGTAGTGCTATCAGCCGGTAGTTCTATCGCTACGTAGTGATTGAGACACGTAGAACTATTGGTCGTAGTGCTAACAGCCGGTAGTTCTATCGCTACGTAGTGATTGAGACACGTAGAACTATTGGTCGTAGTGCTAACAGCCGGTAGTTCTATCGCTACGTAGTGATTGAGACACGTAGAACTATTGGTCGTAGTGCTAACAGCCGGTAGTTCTATCGCTACGTAGTGATTGAGACACGTAGAACTATTGGTCGTAGTGCTAACAGCCGGTAGTTCTATCGCTACGTAGCGATTGAGACACGTAGAACTATTGGTCGTAGTGCTATCAACCGGTAGTTCTATCGCTACGTAGTGATTGAGACACGTAGAACTATTGGTCGTAGTGCTAACAGCCGGTAGTTCTATCGCTACGTAGTGATTGCGACACGTAGAACTATTGGTCGTAGTGCTAACAACCGGTAGTTCTATCGCTACGTATTGATTGAGACACGTAGAACTATTGGTCGTAGTGCTATCAGCCGGTAGTTCTATCGCTACGTAGCGATTGAGACACGTAGAACTATTGGTCGTAGTGCTATCAACCGGTAGTTCTATCGCTACGTAGTGATTGAGACACGTAGAACTATTGGTCGTAGTGCTAACAACCGGTAGTTCTATCGCTACGTAGCGATTGAGACACGTAGAACTATTGGTCGTAGTGCTAACAGCCGGTAGTTCTATCGCTACGTAGTGATTGCGACACGTAGAACTATTGGTCGTAGTGCTATCAGCCGGTAGTTCTATCGCTACGTAGTGATTGCGACACGTAGAACTATTGGTCGTAGTGCTATCAGCCGGTAGTTCTATCGCTACGTAGTGATTGAGACACGTAGAACTATTGGTCGTAGTGCTATCAACCGGTAGTTCTATCGCTACGTAGCGATTGAGACACGTAGAACTATTGGTCGTAGTGCTAACAGCCGGTAGTTCTATCGCTACGTAGTGATTGAGACACGTAGAACTATTGGTCGTAGTGCTAACAGCCGGTAGTTCTATCGCTACGTAGTGATTGAGACACGTAGAACTATTGGTCGTAGTGCTAACAGCCGGTAGTTCTATCGCTACGTAGTGATTGAGACACGTAGAACTATTGGTCGTAGTGCTAACAGCCGGTAGTTCTATCGCTACGTAGTGATTGAGACACGTAGAACTATTGGTCGTAGTGCTATCAGCCGGTAGTTCTATCGCTACGTAGTGATTGAGACACGTAGAACTATTGGTCGTAGTGCTATCAGCCGGTAGTTCTATCGCTACGTAGTGATTGAGACACGTAGAACTATTGGTCGTAGTGCTATCAGCCGGTAGTTCTATCGCTACGTAGTGATTGAGACACGTAGAACTATTGGTCGTAGTGCTAACAGCCGGTAGTTCTATCGCTACGTAGTGATTGAGACACGTAGAACTATTGGTCGTAGTGCTAACAACCGGTAGTTCTATCGCTACGTAGTGATTGAGACACGTAGAACTACTGGTCGTAGTGCTAACAGCCGGTAGTTCTATCGCTACGTAGTGATTGAGACACGTAGAACTACTGGTCGTAGTGCTAACAGCCGGTAGTTCTATCGCTACGTAGTGATTGAGACACGTAGAACTATTGGTCGTAGTGCTAACAACCGGTAGTTCTATCGCTACGTAGTGATTGAGACACGTAGAACTATTGGTCGTAGTGCTATCAGCCGGTAGTTCTATCGCTACGTAGTGATTGAGACACGTAGAACTATTGGTCGTAGTGCTAACAGCCGGTAGTTCTATCGCTACGTAGTGATTGCGACACGTAGAACTATTGGTCGTAGTGCTAACAGCCGGTAGTTCTATCGCTACGTAGTGATTGAGACACGTAGAACTATTGGTCGTAGTGCTAACAGCCGGTAGTTCTATCGCTACGTAGTGATTGAGACACGTAGAACTATTGGTCGTAGTGCTAACAACCGGTAGTTCTATCGCTACGTAGCGATTGAGACACGTAGAACTATTGGTCGTAGTGCTAACAGCCGGTAGTTCTATCGCTACGTAGTGATTGAGACACGTAGAACTATTGGTCGTAGTGCTATCAGCCGGTAGTTCTATCGCTACGTAGTGATTGAGACACGTAGAACTATTGGTCGTAGTGCTATCAACCGGTAGTTCTATCGCTACGTATTGATTGAGACACGTAGAACTATTGGTCGTAGTGCTATCAACCGGTAGTTCTATCGCTACGTAGTGATTGAGACACGTAGAACTATTGGTCGTAGTGCTATCAGCCGGTAGTTCTATCGCTACGTAGTGATTGAGACACGTAGAACTATTGGTCGTAGTGCTATCAGCCGGTAGTTCTATCGCTACGTAGTGATTGAGAACACGTAGAACTATTGGTCGTAGTGCTAACAGCCGGTAGTTCTATCGCTACGTAGTGATTGAGACACGTAGAACTATTGGTCGTAGTGCTATCAGCCGGTAGTTCTATCGCTACGTAGTGATTGAGACACGTAGAACTATTGGTCGTAGTGCTATCAGCCGGTAGTTCTATCGCTACGTAGTGATTGAGACACGTAGAACTATTGGTCGTAGTGCTATCAGCCGGTAGTTCTATCGCTACGTAGTGATTGCGCTACGTAGAACTATTGGTCGTAGTGCTATCAGCCGGTAGTTCTATCGCTACGTAGTGATTGAGACACGTAGAACTATTGGTCGTAGTGCTAACAACCGGTAGTTCTATCGCTACGTATTGATTGAGACACGTAGAACTACTGGTCGTAGTGCTAACAGCCGGTAGTTCTATCGCTACGTAGTGATTGAGACACGTAGAACTATTGGTCGTAGTGCTATCAGCCGGTAGTTCTATCGCTACGTAGTGATTGAGACACGTAGAACTATTGGTCGTAGTGCTATCAGCCGGTAGTTCTATCGCTACGTAGTGATTGAGACACGTAGAACTATTGGTCGTAGTGCTATCAGCCGGTAGTTCTATCGCTACGTAGTGATTGCGACACGTAGAACTATTGGTCGTAGTGCTAACAGCCGGTAGTTCTATCGCTACGTAGCGATTGAGACACGTAGAACTATTGGTCGTAGTGCTAACAGCCGGTAGTTCTATCGCTACGTAGCGATTGAGACACGTAGAACTATTGGTCGTAGTGCTAACAACCGGTAGTTCTATCGCTACGTAGCGATTGAGACACGTAGAACTATTGGTCGTAGTGCTAACAGCCGGTAGTTCTATCGCTACGTAGTGATTGAGACACGTAGAACTATTGGTCGTAGTGCTATCAACCGGTAGTTCTATCGCTACGTAGTGATTGAGACACGTAGAACTATTGGTCGTAGTGCTATCAACCGGTAGTTCTATCGCTACGTAGTGATTGAGACACGTAGAACTATTGGTCGTAGTGCTATCAACCGGTAGTTCTATCGCTACGTAGTGATTGAGACACGTAGAACTATTGGTCGTAGTGCTATACGAACCGGTAGTTCTATCGCTACGTAGTGATTGAGACACGTAGAACTATTGGTCGTAGTGCTAACAGCCGGTAGTTCTATCGCTACGTAGTGATTGAGACACGTAGAACTATTGGTCGTAGTGCTATCAGCCGGTAGTTCTATCGCTACGTAGCGATTGAGACACGTAGAACTATTGGTCGTAGTGCTATCAGCCGGTAGTTCTATCGCTACGTAGTGATTGAGACACGTAGAACTATTGGTCGTAGTGCTATCAGCCGGTAGTTCTATCGCTACGTAGCGATTGAGACACGTAGAACTATTGGTCGTAGTGCTATCAACCGGTAGTTCTATCGCTACGTAGCGATTGCGCTACGCACCCCATTTTCTGTTGTTGTTTATTTTTGTCGTTTTCTTTTTTCTTTGAGAAAAAGGGGACAGCATACTTTAAAATATGAAAATATGAACAAATACCTAGAAGAGACATCGATAACAATTACTTATGAGCCCCCCCCTCTCCTCCCTCCCCCCTCTCTCTCTCTCTCTCTCTCTCTCTCTCTCTCCTCTCTCTCTCTCTCTCTCTCTCTCTCTCTCTCTCTCTCTCTCTCTCTCTCTCCTCTGAGACATTTATCGTTGACGACTAGAATAATTATTGTTTTCACTCGTTTCCTTCATTAATTATGGCTTAATGCTTACATGTCGCTTTCCTTTTTTTTTATGTCAACTTAATGTACAATATTCTTGTTTTTGCATTTCACCTCCAGTGATATGGGCCAAAGGCCTAATCATTAAACAATGTGTTCATTTTCATTGTCATGTTATCTCTGTCTCTCTGTCTCTCTCTCTCTTGATAATCTTGCCGAGGCGTCAAAATCGCTTGGTTTAAGGGTCAATCTTAGCAAAACAAAGGTAATGTTTTTTTAGAAGAGGTGGACATTTGTCTAGGACAGAAAAATGGTTTTACGAAGTAAAAGAAATAGAAATTGTCAATAGTTATAAATATTTAGGTTTTACAATAACTACTAAATTATCTTTTGATTCAGCTCTGGAGGAATTAGCAGGTAGAGCTAAAGGCAAAGTTGTAGAGATTTTTAAAACAATGTGGTCTCTTGGAACAATGGATCCGACAGTTTTCTTCAAATTGTTTGATGCACAAGTAAAACCGATGTTGTTATATTCTGCCGACATTTGGGGCATGTCACGTTTCCAAATTATAGAATCTCCTCATCTATTCGCTTGTAAAAGATTTCTCCAAATTAGTCCTAAAACCCCAAACCTGATGGCATACGGCGAACTAGGTAGATATCCTTTATTTGTCGATTGTATTTTAAAAGTAATCAGGTATTGGTTTAAGTTACAAAAATTAGATCAGTGCAGATTACCAAAAAAGGCATATGAAATGTATTAAAACAAGAGCACCCAAGAAACAGAAAATCAATTTGACAAGCATAACTGGGTCAGTACAGTTAGCCGTTGTTTAGATACGGATACAGCACGGTTCCCATAAGCACGATTCCCATAATCCTTTGTTCTCGACAAAATACCGCGAGATCTCCCTTTCCGGAATTGCTCCCGTAAAAATTCACGGTTCCCATAATCATTTCTTACTCTTTCTATCACGGTTCCCATAACCAAGGACTGATGAGGTGTTCACCGAATGCTGTCGTCTATTTGTTGTCGCTTCAGCTACCAATGAAGAACCTGATGAACCTGAACTGTTTTGCTCCCAGGCAGTTTATAACGACTATCGTTTGTATAATAAAACTTTCTGAAGATGAGTACAGTTAACATTCTTGGGCTCTCGATTGAGGGAGACTGCCATTGACCAAACTGTTACCGGTGAAAATGGAGCTGAAGTTCGAGAAAAGCAAACGTGGTGGAAAATTATTATTTATCGACGGATTTGCACATCAAGGCTTCTTATGACAGAGGAGAGAAAACGTTGCTGGAGCTGCTTGATGCCTGTGCTTACATTGTGCACTTTTGAATGACACACTGTGACCATGTGGGTTTGTGTGTGCGTAGGAGTGTGAGTGTGAGTGTGTGCCTGTGTGTGTTTTTATGTAGCCTATATTTTATTCACTTCTTTTACTGGAGACTGGAGTTGAGAGGAAACTTTGCTGGAACTACTTGATGCTTGTGATTACGCTGTGGACTTTTGAATGACACACTGTGACCATGTGGGTCTGTGTGTGCGTAGATGTGTGTGTGCCCGTGTGTTTTTTTGGGGTTTAATTTATTCACTTCCTTTGCGAATTAAATATGTATACACGGCATTTGCTTTCCGTATTTTAAATTATGTGAAACGTGATGGAGGCTGAGAAAAGAAATACTGTTATGAGAACCGTGATAAATACCTCTATTCAATGCATTTAGTGTTTAAGGAAATTCCACTGTTGTATTTTTTGTTGTTGATGTGATATGCTTAACTCGTGCATGATTTGTTGTTTCCTTTTATCCATATTATGTTGTGTGTCATATTTGGTTACCTCCCTTGCATACAGGCCGGTGGCCTTGCAGTAAACCATTTTCAGTGTTTCAGTCTCTCTCTCTCTCTCTCTCTCTCTCTCTCTCTCTCTCTCTCTCTCTCTCTCTCTCTCTCTCTCTCTCTCTCTCTCTCTCTCTCTCTCTCTCTCTCTCTCTCTCTCTCTCTCTCTCTCTCTCTCTCTCTCTCTCTCTCTCTCTCTCTCGAGCCTCGCATGATGCAACACACAACCAAGCACACAAGTGTAAAGTGACGTTATTTTATTCACAAGAGACACAACAAAACAACTGGGTATAGACACAAAAGAAAACAGCAAACAGTAGAGATAGCAAAAGAAGCAAAAAACAACATTCCCCTCTACAATCCAATCTGTGAATGATAACATTTTTTTTACAACAAGATGACGATATTTCTGTTGACTAGAAATGAAAGGACGTCTAAATCATTAGCCCAGATAATTAGGCCTACTCTCGGTTAGCCTCTGATGTCAACACATGAAGTGGTCTGATGCACAGGTAGAGCTAGTGTCCTTGCCTCCCTTATTACACCGGCGTCTGGGAACAGCAAGAGAGTTGGATGGCGGGGGACTGGAGAACTTGCACGCACAAGCACGTGCAATCCTATAGTACAGCTCTGCTGGTCCATCACATTTGCATATACTTTCTGAAATAAGCAGAGATACAGATAGGGAAAGGGGTGGGGAGTGAAAGAGAGGAGGTGATGATGGGGACGACAGGGAAGGAGATCAGGGGGGGAGATGGGAGAAAGATAAGGAAGAAGAAGAAGAAGAAGAAGAAGAGAGAGAGAGAGAGGGGAGGAAGGTGTGTGTGTGTGTGTGGGGTGGTGGGGGGTGGGGTAGGAGGATGAGTTAGATAGGTCCACGATGCAATGCGATGTGGTATAACAGGATGCGATGTGGTATAACAGGATGCGATGTGGTATAACAGGATGCGATTCCCTTTGAAAGGGGTAAGTCCATTAAACTCACGCAACATAAAACATAAAAAATAAAATAAAATGAATAAATAAATAAACACAGTAATGAATGAATGAATACTGGCATAAAAAGATAATTTAAAACAAACACACCAAATAATTCGAGGAAAACAGAAAGAATATTGAGAAAAGAAACGCATTTTAAAAATGACTGTGGGGAATAACAGCCTCATATACGATCGAGGCTGCTCTTTAACCCTTTCACCGCCAAAGTCGCATTTTAGCACCACGGTAATTTAACACCTAGGTCACTAAAAGGCATCAAATCGGGGTCTATTATCCAAAGACCCTATTGTCTCAGTTTTGGGAAGTAAGGATAGACCTTATTTTATATTTCACAGAAGAATCCCCAATACTGCAGAAGGATTTTGTTGACTACCCAGGTACATTTAATGGAATGTTTTTTGCTGAAATATGGCTGGCGGTGAAGGGGTTAAAGCGATGTCTCGTTTTTGCGCATGAGGAAATTTGTATGGGAGCCACACTTGGTCAAAATAAGATTTCTTACCAGCTAGAGAGGGAAACACGTGAAACCCGTGATTTTCACTCACCGAGCTGGTGGGTCTTCAAGACTCGTTAAGACAGATACAGAAAACTACGACGGGAAGGATAGTCCCAATGGCGTCGTAACATGAATTGAAAGGTTTTACGTCCACTCGGCTGCAAAACAGCACGTATTATGGGACGAACCATCAACCGACCATCATTCAAAGCTCTGAGCAGATCCTGGAGGTACTGCAATACCAGGTCTGGTCTTGCTGATGCGGGCATGCTAACATGGCGCCATTTTTGCCTTTCATTGAAACTTTTCGCAAACAGGAGGCGAAGCTTTTGAAAGCGTTGAAGACTTTTACAGCTGACGCTACAGTAGTAGTAGTAGTGGTGGTGTGGTGGTGGTGGTGGTGGTGGTGGTGGTGGTAGGGACAAGATAAGCCGTTAAAGAAAAGACTATAACCCTTTATCCGTGGCACTCGCGGCAATGACAGGTAGGGGCTGAGATCTATGGCCCTAAGGCTATATTATATCAAACCCACATTGAACACACTACAGACAGGTTATAGCATGGGCTTCTTTATAAATAAATAAAGAAAGAAAGAAAGAAAGAAGGGGGGAAAGGAAAGACAGAAAACGAAGAAAGGAATAAACAATTCCAGGTAGAAGAGAAGGCGACTGGTAGTATTCTAGAAGTGTGGTATTTGGTACGT
>CM065696.1:24865366-24867995 GCA_017654935.2 Phymorhynchus buccinoides
ATTGTTTTTTTCATAACTGTCATCATTTTCGTTATTATTTTCACTGTAATTTCTCCCTTCATCCCTGTTATCATAATTGTCAATTTTGTCCTCTCCTCCTCCCAACCCTCACCCCCGCCCTGAAACAAACTCTATGTTATAAAACCCCCATGTGAATATTAAATTCTGGTTGTTCAATAAGATCTGGTATTGCAGTACCTCCAGGATCTGTTCTGACTCAGAGCATTGAATGATGGTTGATTGATGGTTCATCCCATATGTGTTGTTTTTTATGCAGCCAAGTGGACATAAAACCTAACTTCCATTCATAAATTATGGTGTAGCATAGCTGGAAGCTCGAAACATCTAGTTCAAATATTTTCTTTTGAGTTTGAGTTTGCTTCATTCTGGGGTTTGTTGTTGTCTGTTTTGCATTTGAGTTCATTTTCAGATGTCTTTCTGCCTGTGTAATACTGTGTAAAATATATCCCAATGAGCCATTTGAATTTAGATTCAGGACAGGTATTCACCTAAGCATTTCCGCGAACTGTGGTGGGTTGACTGGGTCTGCTGGTCCATAGATCATCAACACTGTCATCACACATTAAAGTACATACATTACTACTGCATAATATGAATTATATCTCGTATGCTGATTGGTCAGAGGTACACACACTCTGACCAGTGGATAACTTGAGATGCACACCCTCCCAGATTAGCCAGTACGCGCCAGGACCCCAGAGATGCCAGAAGTGTTTAGCCAGAAGTGCTCAGGAAGGACTAGCCTAGTTTTACTGGTTTTAGTTCTTTCCACATCCCTAGTCAGTCTAAACTTACAAAAAATTACTTAACTACTATGTGTGAGTTTGTTGTAATGTTTCTCCTCGTCGGAAATCAGGTTAGTTGATTCCTTTGACATTTCAAGACATTGAAAAACAATCTGTGATGTTTCTGAATCGCTGTCACTGAAGGTTTTTACAGTATGCAAGTTCATGGGGTCATTAATACCTTGACAAAGCACAACATGTCATTAGAATCTGCTCACAGCTTTTTGAATGAATTTGTCAACTAAATTACCCTTTCACTAGCAGACGCGCATGTAGGCGCGGATTTCACTTCACATACACAGACCCCTATCACATGACAGCCACGTGACTTTTAGCTCATAAATATGCATGAGATGTTCAATACAAATGGCCGCTTCAGTGTGGGCGTACGTGTGTTTTAAGGGTTCTATTTGATGGATTTTCTTCGAATTTTTTTGTGCGTGTGTCAAGATGGCGTCCGAGTGCTGCTAGTCACGAACCAAACCAATCAAACAAGAAAATGGCATTACATTTTTGGCAAAGCTAATAAAAATATCTTTTTAACAAATGCCCCATGTCAAAATATCTACACAGTCTGTCACCTTACTCCAGTCCTAGCTGAAGGCTGGAAAACCATGGAGACAGATCACAGTTCCATCAAGCCCAGTTCCAGATATGCCTGGTGAAGAACCATCATACAGTAAAATGCTAGAGGAAGTAAACACAAGTCAGTCTATCTAACAATAACAGAGGTAAGTCAATAAGTTGAATAACTGACACTGACAGGATCAGAAACAGGAAACAGAGTTTCTTCTTCCAGTAATGTCCACCTGCCATTTTTCGGCAATTATTGACATAATTTAATACTACAATTTTTCTTACTATCTTGGGATCATTTTTTTCTCTTTCCATAATATCTTATCATTTCACTTTCTACTCTATCTTTTGTTGTTTTCTTTCTTTTTCCGTACTACTGTACCCCCCCCTAAAGTGCAGCAGAATCTTCAACATGATGACGTTGGCTTCATCGTACTGAAGATTCTGAAGATTAAGTTGGAAAAAGGTTTCTGCGCTTAGGTTAGGCTTCTGGTTTAAAGTCTTGGCTTGGTAATGACGGGTAGAGACGGAGTCGTGGAGTGTAGTGGGGTGAGAGGTGAGGGTGGGGAGAGAGAGGGGGAGGGTAGAGGTTGTGGGGTGAGAGGTGGAGAGGGTGGAGGGGGAGGGTGAGAGAGAGGAGGGAGGGGGAGAGGGGGTGGAGGAGTGGGGGGGTGAGGAGAGGGGGAGGTGAAAGAGATCTAAAGGTAAATGAGGGTGAATTAATTTTGATAATTTTTATATTTTTTGGGGGAGGGAAAAAATTAAATTTTTTATTTTTAGATTTGAGAATGTGATTTTGGGAGAGGGGGGAGGGGGAGGGGGAGGGGAGGAGAAGAGGAAGTTAGGAAGAGGTAGAGGGAGAGGGAGTTAGAGAAAGAGAGGCTAAAGAAGATATTCTTCTGGGGCTTTTGCTGGCTTTTTGAAGGCTCCCACTGTGGCTGATGACACTGCCACAGATGGGAGCAGGTTCCACTCGGCAATGGTCCGAGGGAAGAAGAACTGCTGGGGGCTGGCTTTCTGGAGGAGTTGATCACCAATTCTCCATGGTGGAACTTGAAGAAGTTGGTGAGACTTGTCCTTCCTCTTCGTTCTGATAGCGGGGACCAGTTCAGCTGCTCACTATAAATTATGGAGTCTACGCTGGACGTCTGGGTGGTGGGGGCCTTGCGTGTGCGGTTGACAGACCCAGCGTTGCTCCCTTCAGCTGCACCTTCAATTGTCCTTGATGTTTTTGCTTGTGTAGGGGG
>CM065696.1:24868495-24889358 GCA_017654935.2 Phymorhynchus buccinoides
GCACATGTTGTGAACTTGGGTTCTCTGGCCTCTCTTGAATAGAGCTGTCAAAAATAAAAGAGAACAACGGAAGTTTGCATCTGGGCAAAAAAGGCATCTTAATGAATACTTATCATCATGATATACACACTTGTCAGAGCGCACAACAGAATTATCCACACATTACATCTGCACGTTTCCTCTTGCAGAAAACTGACAGAAGGACATTTTTTGAGCTTGTGTCTGCCTAACCCAGCGTAACTGGCATTTGCGCATGACAGTGGGAATAGAAACTTCCTGTGTCGGTTCGTTTTCCCTTTACACACACAACACAACACACACACACTTAGTACGCGCGCACACAACACAACACACACCGCACGCACGCACGTACGCACGACTGCATTGCCCCACGCAGGCACACCACCACACACACACACATACATACACAACTAAACAACGAACGCATGCACGCACACATACCACACACATCACACGCACACACACACTCGCACACATTTAATTATACAAGAGTAAAATAGTTACAATATGAACAATTCTAAGAAACAAACATAGACCACATTCACATTCTCAATCAAGTTTGGATACAATACTGCAAATTGAAATAAAATCATACTGCCATCGACATACCAATTACGTGACTAATTATAATAATACACAATTTTGCAAGAACAAAAATACCCTTCTACCTCATTTACAAGCATTTAAAGTTTACAAGACGTAGACATTCTACATACAACTTACGAATTATAAAATAATTGTAAATACATTTTGTTTACAAGATTTCTTCAATTATAAGGTGCACCCACCCCCACCTCACACACAAACACTAATCAATCATAATATGTCCAAAACAAGTGAGCTGTAAAGGCAGAGCGAAAGGCGGAGATAGAGTCAGATGAGCGGACATGTTGTGGGAGGGAATTCCAAAAGTGAGGTGCTAAATAGTAGAAGGATCGTTCACCAAAAGATTTCGTGTGGACCCGAGGAACCTTGAGTGTGCAGCTGTCAGAGGAAGAACGTAGGGAGCGAGCAGATGTGTAGACAGTTACTAGTAGGCAGAGAGATAGACAGGACCAGAAGAGTGAACAGCACCGAAACAAAGGCAAGCTATTTTATACTTGATTCTAGCCTCTACTGGAAGCCAGTGCAAGTTACGAAGATGAGGTGTTATATGATCAGAGCGTGGAATCTTGAGAGTGAGGCGTGCTGCACTGTTTTGCAGTTTTTGAACACGTTGCAGGAGATACTTAGGACAGCCACAGAGAAGAGAGTTGCAATAGTCAATGCGGGAAAGAATAAAGGCAGAAATAAGAGTTTTTGTGGCTTCAACAGACAGAAAGTGTCGAACAGCACTGATTCGTCTGAGCTCATAATTGATGGAACGTATCAGGTTAATAACCCTTGTACGCATTGTGAGATTTGAATCGAGGGTAATACCGAGATTCTTTGCTGACTTAGAAAACTGAACACAAGCATTGCCAACTGTAAGACTTTCTGGAAGAGAGATAGTTGCAGACATACGCTGAGAGGAAACAATCAGAGCTTCCGTCTTGTCATCATTAAGTTTTAATTTGTTGCAGGTCATCCAGGATTTGACATCATGAATGCATGATTCCATAGACTGAATTGCGCTGTCAAGTTGGGTAGTTTCTGCCGATTTTTGAAGCTGGGTATCATCAGCAAAGGAATGGTCAATAACAGAGTGACTAGCAAAAACATCAGAGAGAGGAACAGTGTACAGGACAAAGAAAACTGGCCCCAATACAGATCCCTGAGGTACACCACAAGAAATTAACTTTGGATCTGAACTGCAGTTGTTGATCAAGACAGTCTGAAAGCGATTTGTTAGATATGAGGAGAACCACTGTAGAACTGTAGAATGGATTCCAAAAACACGTTCCAGCCGAGAGAGAAGAATGGTGTGATCTATTGTATCAAATGCTGCCGACAGATCTAGGAGAGTCAAGACTGACACTTTTCCATTGTCAAGAGCTAAGAGGAGATCGTTAAGAACTTTAGTCAGAGCCGTTTCAGTGCTGTGAGCAGGTCAATATGGCAGACTGGAGGGGGTTGAACAAATTGTTTGCTGACAGATGGTTAGACAATTGTGCAAGGACAATTTTCTCGATTATTTTGGAAACAAATGCTAAGTTGGACACAGGCCGATAACTTTTCAAGTCATTATGATCCATGGTAGGCTTCTTTATCAAGGGTTTAACAAGAGCAGTTTTGTACAGGTCAGGGAAAACACCACTCAGTAAAGAGTTGTTTATGATCTGAGTCATGACAGGCACAACAACATCAAGACATTCATACAACAAAGGGGTTGGTAAAGGGTCAAGGTCACACGTCTTGGGGGCAGATCGTTTCAAAACATCAAAGACATCTTTCTCAGACACAGGAGAAAAAGCAACAAGAGGGGACCCTACAAAATCTTTGCCTAGGGGGTGGGAGACAGTGGGCCGCAGGTCAAGCTCTTGCCTACTGTTCTCAATTTTGGAATGAAAGAAATCAGAAAAAACACATGGCAATGATGGTGGGGGGTAAACAGTCGGAAGTTTGGTAGGCTTAACCCTTGCACACAGTTTGTTTGTAATAGAATACAGTTCTTTACTAGATCTTGCCGCTGCAATTTTGGTACTGTAGTACATCGTTTTTGCCTGATCTGTCAAGAAAGTCACAACATTTTTTAGCTTTATTATATATTTGTTTATGTAAAGTGAGCCCTGAAGAATCCGACTGTGCTTGTGCCTGTCTTCGTTTTTTTGTTGCTTCTTTTATTTCGTTAGGCATCACACTAAGCCAAGGACTTGAGTCTCTGCTATAAGAAGCTTTTCGTGTAGAAACAGGAGCATGTTTGTCCAATTCTGACCGAAGGGCACTATCATCCTGGGTGGCAGTACATAAACTAGATGTGTACTTAGATAATTCTATTTCAATATCCTTTCTGAAAACAGTTCTGTCGATTGCGCGGATATTTCTGACGCTGCGGTACACGTGTTTGTGGACAGGGAGCTCTATGTCAAACAAACTCACAACGCAAACATGGTCAGACTCGAGGTCATGATTGACCTCTGAGGATCAGTGAACTCCATCACTGGGCCTTTCAATCACCAAGTCCAGCGTGTGGCCATGTTTGTGAGTGGGTCCGGACACAGATTGATGAAGATTGTACATGTCTAACACTTCTAAAACCTTAACAGAGCTACGATCAGTGGGAGAGTCAACATGAAAATTAAACCCCCCTAACAGACACAGGTTTCCATGAAGCGTATTACAATGATCAAGCAGACAAGGGAATTGGTCAAAAAACAAAGTTTCAGTCAGTTTATTCACAGACGTGGGCCAACGCCGATACACACACATAAAATGCAACACACTATGCTGTGAGGTCAGTGAGACTTGGAACAGTTCGAAGGAAGAATGGTCTTCTTCTTCTTCTTCATCGTTCGCTCAGACAGGAACCCCAGTGGCACGAACGAAGGCTGCCGTCCGCCGAAGATCCTCCAAAGAGCCGAAGATCTTTTCCCGAACCGGTGTGCCCGACGGCCAAGTTTCGTCTCGCAGGTTCTGGAATGTACGACAGTCCTGAAGGATATGACCAACAGTCATGTCAGCGGCACCGCAGGGGCACACAGGGGAGTCTCCAATGTGGAACTGTGTATACATGTGATGCCTGAGTCTGGAGTGTCCAGTCCTCAGTATTGTCAAGATTTCTTGGTCTTGTCTGGAGAGGTGGTGGTAGGCATCCCTGGCGCAGTGGTTTGGATGTTGTTGCAGCCATCTTCTCCTCAGTTTCTCCTTTATAATGGCTTTTGCTTCGCCATAGGTGACTTGTTTGCCGTCTTGCTGCTGCTTTCCTCCCTCTTTTGCAAGCCTGTCTGCTTCCTCATTTCCTTATATGTTGCAATGTGAGGGGATCCACTGGATGACTGCTTTCTCTGTGGACTGCTGCAATGTCTGCAAGGATGAGGAGAGACTGTTCAGCTCTGTGTCTTTTGGGCTGTTGAGCGCTTGCAGCACAGACAGAGCATCGGAGAAGATGACTACTTTCTTGTGGGTGTTCTCCTTTGCCTGTATGATGTGGTCAGCTGCCACCTTCAGTGCTTCTGCCTCTGCTTTGTAGTTGGTGGAGAACTTCCCTGTGGCTATAGACTGGCAATGTGTAGTACCGTCCTTTTGGTAGATCAGCACTCCTCCTCCACCATTTCTTGTAGCATCTTCTGCTGAGCCGTCGGTGTACGCCTGTGTCCACTGTCAGCTGGGTAGGCCTCACTGATGTGGCTGAGTGTAAGTGCCCTCCTTACTATCTCTGACTGTAGGTCTTTCTGCATAATGCCAGGAACACTTTCTCGGATTTCAGGAAAACACCTTCTCTTCCATGACGGCAGAGCTGAGTGTGTGGGAATGGGCGCACTTGTCTGCTCCATCAGGTCAGGGTCTTGCCTCTCCAGTCTACGAGCATAGGAAGCATCCCCTCTTCAGTCGGCACTTTGTTGGCTGTGCTATTCGACTGTGCATAGGGTGATCTGTCAACCTCTTGTATTTTGCCGCCTGTGTAAGGATCTTGGCATCCCTTCTATTTTCTAGGGACTGGAGCCAAGGCAACGTTTCCATAGCCAGGATTGGGGTTGACTTTATGGCTCCTGTCATGATCCTTGTGGCCTGGTTCTGTACCCTGTTTGCTTTCTCAAAGTTTGTCTTTGCTGCTGTCCCCCATGCTGTAATCCCATATTCTAGGACTGGTCTGATTCTGCCAGTGTATAGCCGCCTTTGTACGGAGAAATCCGCTCCCCATGATGTTCCAGATAGCTTTTTCATCAAAGCAAGGTGCAATCTGGCTTTTATGGTGCATCTATCAACCTGATGCTTCCAGGTCATCCTTGGGTCAAAGGTGACTCCCAGGTAGGTGGGAGACTTGTCTTGGGGCAGGGTATGACCTCCTATAATCAGCCTGGCATTCTGGTGTCTTGTTGACAGACTGAAGATGGTTTAGGATGTCTTATTGACGTTGCGGGTAACCAGCCACCGCTCTGTCCATACTTCAATCTTCCCGAGGGCTTCCTGGATTCTCAATGTGGCTGTTGTGAGATACCCAGCAGAGCACCAGATGGCCCAGTGAAACTTTGACTATGGTTGGGGTTAAGATCATGAAAATGAGATAACTTGGAGATTGAAAGCCGGGAGGGGGCAGTTATACTGCAGCTAGGAGTAGATATTTGTGTTGAGTCAGTTCAAACATGCTATTGTGCAAAATGTGTATCCAAGCATGTCTTAGAAATAAAAGTTTAAAGATGGGTCATTTACAAACTTACCATTGAAGTTATGCATTTGTGCAGAGAGGGCTACACACACACACACACACGCACACACACACACACACACACGCACACACACACACACACACACACACACACACACACACACACACACACACACACACACACACACACAATGTGACACTTGCAAAAAACACTCTCAGTCTCATTGCAGCAAACAAACAGTAGTGTTTATCTATCTCATTAAACACTATAAATTCCATGTCTTAGTTAAACATGTGGTTGAAATAATATGAAAGTTGACAAACAATAACACTGATAACCAACATAGAGGGGTTAGTATGCTCTTTGTGAGTAAAAGGTCATATAAACAAGGTAAAATATATGCATGTTCATTTAAAAAGAAAATATAATGTTGCACAGGGACTTTGTACAGAGTGTCCCAAGGACTATCAGATTTTATCCTTATGGGAAACACTGTTCCACTAAAAGTGATTCAGACAGAGTCACTGAGTGTGTATGTGTGTGTGCATGCGCATGCATGCACGTGTGTGTTTGTCTGTCTGTGTGTGTGTGTGTGTGTGTGTGTGTGTGTGTGTGTGTGTGCATGGGGGTGATATAGACACAAGTAAGCATGCCCTCTCACAGAAGCACACACTTTGCTACACAGACAGAAATACAGAGGTATGGGAGACAGAGAAACAAAAAGAGAGACAAAGGCAGAGAGAGAGATTTAGACAGTGACAGAGATTGAGAGACAGACAGGCAGACAGACACACACATACACGCACACACACACACACACACAGACACAGACACACACACACACACACACACACACACACACACACACACACACAGTAGGCAAACTCATTTGCATATTGATTGGAATATATTTTTAGCACAGAAAGCATTAGCTAGCCAGAAATGAAGAAAAAATTAATATAGCCTTGGGTTCTATTTTCCAACTAGAGGATAAATAGCCACTGCCTAAAAAAATTCAAGTTCTATTTTATGCACGCTAAGCTTCATGGAATTAAAAAAACCCAATAAAACATAAACATAGGGGAAGACGGGGTAAAAAGCCCATGGGCGGGTAAGAAGCCCATGCCAATTATCATGAAATGAAGCAAATTTCAGTCCCATTTTGCCCATGAGACGAGTGTTAATGTTTAGTATTCGTCTCATGGGCAAATTTGACTCAAATTTGCTTTATTTCATGAGATAATTGGCATGGGCTTCTTACCCGCCCATGGGCTTTTTACCCCGTCTTACCCTAACTATAAAACAATAAATCCCATGAGCGTATCTGAAATTGCAGGAGCCTTTTTCGCTTAACTTTTGTATTTCAAGGCGTAAGGGATAGAGTTAGAATCAGTTTAGGATTATTTTCGTCAGAATGAAAGATTTATAATTATAATTTAAAAAAACTAAACAACTGCTCGAAGTGTTACCGTAATGCAAGCTTGGCATTGAACGGTCGCCATTTTTACGGGAATTTTCCGGTCCATGTTTTTTTTATGAGTGAGTAAAACTCGCGCAAGCAGCAAAACCTGACAAATTATGGATGTAAAACAATGACGGGACGTAGGCTTCACGGCCTATTTAGTCCCTAATACCTATACCTAGGGGAAGACGGGGTAAAAAGCCCATGGGCGGGTAAGAAGCCCATGCCAATTATCTCATGAAATAAAGCAAGTTTCAGTCACATTTTGCCCATGAGACGAGTGTTAATGTTTAGCATTCGATCATGGGCAAAATGTGACTGAAATTTGCTTTATTTCATGAGATGATTGGCATGGGCTTCTTACCCGCCCATGGGCTTTTTACCCCGTCTTACCCTATAGTGGCTATAGCCTACTCTTTACGACAACACTGATCGGCGACGCTGAATTTAGATACTTTCCTAAACTGATTTCCCAATGAAGCAAAACAATTGGGCCCAAAAACGGTTCCTGCAATTTTGGATGCGCTCGTGGGATTTAACCGCAACGTGTTCAGAATCAATGCATGATAAGAAAAAGAAAACACAGCAAAGATGAGAAATGTCGAATGATGTTGAAAACATTCGTTCATTTCAAGACATCAAGCTCAACTTCAGAGCAGAAAAAAACAATTGAACGGTTAATAATTACCACTAAGACAACTTTATTTTAAAAATAACACATATGTACCAGCAATCTGTCAATATTCGCTTTCAGGACTGTACAATTTACAAAAGAATAATCTTCGAAACGAATTCGACTCTGACCGCCGCCATTTTGTTGAGCGAATGAAGTAGGGCTACCTCTCACGGGTTAATAAAATATCATAATTATTATACTTCTAGTCTGAGAGAGAGAAAAGAAAACAAAAAAGAGAGAGAGACAGAGACAGAGAGAGAGAAAGAGAGAGAGAGAGAGAGAGAGAGAGAGAAGAGAGAGAGAGAGAGAGAGAGAGAGAGAGAGTAACAGAGAGAGAGAGAGAGAGAGAGAGAGAGAGAGAGAGAGAGAGAGAGAGAGAGAGAGAGAGAGAGAGAGCGACAGCACACACACACACACACACACACACACACACACACACACACACACACACACACACACTCTCTCTCTCTCTCTCTCTCTCTCTCTCTCTCTCTCTCTGTTTCTGTCTCTCTCTCTCTTTTCTCTCTCTCAGACTAGAAGTGTAATAATTATATCTTTTATTAACCCGTTATTGGGGCATGCAAAACGACCATTGCTAGTTTGACATGCAAAGAGTTACAGGAAATGAACAACATTTTCCTTTCATAAAAATAATTAACAAAATTGAATGAAGCAATTGATTGCAATAATTACATGACATCACAATGATAAAACCTTTATGTACAATGTGTTGTGTTGAATCACTCTGTAGCCGGTGTGTACACTAGGAGTCTCTCTCTCTCTCTCTCTCTCTCTCTCTCTCTCTCTCTCTCTCTCTCTCTCTCTCTCTCTCTCTCTCTCTCTCTCTCTCTCTCTCTCTCTCTCTCTCTCTCTCAAATATTGGCACAAACATGATAAACGCACAAAACACGCTTGTGCACACATGTACACACACACACACACACACACACACACACACACACACACACACACACACACACACACACGTGCATGCAAGCGCCCACACAGGCACATGTGCTACCAAATTATGGAAAGTTTCAATTATAAGTGCTTGATAATTATACATTCACATGTCAAGGAAACCGCTTCCAAACAGGCAAGGTAAACAAACGATAGTGTGGCTTCTACCAAACATAGGCCCACGATTTATAAGAGTAAATTATAAGAGTATCAGCATCCTTTCCGAGTGAGGCTGAAATAACATTACCTTTTGGCATTTTCTTTCTTATCCGGAACGTTTTGTGTTGAAGAGAGAAGCAAGACTATTTACAACATCAAAAGATTTTAGTTTGACAAACATAATAGTATAATGAACATAATAGTCATTATCATTCACACTCTGACCCACACTCCTACCCATTCCATCTACCAACTACTAACGTAGACAAATCCCCCAATCTCAAATATTCTTCCACTCAAATGCAAACTACTGTTCAATAAGCGCATGTGTGTGTGTGTGTGGTGTGTGTGTGTGTGTGTGTGTGTGTGTGTGTCTGCTACACACCATGCACTGCCACCTTTCGGGGTTGCCAGTTTTACAAGGAGTAAAAGAGCAACACAAACTGTGGAATGGAGCAAAGAAAACTTGCAGCCAGCAGCTTAACGCACGCGGGTGGAGAGGAGTAGGTGGGCTCCGCGGACAGGTTTTGTGTGGCACTGGTCGGTCATAGATTATATATATATATAGTCATTGATCGAGCCGGCGATCTCCGCCGAAAAAAAAAAATCCGCCGAAAAAAAAACCCCCCCCACGAAAAAATACCGATTTGTTTTTATCTTTACACGGCACAATCTTCATTTCGCGCCTTTTTGCTCTTCCGCCGTTGTCATTTCCACTATGGCGTCCGCCAAGAACGCATGTATCAATTCATGAATAACTAAATTCTTTTTCGATAAGATCAGCAAGCTCAGTCATTGCAATAGGAAAATTTACTACTTTCTCTCTTATAATATGATAATGTGAACTTATAAGTAATTTTAAAAGAAGTGTTTATATGTGTGCAGGCACCAGCCTGTCCAGTTTACCTGCGACTTCCAGACAGCAGAGGTGCCAGCTGCTGCTCTGAAAAGCTGGGTTAGAGTTTGCTTATAATGGAGAAGCCTGACCCAGGGAACATCCCCACTCTATCGGCCAACATAACTTTAGGATAACTGCCCCTGGAGAGTGTCCAGTATGTAAACATATGTAAACCAGCGATCTTTTTTACCTTGACCTTGACCTTGATCGGTATGCCATCATCAGAACGGGAGAGATATGGCTAAAAATAGATTTTCGGTTTTCAAGGTCGTACGTCAAGGTCAAGGTCACGACGGCAAAATGGTTTTCGCCGATCTCTTCCTATTAAGGAGGCACACCTTTACACAAAATTTGACGTGATTCGGTCAAGCGGTTTCGGGAGATATGTGGGACAGACAGAAAAACACACAAAAAAAACAACAACAAACAAACAAAAAATACAAACCAGCCCATCGCAATAGTCCGTCTTGGTGACGGACTAAATATAGCTTATGGTTTGAGAAGCACCAAATCGTAATGCATGAAATTAGGTATATTTGTTTTCCTGTCAAAGCTTTTTATTTTATTTTAGTGGGCATGATTTTGTGAGTGGGTGTATTCTTCGTTTGCTTTCTTAATCAGATTGCACTCTATCGCGATATCTTGATTTCATCAGAGGACTATAGCCCGTCTATAGTCAAGTCAACCAACATCAATAAACCGCCTCTGCGCAATCTCTCCCCGTCGCAGTTATGCCAGACTGCTGGGTTGTAGCGACGTATTTGAAAGCAGAAGAAGAAGACTGGGGCAAAACCGTTTTTTTCTTTCTAGAAGCATGTGTGTTGGTGGATGAAAGGTGGTGGTGTGATGAGCCCTCAGCACACTCATGTCCTGGTAGCCAGTTGCGGCTTTGGAAAAGAAAGAAAAATTAATTTGCAATTTGCCTGCATCCAAACATTCCAATTTTAGAAGTAAAATTGTCGATGTTTTGTTGTTTTCTGCATTTTGCTACAAAACACTGATCTCGTCATTTAAAAGTGTACTTGGGTTTTTTAAAAAGAAAACACATGTGATTCCTGCACAAAATGACATCGCCAATCTAATTATGACGTCTCCTTATAAACAACAACGACAACAACAAAACTATTTCACATCGTCACGGGCATCACTGTACTGGTCGTTTTGACATCAAAAGGCTTAGCTGGTCATGGGGTCGTTGTAAAGCTGACGTCACCAGTCCTGGTCCTAGAAATGACGTGGTCAATGAACTTGGTCCTAGCGTGCCATTGACTTGTGCCGGTCACTTGGTGCTGGTGTTGATCTTCCTGACGGAGTGGGAGTGGGGCATCCAGGCCCTCACCTCCTTGGCAGGCTGCCTGGGCTTGCCCGTCCCCTCGTTCCAATCCCCGTCACTGCGAGTCTGCACACAGTCAACAGTAGGGTATGTAAGGGTGTCCGCAAAGACACGCTATGGAAATCGTCATCGTCTTCAGTGTTGTCGTCATTAAAGTCGTCATCGTTATCATCAGTTCAGTGATAGGCCTAAGCTAGTCACAAAAAAGTTAAGGGTTGCCGTGTGTTTCACGTTATTTACCTTTCACACTGATGAATTGTAAAATAAAGGATAAAGCGAAGCGGAGTAAACTCTGTTTATAATTAACATAACATCATAATGATGACACTCTTGATACAGTTTTATGTTAATAGTATGTATTTGTTATCATTTTTTACTGTTTTAAAAAAACACCTGGACTCGGTAAAATAAAATAGAGCGGAATGGCTTACGTTTCCAGCACTGTTTGGAATGATGTGCTATAGGGTACAATGATGAAGGTGTCATGCAATAAATTGTTTTGTGTTTTTGTATTTTTTTCAGGTTGTTTGTAAGGTAAATACATGTGGGGTGTTGTCGATGTGTTTGATGTTTACTGTGGTGACAGTCCTGAGAAAACCATTGCTGTCGACGGGACTATAAGCAATGCAAAATAAATAAATAGATACAGTTTTACAACTTTTGCACTCATGTTATTATGGGTGCTGGAAAAGAAAATGGTGTTTTTGTCTGAACTCGGCACACACTCGTTTCACGGTTGAGGGCTTTGGCAGAAAACGACAAGACGTTCCGTCCCACACAAACAAGGTTCTGCGAACGAACAGGGACCTATCCCAGGCTGTTGGAGAACAGAGGCGCACAGAATCCAGTGATGATATTTTAAGTAAGCGTGGGTATAAGCCTATGTAGAAACATATAGGGCAACGATAGACCCTTAACTTTTTGTGAAAGTAGATCACCACCGCCACCATCGCCGTCTTCTTGTGCATCGCTAAGTCAAAAAAGTGTTGATTATACCAACAAGAAACTTTGCAACTCATGAACACACTGACTGACGCATGTGCAAACCTTAAAAACTGCCTGTGTATCCTTCCCCCCCCCCCTCCCCCTCCTTATCATGCAACATCTTTATTGTAGAAAATTGTTGTTTTTTAAAAGACACTTAGTATCACAGACAGAACACAAACCAATAATTGCAACGCCGAGCGGCTGCAAAGTCCCCTCGCAGCATCGCCGAGCTACTCCGAAATCGAATGTGTCGGCTGTACACACAGCGGGGAGACCATTGAGTCACGCACGCACAACGGATGGACGGCCGGAAAGAAGTGTATCGGGCCTGTGACACAAAGGGCCTAGGGCACAGCGGGCTTATCTTATGTTTAGCGACTCGGGAACTTATCTGCCGCTTGGCGATGCGCGTGCTGCTTTTTTTTTTTTTACTACACACTTAATGATTAAAAACGCATCAAAACAGCACGTAACTGAATTCCTTTTTTTATATATAGCCTTGGGGTTCGGAGGGTGATTTGAGCGAAAACGATCATGCGCATGCCCTTGCGCAGGAGAAGGTTCATACGAACTGTGTTAGGGACCTATCCCAGAAATGTTGGAGAACAAATACATGCAAACAGAAAGTCCATTGCGATTATGTGTATTTTAAGTAAGCGTGGGTATTCTTCTTTATTTAGTGTCCCAAGCATATCTCCCGAACCGATTGAATGACCCTTCCAATTTTGTGTGGTTTGTGACCATGAGAAGTAGGCATCCACCACCGCCACCATCGCCGTCTTCCTTGTGCATGACCTTGAAAACCGAAAATCTTTAAGTCAAACTTCCACACCGTTGGTCTTATACTTCAAATTTGGCATGTACTTTTGGCTTATGTCCGTTCTGATGATGGCATACGTAAAGGTCACAGATCGGTAGGCTTGAAAGTGGTAGGGGTCTAACAAGTGGGTTTTTACCATATTTTCCACATTTGTAATATGCAGAAGCGCTTCAGATTTTGATGTACTGTATAAGTAGAGATAAAACATAGAGCATTTATCACCATGCTGAACTTTCCTTGAAGTGTGACCTTGAAAACCGAAATTTCCTTCTTTGCGCTATATATTTCTTGTCCAAGCTGTATCTCGTGAACTAGAAGACAAAATCCCTTCAAATTGTGTGTGAGGATGTGAAACTAAGAGTATAACATATTCGTATATAAATTATCCCTCGGAAATACAATGTCGCCGAGCGGCAGACATGTTTCCGTTTTTCTTCACCCTCCTATATCTCGTGAAATACTGTATAGAATCACTCCACATTTTGTGTGGGTGTGAAAAAAGTGGAGTAGAAGACATTGCAGTACAAATTATGCCACGTGGGATTTTAATGTCGCCGAGCGGCAGACATGTCTCCGAGTTAAGGGTGTACACCCCCACTAATTAAGGGTGTACATTCCGGTAAAGGAGGTGGTCTAACACTAAAAATAAAAGACATTGTAGCACAAAATGTGCCACGTGGGGCTTAAATGTCGCCGAGTGGCAGACATGTCTCAGTGTTAAGGGTGTGCACCCCACCAATTAAGGGTGTACATCCCGGAAAACGTTTTGCACCCAGTCAAGGGTGTGTAGGTGCATCACCCAAAGGTCACAAGGAGGACGGGGACCTAAGATGTGAAGGGGGAAGGGAGGTACAGGGCGGGGCATGTACAGGGCGTAACCGGCAAAGGACCTATCTGCCGCTCGGCGATGCCCTTGTAATATGTAATGTGACCATGCATGTTCAAACAAAACAACAGTTTCCTGACATTACATAGAACTGAGTAATTGAACGTTTTGTGAAAACTTAAAATGCTGGCAATATGAAACACCGGTAGGCAATATGAAACAAGACTGGTGTTTAAAATGAAACACATTTATGTTTGCACTAACTCCACAATTGAGTAAGATATGTTACTTGGCTTAAGTTACTTTAATAAAAAATAACATTTACCTTCCATTTATTCAATAAAAGAAAACAAATTAAGAGTTAACAGGAAATTAGTAATTAACAAGAAATAAACGTGTTAAAACTCACAATGATCTAAAAATCCTTGTTCCATATTACCCTAGTGGCAGTGTAATTTGAAACATCAAAAGTCTCTTCTGTTTGAATTTGATTTTAAATTTGTCTGATGCCTCCTCCACTGTTCTTGTGTGTGCTTGTGTCATGCACACACAGGTCAAAGAAGTAAAATTGTGCATAGCCACATCCAGTGCACGTGTACTGATGTGGAACATCGTTTCATATTTGCCTACAATGGTGTTTCATATAAACCTTTTCACCCATTGCTCTTTAATCATACTCTACCCACATTTAGCCTACAAACAGTCATTTCTTACTTTCAGGGTTTCAACAAGTTTATTTCACTCAACACATGGGCACATCTTTCTTTTTGTTTGCAACGTGTCTTGTATTTGTACCAACGGGCATTTCTAAAACAGACAGTTAGACGAGCATCGCTGAAAACAAGTTTGAACTCACCTCTTCGCAACCTTTCAGCGCCATTTTTTCAGAGTGTCTCGTAATTAGGGAAGATAAGGCTTGAAGCCAATCAGGATAACCAGATCTCTGTTATCTCCCATTTGACAATAAGGGCATGTGGGCATGTTTCAGTTTACACTCCGTTTCATATTTGCCCCCTTTCCCCTACATCCGGACTCTCCGCGCGGAAATAATCAATAAGTAAAAGAAAGAAGGAAACAAATATACGGATTAGGGGAAATTCGGACACGTGCGTATATTTTGTTATTCTTTCTTTTACTTATTTACGGATTGCGCATGGGTTTCCGCGCGGAACATCCGCGTGTATGTGTACACGGCCTAAATCTTTTCACTTCAGTTAAAGTCATCAGTTAACATATCCAATATGAAACGTTGTAGCGAAGCCTTTTTTGCACACTTTAAAGAGACACTCTCCACCCCCTCATAAAAGACGAAATCTACAAAACCATTGGGAAATAAAATATAATAATAACAAAAACACAGTCAAGGAAAAGCGACAACAGGCTCTAGGCCTACTTTACATACTCTACGAACACGGGTAAATAATAATATTTCCACAGAAGTCAACATGTTTACATACAGTAAAGTACATCAAGTTCTACAGCAGCGGAACAGTGCATAAGTTCTACGCAATGAAGTGCATAAGTTCTACACAATGAAGTGCATAAGTTCTACGCAATGAAGTGCATACGTTCTACGTAATGAAGTGCATAAGTTCTACACAATGAAGTGCATAAGTTCTACGCAATGAAGTGCATAAGTTCTACGCAATGAAGTGCATAAGTTCTACACAATGAAGTGCATAAGTTCTACGCAATGAAGTGCATAAGTTCTACACAATGAAGTGCATAAGTTCTACACAATGAAGTGCATAAGTTCTACACAATGAAGTGCATAAGTTCTACGCAATGAAGTGCATAAGTTCTACGCAATGAAGTGCATAAGTTCTACGCAATGAAGTGCATAAGTTCTACACAATGAAGTGCATAAGTTCTACACAATGAAGTGCACAATAGTTCTATTCTACACAATGAAGTGCACAATAGTTCTATTCTACACAATGAAGAGCACAAGTTCTACACAATGAAGAGCACAATAGTTCTATTCTACACAATGAAGAGCACAAGTTCTACACAATGAAGAGCACAATAGTTCTATTCTACACAATGAAGAGCACAAGTTCTACACAATGAAGTGCACAATAGTTCTATGAAGAGCACAACAGTTCTATTCTACACAATGAAGAGCACAACAGTTCTATTCTACACAATGAAGTGCACTAGTTCTACACAATGAAGTGCACAATAGTTCTATTCTACACAATGAAGAGCACAATAGTTCTATTCTACACAATGAAGTGCACAATAGTTCTATTCTACACAATGAAGAGCACAATAGTTCTATTCTACACAATGAAGAGCACAATTCTACACAATGAAGAGCACAATAGTTCTATTCTACACAATGAAGAGCACAAGTTCTACACAATGAAGTGCACAATAGTTCTATTCTACACAATGAAGAGCACAAGTTCTACACAATGAAGTTTCTATTCTACACAATGAAGAGCACAACAGTTCTATTCTACACAATGAAGAGCACAATAGTTCTATTCTACACAATGAAGAGCACAACAGTTCTATTCTACACAATGAAGAGCTCAATAGTTCTAGTTCAATAGTTCTACACAATGAAGTGCTCAATAGTTCTATTCTACACAATGAAGAGCACAACAGTTCTATTCTACACAATGAAGTGCTCACTAGTGAAGAGCTCAATAGTTCTACACAATGAAGAGCACAATAGTTCTATTATACACAATGAAGTGCACAATAGTTCTATTCTACACAATGAAGTGCACAATAGTTCTATTCACACAATGAAGAGCACAATAGTTCTATTCTACACAATGAAGAGCTCAATAGTTCTATTCTACACAATGAAGAGCTCAATAGTTCTATTCTACACAATGAAGTGCTCAATAGTTCTATTCTACACAATGAAGTGCTCAATAGTTCTATTATACACAATGAAGTGCTCAATAGTTCTATTCAATACACAATGAAGTGCTCAATAGTTCTATTCTACACAATGAAGTGCTCAATAGTTCTATTCTACACAATGAAGTGCTCAATAGTTCTATTCTACACAATGAAGTGCTCAATAGTTCTATTCTACACAATGAAGTGCTCAATAGTTCTATTCTACACAATGAAGTGCTCAATAGTTCTATTCTACACAATGAAGTGCTCAATAGTTCTATTCTACACAATGAAGTGCTCAATAGCTCAATAGTTCTATTCTACACAATGAAGTGCTCAATAGTTCTATTCACACAATGAAGAGCTCAATAGTTCTACACAATGAAGAGCTCAATTTCTATTCTACACAATGAAGTGCTCAATCTAACAATGAGTTCTATTATACACAATGAAGTGCTCAATAGTTCTATTCACACAATGAAGAGCTCAATAGTTCTATTCTACACAATGAAGTGCTCAATAGTTCTATTATACACAATGAAGTGCTCAATAGTTCTATTATACACAATGAAGTGCTCAATAGTTCTACACAATGAAGTGCTCAATAGTTCTACACAATGAAGTGCTCTAGTTCTATTCTACACAATGAAGTGCACAACATTTCTACACAATGAAGAGCACACCTGTTCTACACAGCAGCAGACCGCACTATCAAAGTTCTACCACAAAAGAGGAAGCCAACAGCAGAACGACCACGTTGAGGTGGGACAGATGGCGGCCCCGCTCAGCCTTGTACCTCCAGATTGGAGCTGTCCTTCCACGCCTTGGAGCCAGAGCCAGAGGTCTTGGAGCCGTGTCCTTCGTGCCAGGCATAGCTCTCCGACAGGCGGTCAGTGCCGTTGGCCAGGGTGGCCGTGGCAGTACCGCCATAGTGGTACACACGGTGGTTGTTCTCTGAAATGTGCTGGTGGTCAGTTGTCGTGCTCTTCACCGCAGTGGTCCTCTTGCCGAGGTCATCGGTGGTGGTAGATCGAGTCTTGGTGGGCGCCTGATGCGCGGATAAGTACCGGGCCTGCACAGACCCCCTCTCACTTCTGACAAGTGTTTTTTGTTTTATATATCGTGATTGATTCTGATCACTCATCATCCAACTAGCAACTACAAAACACAAATATATAAAGGAGCAAACATTTGTCAAGGGATATATGAAAAACAATTCTTGAAAATGAGTTTGTTTTTGGTTTTGAATTGCCGTTATATCTGACCACTATCATCAGACAATGTACAAAGAGATAAGAAATCGAAATCAACAACCCAGAGACACAGTAAACCTCTGCTTTGGAGAGATACTATTCACGTTAGTAGCGGATTGTTTTCAGTAATGAGATCTCTCGTTTGGCACGATGTAAGCTTCAGACTGGTCTAACATACATAGTGAAAGAAAAATGAACAAACATGTCCGTATTCGAATGACAGTGTAGCTTTCATAATGACAGCCAAACCCGACAGACCAACAAGCAATCAACCAAGCCAGCCAGCCACCAACAAGCCAGTGAAATAGTCTACCTTTCCCCTTCACAGCTGGTGATAATAACCAGACAGGCAATGCTATTAACCAATCAACCCAACCAATAAAACTGCCCACACACCCAACCAACCAAGCAACTAACCAACCCACCAACAAGCCAGTTATACACGGTTTCTCCGCCACAGCCAGCCAAAATGACCAACCAATCAACCAACCATTCCACCCATTATCTCACCCCTGCACCCACTCACCAACCCATCATCCACTCTCCCAACCAACCAGCTAACCAACCCAGCCAAGCAACAGAGTAACACCCCACCAACCAACCAACCAACCACCCATTCCAGCTCACTCACGCACGCACCCACCCACCCACCCATTTCACGTACCTGGGTGGGTGTGGAGGTGACGGGCACATAGAAGACCCCTCCGTTGTCCATCTCCTCCGCCACGTGCACCGTCCTCCTCTGCCCGCAGCACCCCCCGCAGCATCCGTCACCGTGATGACGATTACTGCACAAAATGTACTTATATTGGCTTCCAAAAGAAACGCGAAATTTCAAGACACGTTTTATTTAAAGCTATCACGTGCAGACATTTTGGTCAAATAACATTTTTGTCGCCTAACCTTGTGGGTGGAGATCTCAAGCAATGAAAACAGCCCCACGAAAATTAAAGTTTTACGTCCTCCCGGTCACATAGCCATCTGGGGCATTACTATCTGCAAAGTTAAGAGAGAGAAAAGGAGTACATTTCAGAACAATAAAGATCTAAACAATGAAAAACCATATCATGTTCATCATTTAAAACGGCTCGTGGAATGGTCCAATGGGAAGCCACGATGCCTGGTTGGCTGGTGGAGTGTTATTCGATTGCTTGATTTGAAGGGTGAAGCAGTGTCCACTAGTAGGCCTATCACTAGAGTTGAGAACCGGTTCAAAAATCCGAACCGGTTTTTAAACCGGTTTTCCCTCTTCGAAACCGGTTTTATCGAACCGGTTTTTTTAACCAGTACTCACATCACTAGTTTCACCTATGCAAACACATATTTATTTGTCAGAATATTCACACACACACACACACACACACAAAAAACACACACACACACACCAACACACACAACACACACACACACACACACACACACACACACACACACACACACACACACACACACACACACACACACACACTCAAATCAACACTCAGTCAAAGTCAAAGCCATACACCACACAAACTAGAAACAGCTACTCTTGGTTTACAAACACCCAATCTGCGCTGAGAATCAGTGTTGTTTTTCGAAACGAATGCGATATTCTAAGAAAAACTTACTTTCAGTTTGCAGTTTTTTAAAAAACCGGTTCACAGCAACTCGAACCGGTTTTTCGAACCGCGAAAGTTTAGCACCGGTTTTTCGGTTCAAACCGGTTCCCCCCCCCGCCAACCCCCCCCCCATCCCCCCCCCCCCCTACCTATCACTACTACACTACTGTTCGCCAGTGTCTGTAGTAATATGTATTTTGAACTTTATTATTAGTTCCTGAGAGAAGGTGGGGAACTATTATTTTTGTCTGTGTCCGTCTGTGCGTGCATGCGGCGTGCATGCATCCGTCCGTCCGCACGTCTTTAAATCGTGTTTTCTCAACAACCGTTAAGTCTATTTAATTCAACTTTAGTGGTCAAGTATTGACGGATTGTTGTGGTTGCATTTTACGGTCAAGGTCACACCGGTTACTGGGTTCAAACCCCCAAACACCTATAATCATCAATAACTCGCAAAGTTTTGAACCTTAGGCCTGGTACACAGTCGTTCCGGATTTTACACGCAGAAATAATCAATAAGTTAAAAGAGCAGAAAAAGAAACAATTATATAGGGGAATACGGGGTAAACAGCGCATGGGCGGGTAAAGAAGCCCATGCCATTTAATCTCATGAAATAAAAGAAAATTTCAAGTCACATTTTGCCCATGAGACGTATATTAATGCTAGACAATTAACACTCGTCTCATGGGCAAAAATGAGACTGAAATTTGCTTCATTTCATGAAGATTAATTGGGGATGCGGCTTCTTACCCGCCCATGCGCTTTTTACCCCGTCTTCCCCTACGGATCTAGTAGAAAAGTTGGAACCTGGGCGGATACTTTTTCTTTCTTTTTGTTTAACTTATTAAAAAATTGCGCATGGATTGCGCATGGGTTTCCACTCAGAACATCCGCATGTATGTGTGCACGAGTTTAGATCTTGGACATGTGAAATCATTGTCTTAGCCCTATTATCCACATTTTTGCTCATACAAACCCAACATTTGGTGTCTTCGTAGATTGGGTCAAGGTCATTTTTGCACAAATCACAGATATGGGTGACCTTGACGCGAAGGAAGTTTGCACCCGCTCGGGTTCAGCCTTGTTACATTGTGTGTGTATGTTTGTGTGTGGTGTGTGCTTGTGTGTTTGTGTGTTGTGTGTGTGGTGTGTGTGTGTGTGTGTGTGAGTAAAAAGAGTAGCATAAAACACTGCAATGGCAGTATGATGTGGGGTCTGATCTCTCTCTCTCTCTCTCTCTCTCTCTCTCTTCTCTTCTCTCTCTTCTCTCTCTCTCTCTCCTCTCTCTTTCTCCTCTGTGCGGCTCGCGCGGCACACGTATGCGCCCTGCTGGTGACTGTGAAATAACGTGTGAAGCAGACACAGAGCAGAAAACGACCGACTGGCTGACAATAAAGAGATGAGAGAGAGAGAACGAGACGCGAGAATGCGGCCGCGACGAGGAGAGAGAGAGAGAGAGATGAGCCGAGATGAGAGTAAGCGAGAGAGCGAGGAGACGCGAGCTGATGATGAGAGATGAGATCGATGCATCGTGCCTCCTCGAGCGAGATAGTCGCTCGTAAGAGAGAGACTTTTTAGAACCTTGGCCCCTTTTTCCATGTCTTTTTCAATGGTCTAAGCTTTTCTTCCCCCCCCCTGCACACGCCTTCCACATTCTGTCCTTTGTCCTATCCGCCCTATCATACCAATATGGCCAGGTCCTTGAGCCCTTTTTCCCCTTGTCTATTATTCTTCTTCCCCACACACAGAGTGTGTTCTCTTCCC
>CM065696.1:24889858-24913446 GCA_017654935.2 Phymorhynchus buccinoides
CATATCATCACCATCATCATCAGTCAGCAGCAGCAGGCATCAACACAGCCAGCAGCAGCAAAATGACGTGATCATCATGAATTATTATCATCATCATCACTATTATCAACATCATCGTCGTCACTGTTGCCATCACCATCTGTCGTCGAATGTTACCATAGACGTTATCGTCATCAACTTCAACTTTATTTTTCCACACACGCGTAACTTTATGCTGTGACGAATTTACGATCACATCACGCGCACACACGCGCGCGCCCGCACACACGCACGCACGCACATCACGCACTCAGCACGCACACACCACACCAGCTCGCACACAACACACACCACACACACACACACACACGCGCGCCGTGCGCGCGCACGCGCGTGCGCGCGCACACGCACACACGCACCGCACGCACACGCACACGCTCACGTACGCACGCACGCACGCACACGGCACGCACACGCACACACACACACACGACACACGTGCACGACACACACACACACACACAACTACTGCGTCACACACAACACACTGCAAACAAACTCTCTCGCTCTCTTCTTCTTTCTGTCTGCCTGTCCTCTCTCTCTCTCTCCCTCGCTCGCCCTCTCTCTCTCTCTGCTCTCGTCTTTCTCTCTCTTCTCTCTCTCTCTCTCTCTCTCTCTCTACTCTCTCTCTCGGTTGTCTCGGTTCTCTCTCTTCGCTCGTCGTTCTCTCTCATCTCTCTCCTCTCTTCGGCACTCTCAATCTCCTCTCTCTCCTGTTTCTCTGCATTGTACGTGTTGGCACGTCATTACTCAACAGGCTACCATCTTCCTTGTGTCTCTGTGTAGTCTTCATAGTCCTTCAATCCTGTTAGTGTGCAAAACAATCTTGTTTTCTCCTTTCCTCCTCACGGCTTTTAGTTTGTGGGTGAACAATGATCGGCATTTACAACGCGCGTGCGTGATGCATGTGTGATACGCGCATGCGCGCGTACCTGAGTGTTCCGTCTATGTATACGTGGTTTTGGTGTTGTGTGTGTGTTTTCGTTGTGTGCGTAGTGCACAGCCGCTATGTTGTGTGTGGGTGTGTGTGTGTGTGGTGTTGTGTGTGGTGTTGCGTATGTGTGTGTATGTGTGGGTGTTGTGTGTGTGTGTTTTGTGTGCGTGTGTGTGTGTGTGTGTGTGTGTATGATGGTGTTAAGAAGCATGCTATTATTTTTGGCATCACTGACGTATATGATTCAATCCTGTTCATGTTGTAATGACTGTTTCCTCGATGGCGCACAAACAAGTTTGTTTACACCAAACTAACTGAGTCATACCACATCGTCAATGAAGCCAGTAAAGAAGCGCTCGCGCCACGTACGCACGCACATACACATACACACGTACACACACACACACAAACACACACACACACACAACACGACAAACACACACACACATACACACTAACCACACCCCAACACCACACCACAGCACACCCCATACACACAGAGACACCACCACCACCCACCCCTACCCGCATACGACAATGACTCACGGAAAACGTCGACGTTATCATACTGGCGGATGACGTCGCACGTGGGGGCGGTTTGCCAGACCCCTGCGCTGCACGTGATGACCTTGTTGCCGCTCATGTAGAAGCCGGAGAGACACTCGTACTCCGCCGTGCTGCTGTCGTAGAAGTAGATCTGCCCGTTCAGCACTGTGGGGTAGGTCCCCGGGCACGTCATGCTGCTGCTGCTGCTGTTGGTGAGGCTTCTTCTGATGGTGGTGTGATGGTACTGAGGCCACTGTGACTAGTGGTACTGCTGCTGCTGCTGCTATTGTTGGTGAGGCTTCTTCTGCTGGTGGTGTGACGGTACTGAGGCCACTGTGACTAGTGGTACTGCTGCTGTGTGCTGCTACTGTTGGTGAGGCTTCTAGCTGCTGGTGTGGATGGTACTGAGGCCACTGCGACTAGTGGTACTGCTGCTGCTGCTGCTGCTGTTGGTGAGGCTTCTTCTGCTGGTGGTGTGATGGTACTGAGGCCACTGTGACTAGTGGTACTGCTGCTGATGCTGCTATTGTTGGTGAGGCTTCTTCTGCTGGTGTTGTGATGGTACTGAGGCCACTGTGACTAGTGGTACTGCTGCTGGTGCCTGATGTAGCTTTTCTTTTGTTGTTGTTGCTCCCACCACTGCTGCTGTTACTGCCACTGTTGCTGCTGTGCTGTTGTCACTTTTGTAGCTGCGGTTGCTGTAGTTGCTTCTGTAGCCCAATGTTGTTGGTGCTATTACCACCACTGCTGCTGATGTTGTTACTGGTGGAGATAATAGGCCTGTTTCTGTGAAGCACTTGTCACTGCTTTGTTGTACACCTTACGAGTTAACCAACCTGCTGAGTAGCATGGGTGGCTACGGGGCTTGTAGTATTGTGGTGCTGACGCAGTTTCGCGATCTGGCTGCAAACAGAATAAAAGGTATCGTGGATTACATAGGTGATTTGTAGGCCTATAAAAAAAAAGTTGGAGAAGAGAGGACGGAGAGAAGAGAGAGAGGGAGGGAGGGAGGGAGAGAGAGAAGGAGGGAGAGAAAGAGGGGAGAAAGGGAAACACAGAGAGCAACTCAAGGATTCCCATAAACAGGGTACAAGAACGACAGGGAGTACAATAAAGGAACAGACAATAGACGAAGATTAAGCAGAGACAACAAGTATTTAGAGTATACCAACTGAAGTCGCCATTCATAGTCAATAACCAAACCTGTTTCACCTCGACCTGTCGGTCATGCTGGAACTTAAATCGTTGAGAAAACTGAATAGAGAAGGAAGGAATGAGGAATGAAAGAGCGTGAGTAGAGAAGGGAACACGAGGAGATACTATCAGCGGGATTGAATGAAGACACGCCACGACATACCTGTGTGTGTGTATGTGTGTTTGCTTTTGTTGTTGTTACTATTTTCCTTCCTTTTTTTTTACTGGATAAATCAGGAACTAGTTCTGAAAGCACCACGTCGTATGATCTTTCTTTATTACAGTGAAATACGACGCAAACACTCAGAATTCTATGACAAACGAAGCCTGCAAACACGTGTATGACTTGCGTGCGTCACTAATGGAACCATTAGTATTTCTTCTTTCTTTCGTTCAGTAGGATCGTCCTTCTACGTCCAAATAGGTGCAACAGCTCCCTTCAAGCGCAATCCGCGTGGGTGATTCTTTTATTTTTGTTTTATTCAAAGCACACAGCTCCCCATTCGTTCGCCATGCTAGTGGTCGGGTGCCCACCGGTTCGCATAATGCGTTTCGCATAATCCTTTGATCAGAGCCGCGGGCGCAAGTCGAGTGTCTCTTCCCAAAAAAACTGGCAGTTCGCATAAACGGGTTTGCCATTTCGCATATTATGCACTCTTGCAGGTTCGTGACTTTCTGCACTCTACGTGACTTTCTGTTACATTCTTACTATCCCTAACCCATCCCTAAGCTTTCTGAGTTTTATGCGAAATGCCATGTCCACAAAGATTTGTATGCGAAGCGGCAGTATGTGAATCGGCTTTATGCGAAGCGGCAGTATGCGAAACGGCAATATACGAACCGGGGCGCACCGAAGTGGTCGATTGACCTGCTTTTTCTTCTTTCTTTCGTTCAGTATTTTTTCCCTTGTGAAGTCCAACTTCAGAGTCATCGTGTTGGAGATTCTTTCTCTTCCTAATGGCATAAATTCCCTACCCACGAGGGGTAATTCCTATCTCGAATAATGAAACGAAAGTTATGTATGAGAGTAAGTACATTCTTCTGGGGACAGCATCTCGCAATCACTACGTGTCTATAGCACTACTGGGCTAAAACGCTACTCTCAATAGAACTACGTGTCTATAGAACTACTGGCCGATATCACTACAGTGTCAAAATCCTCATACAAGGGAGGAGTGGCTGTTTACCGATTTGGGACAAAAATCCCGCTGTGCATACGTATGGACAAAGGGCCCGTAGCGCTATAGACACACGAAGCCTACAATTGAACTTTTCTTTCCTTCTTTGCAATGTATATAGTGCCAATGTCCATTAGTGATATAGAGCCATAGTGATTTAGCTACATTTTGCCAGAAGTGTAGGGCTAACACCACGTAGTCCTTTCAGTACGTAGTGCTGTAGAAACATCCATGACACCTTCAAGACAAATAATCTGCTCCCCCCTCCACCGATCTGCGTCTCCTTTCACACGCTCTCTCTCTCTCGCTCTCTCTCTCTCTCTCTCTCTCTCTCTCCTCTCTCAGTCTCTCTCTCTCTCAATCATCCGTCGTCTGTCTCTCTCTCTCTCTCATTCTATCTCTCTCTCATCTCTCCAAAATTGTCTAAATCCTTATGCCCCTCTGTGCCTCTTCCTCCCCCTCCTCCCTCCCTTTTCTTCTCATTTCTGCATGTACATATATTATTTAGCTTTTTTGTTTGATTTACTTTTTTTTCCCCCAGGGCTGTGTGGTGGAAAAAAGCATGTAACTTGCTTATCTCATGTTCCCTGGTTAAATAAAAATTTCGTTTTCGTTCTTCTCTCTTTTTTTTATTTCAGTTTTTCTCTCCTCTCCTCTCTCTCAGTTTTGTCTATCTATCTGTCTTGTCGTTCTGTCACTCTGTTTGTCCGTCTGTCTGTCTCTGTCTCTCTCTTGATGTTCTGTTGTGGTTGTTTTTTTCTTCAATAGACAGTGTCTTCTCAGGTGTGTAGCGCAGTTACTACGTATTCCCAATCTATCAAAGAAGAATAACAAGCAGAAGAGCCAGAGAGAGGGAGAAGAGAGAGAGAGTGAGAGAGAGAACAATGAACACTGAACACGTGTGAAATGTTTTAATGGTACATTGGCCTTGGGCCACAATACATCTCGAGGGAAGGGGGAAAACATCACTGGTAAACATCAAAACCGATCAAAAATAAAATAAAAAACAAAACAAATCTCATTCACACACCATAAGCACCAATATTATCACTTTATATCTCAAGTGACCTACGCTATCAACGATCATTTAGCCAACCAAAGTAACCAAATCTCATTCATACATCTTTCACATTGATATCATGAAATTACCTGTGTAAATAAACACCATTAAGCCTTCGTAACAAACATCAGGATCCAGATTTCATTCATATATCATACACACAATATCCTGTGCTAGCCAACATTATTAAGCTAACTAAAGGATCCAAATGTAATTCATACGTCATTCGCATCAACATTAATTGTTTGATTATTATCAAATTACCTATGTCACAAACATCAGCAAAGCGAACTAAAATATCCAGAACTCATTTATATCATTCACATCAACATCGTCCGTTTAAATTTCAAATAACGCATGCTGACGAACATCATCAAGGCCAACCGAAAGGTTCAAATATCGTTAACATATTAACAACACCATTTGAAATATTGTGAAATAACCTTGCTAGCATATAATCATCAAAACCATCACAACAACTTTATCAGCTTATTAATTAAATATGAAACAGCATGTGCTAACGAAAGCATCAAAGCCAACCAAAAGATCTGCTAAAATATTACATATTCTGAGCTAGCAAACATCAATCCAGCCAAAAGATCAGAATCTCACTCATATGCCATTCAAATCAACATTATTATAGTTTAAATATTATGTAATAACCTCCACTAACAAACATCACCAGTTTCTTGTGAAAAATATATTCTTTTGTCTGTTCATAAAGTGGAAAACATATATAGAAACACATTGAATATTTTGTAACATTTTAGAGACTAGTTCGTTTGTAGCGATATAGACACGTAGTCCTGAAGGGCCGTATTGATTGAGACACGTAGAACTATTGGTCGTAGTGCTATCAGCCGGTAGTTCTATCGCTACGTAGTGATTGCGACACGTGAGAACTACTGGGTCGTAGTGCTAACAACCGGTAGTTCTGTCGCTACTATTGATTGAGACACGTAGAACTAATGGTCGTAGTTTTAGTGCTAACAGCCGGTAGTTCTAAAGTCGCTACGTAGTGATTGAGACACGTAGAACTATTGGTCGTATAGTGCTAACAACCGGTAGTTCTATCGCTACGTATTGATTGAGACACGTAGAACTACTGGTCGTAGTGCTAACAGCCGGTAGTTCTATCGCTACGTAGCGATTGAGACACGTAGAACTATTGGTCGTAGTGCTAACAACCGGTAGTTCTATCGCTACGTAGCGATTGAGACACGTAGAACTATTGGTCGTAGTGCTAATCAACCGGTAGTTCTATCGCTACGTAGTGATTGAGACACGTAGAACTATTGGTCGTAGTGCTATCAACCGGTAGTTCTATCGCTACGTAGTGATTGAGACACGTAGAACTACTGGTCGTAGTGCTAACAGCCGGTAGTTCTATCGCTACGTAGCGATTGAGACACGTAGAACTATTGGTCGTAGTGCTATCAGCCGGTAGTTCTATCGCTACGTAGTGATTGAGACACGTAGAACTATTGGTCGTAGTGCTAACAGCCGGTAGTTCTATCGCTACGTAGTGATTGAGACACGTAGAACTATTGGTCATAGTGCTAACAACCGGTAGTTCTATCGCTACGTAGTGATTGAGACACGTAGAACTACTGGTCGTAGTGCTAACAGCCGGTAGTTCTATCGCTACGTAGCGATTGAGACACGTAGAACTATTGGTCGTAGTGCTAACAGCCGGTAGTTCTATCGCTACGTAGTGATTGCGACACGTAGAACTATTGGTCGTAGTGCTAACAGCCGGTAGTTCTATCGCTACGTAGTGATTGCGACACGTAGAACTATTGGTCGTAGTGCTAACAGCCGGTAGTTCTATCGCTACGTAGCGATTGAGACACGTAGAACTATTGGTCATAGTGCTAACAACCGGTAGTTCTATCGCTACGTAGTGATTGAGACACGTAGAACTATTGGTCGTAGTGCTAACAACCGGTAGTTCTATCGCTACGTAGCGATTGAGACACGTAGAACTATTGGTCGTAGTGCTAACAACCGGTAGTTCTATCGCTACGTAGTGATTGAGACACGTAGAACTATTGGTCGTAGTGCTATCAGCCGGTAGTTCTATCGCTACGTAGCGATTGAGACACGTAGAACTATTGGTCGTAGTGCTAACAGCCGGTAGTTCTATCGCTACGTAGTGATTGAGACACGTAGAACTATTGGTCGTAGTGCTATCAACCGGTAGTTCTATCGCTACGTAGCGATTGAGACACGTAGAACTATTGGTCGTAGTGCTAACAGCCGGTAGTTCTATCGCTACGTAGAGATTGAGACACGTAGAACTATTGGTCATAGTGCTAACAACCGGTAGTTCTATCGCTACGTAGCGATTGAGACACGTAGAACTATTGGTCGTAGTGCTAACAGCCGGTAGTTCTATCGCTACGTAGTGATTGAGACACGTAGAACTATTGGTCGTAGTGCTAACAACCGGTAGTTCTATCGCTACGTATTGATTGAGACACGTAGAACTATTGGTCGTAGTGCTAACAGCCGGTAGTTCTATCGCTACGTAGAGATTGAGACACGTAGAACTATTGGTCATAGTGCTAACAACCGGTAGTTCTATCGCTACGTATTGATTGAGACACGTAGAACTACTGGTCGTAGTGCTAACAGCCGGTAGTTCTATCGCTACGTAGAGATTGAGACACGTAGAACTATTGGTCGTAGTGCTAACAGCCGGTAGTTCTATCGCTACGTAGTGATTGAGACACGTAGAACTATTGGTCGTAGTGCTATCAGCCGGTAGTTCTATCGCTACGTAGTGATTGAGACACGTAGAACTACTGGTCGTAGTGCTAACAGCCGGTAGTTCTATCGCTACGTAGAGATTGAGACACGTAGAACTATTGGTCATAGTGCTAACAACCGGTAGTTCTATCGCTACGTATTGATTGAGACACGTAGAACTACTGGTCGTAGTGCTAACAGCCGGTAGTTCTATCGCTACGTAGAGATTGAGACACGTAGAACTATTGGTCGTAGTGCTAACAGCCGGTAGTTCTATCGCTACGTAGTGATTGAGACACGTAGAACTATTGGTCGTAGTGCTATCAGCCGGTAGTTCTATCGCTACGTAGTGATTGAGACACGTAGAACTATTGGTCATAGTGCTAACAACCGGTAGTTCTATCGCTACGTATTGATTGAGACACGTAGAACTACTGGTCGTAGTGCTATCAGCCGGTAGTTCTATCGCTACGTAGTGATTGCGACACGTAGAACTATTGGTCGTAGTGCTAACAACCGGTAGTTCTATCGCTACGTAGCGATTGAGACACGTAGAACTATTGGTCGTAGTGCTAACAGCCGGTAGTTCTATCGCTACGTAGTGATTGACACGTAGAACTATTGGTCGTAGTGCTAACAACCGGTAGTTCTATCGCTACGTAGCGATTGAGACACGTAGAACTATTGGTCGTAGTGCTAACAGCCGGTAGTTCTATCGCTACGTAGTGATTGAGACACGTAGAACTATTGGTCGTAGTGCTAACAACCGGTAGTTCTATCGCTACGTAGTGATTGAGACACGTAGAACTACTGGTCGTAGTGCTATCAGCCGGTAGTTCTATCGCTACGTAGTGATTGAGACACGTAGAACTATTGGTCGTAGTGCTATCAACCGGTAGTTCTATCGCTACGTAGTGATTGAGACACGTAGAACTATTGGTCGTAGTGCTAACAACCGGTAGTTCTATCGCTACGTAGTGATTGAGACACGTAGAACTATTGGTCGTAGTGCTATCAACCGGTAGTTCTATCGCTACGTAGCGATTGAGACACGTAGAACTATTGGTCGTAGTGCTATCAACCGGTAGTTCTATCGCTACGTAGTGATTGAGACACGTAGAACTATTGGTCGTAGTGCTATCAACCGGTAGTTCTATCGCTACGTAGTGATTGAGACACGTAGAACTATTGGTCGTAGTGCTAACAGCCGGTAGTTCTATCGCTACGTAGTGATTGAGACACGTAGAACTATTGGTCTAGTGCTATCAGCCGGTAGTTCTATCGCTACGTAGTGATTGAGACTACGTAGAACTATTGGTCGTAGTGCTATCAACCGGTAGTTCTATCGCTACGTAGTGATTGAGACACGTAGAACTACTGGTCGTAGTGCTAACAGCCGGTAGTTCTATCGCTACGTAGTGATTGAGACACGTAGAACTACTGGTCGTAGTGCTATCAGCCGGTAGTTCTATCGCTACGTAGTGATTGAGACACGTAGAACTATTGGTCGTAGTGCTATCAACCGGTAGTTCTATCGCTACGTAGTGATTGAGACACGTAGAACTACTGGTCGTAGTGCTAACAGCCGGTAGTTCTATCGCTACGTAGAGATTGAGACACGTAGAACTATTGGTCATAGTGCTAACAACCGGTAGTTCTATCGCTACGTATTGATTGAGACACGTAGAACTACTGGTCGTAGTGCTAACAGCCGGTAGTTCTATCGCTACGTAGAGATTGAGACACGTAGAACTATTGGTCATAGTGCTAACAACCGGTAGTTCTATCGCTACGTAGAGATTGAGACACGTAGAACTATTGGTCGTAGTGCTAACGACCGGTAGTTCTATCGCTACGTAGCGATTGAGACACGTAGAACTATTGGTCGTAGTGCTAACAGCCGGTAGTTCTATCGCTACGTAGAGATTGAGACACGTAGAACTATTGGTCGTAGTGCTAACAGCCGGTAGTTCTATCGCTACGTAGTGATTGAGACACGTAGAACTACTGGTCGTAGTGCTAACAGCCGGTAGTTCTATCGCTACGTAGCGATTGAGACACGTAGAACTATTGGTCATAGTGCTAACAACCGGTAGTTCTATCGCTACGTATTGATTGAGACACGTAAGAACTATTGAGAACACGCCGGTAGTTCTATCGCTACGTAGTGATTGGCTACGTAGAACTATTGGTCTAGTGCTACAACCGGTAGTTCTATCGCTACGTAGTGATTGAGACACGTAGAACTATTGGTCGTAGTGCTAACAACCGGTAGTTCTATCGCTACGTAGCGATTGAGACACGTAGAACTATTGGTCGTAGTGCTATCAACCGGTAGTTCTATCGCTACGTAGTGATTGAGACACGTAGAACTATTGGTCGTAGTGCTATCAGCCGGTAGTTCTATCGCTACGTAGTGATTGAGACACGTAGAACTATTGGTCGTAGTGCTATCAACCGGTAGTTCTATCGCTACGTAGCGATGCGCGGCTACGCACCCCATTTTCTGTTGTTGTTTATTTTTGTCGTTTTCTTTTTTCTTTGAGAAAAAGGGGACAGTATACTTTAAAATATGAAAATATTAACAAATACCTAGAAGAGACATCGATAACAATTACTTATGGAGCTCCCCCCCCTCTCCGACTCTCTCCCCCCTCTCTCTCTCTCATCGTCTCATCTCTCTCTCTCGCTCTACTCTCGTCTCCCGTGTCATCCTCCATCTCTATGCGCTCTCTCTGAGACATTTATTCGTTTGACGACCTACAGAATAATTGTATTGTTTTATACTCGTTTCCTTCATTAATTATGGCTTAAATCTTACATGTCGCTTTACACAATTTTTTCTATGTCAACTTCATGTTCAATATTCTTTTTTTGCATTTCAAATCTCACCTCAAGTGATCTGGGCCAATGGCCTAATCATTAAACAATGTTGTTCATTGTTCATCTGCTCTGTGTTCTCTCTGTCTCTGTCTCTCTCTCTTGATAATCTTGCCGAGGCGTCAAAATCGTTTGGTTTAAGGGTCAATCTTAGCAAAACGAAGGTAATGTTTTTTTAGAAGAGGTGGACATTTGTCTAGGACAGAAAAATGGTTTTACGAAGTAAAAGAAATAGAAATTGTCAATAGTTATAAATATTTAGGTTTTACAATAACTACTAAATTATCTTTTGATTCAGTTCTGGAGGAATTAGCAGGTAGAGCTAAATGCAAAGTTGTAGAGATTTTTAAAACAATGTGGTCACTCGGGTCGATGGATCCAACAGTTTTCTTCAAATTGTTTGATGCACCAGTAAAACGGATGTTGTTATATTCTGTCGAAATTTGGGGCATGTCACCTTTCCAATTGATAGAATCTCCTCATCTATTCGCTTGTAAAATATTTTTCCAAATTAGTTCTAAAACCCCAAACCTGATGGCATACGGCGAACTAGGTAGATATCCTTTATTTGTCGATTGTATTTTAAAAGTAATCAGGTATTGGTTTAAGTTACAAAAATTAGATCAGTGCAGATTACCAAAAAAGGCATATGAAATGTATTAAAACAAGAGCACCCAAGAAACAGAAAATCAATTTGACAAGCATAACTGGGTCAGTACAGTTAGCCGTTGTTTAGATACGGATACAGCACGGTTCCCATAAGCCACGATTCCCATAATCCTTTGTTCTCGACAAAATACCGCGAGATCTCCCTTCCCGGAATTGCTCCCGTAAAAAATCACGGTTCCCATAACCATTTCTTACTCTTTCTATCACGGTTCCCATAACCAAGGACTGATGAGGTGTTCACCGAATGCTGTCGTCTATTTGTTGTCGCTTCAGCTACCAATGATGAACCTGATGAACTGTTTCGCTCCCAGGCAGTTTATAACGACTATCGTTTGTATAATAAAACTTTCTGAAGATGAGTACAGTTAACATTCTTGGGCTCTCGATTGAGGGAGACTGCCATTGACCAAACTGTTACCGGTGAAAATGGAGCTGAAGTTCGAGAAAAGCAAACGTGGTGGAAAATTATTATTTATCGACGGATTTGCACATCAAGGCTTCTTATGACAGAGGAGAGAAAACGTTGCTGGAGCTGCTTGATGCCTGTGCTTACATTGTGCACTTTTGAATGACACACTGTGACCATGCGGGTTTGTGTGTGTGTAGGAGTGTGAGCGTGTGCCTGTGTGTGTTTTTATGTATATTTTATTCACTTCTTTTACTGGAGACTGGAGTTGAGGAAAAAAGGAACCACTTTGCTGGAACTACTTGATGCTTGTGATTAAGCTGTGGACCTTTGAATGACACACTGTGACCATGTGGGTCTGTGTGTGCGTAGGTGTGTGTGTGCCCGTGTGTGTTTTTATGCATAATTTATTCACTTCCTTTGCGAATTAAATATGTATACACGGCATTTGCTTTCCGTATTTTAAATTATGTGAAACGTGATGGAGGCTGAGAAAAGAAATACTGTTATGAGAACCGTGATACATACCTCTATTCAATGCATTTGGTGTTTAAGGAAATTCCACTGTTGTATTTTTTGTTGTTGATGTGATATGCTTAACTCGTGCATGATTTTTTGTTTTGTTTTTTATCCATATTATGTTGTGTGTCATATTTTGTTACCTCCCTTGCATACAGGCCGTTGGCCTTGCAGTAAACCATTTTCAGTGTTTCAGTCTCTCTCTCTCTCTATCTCTCTCTCTCTGTCTCTCTCTCTAGTCTCCCCTCCTCGTCATCTCTCTCTCTCTCTCTCCTCTCGTGCTGCTGTCACATTTCTTCTCTCAGTCTCCTCCGCTCGGTCTCTCTCTCTCTCAGTCTCTCGGCCCCCGCGGTTCGTGGGTGTTCTCTCTGTCTCATCGCTTGTCACTCTCGAGCTCTTCATTTCCATGATGCAACACACTTCTCGTCAACTGTCTCGACCTCGCATGATGCAGAATAAACAAACAAGCACACAAGTGTAAAGTGACGTTATTTTATTCACAGAGACACAACAAAACAACTGGGTATAGACACAAAAGAAAACAGCAAACAGTAGAGACAGCAAAAGAAGCAAAAAACAACATTCCCCTCTACAATCCAATCTGTGAAATGTTAATATTTTTGATACCACAAGATGACGAGATTTATGTTGACTAGAAAATGAAAGGACGTCTAAATATTAGCCAGATAATTTTTTTTTTTAAGGCCTACTCTCGTCGCCTCTGATGTCACACATGAAACGGTAGATGCACAGGTAGAGTAGTGTCTTGCCTCCTTATTACACCGGCGTCTGGGAAACAGCAAGAGAGTTGGATGGCGGGGGACTGGAGAACTTGCACGCACAAGCACGTGCAATCCTATAGTACAGCTCTGCTGGTCCATCACATTTGCATATACTTTCTGAAATAAGCAGAGATACAGATAGGGAAAGGGGTGGGGAGTGAAAGAGAGGAGGTGATGATGGGGACGACAGGGAAGGAGATCAGGGGGGGAGATGGGAGAAGAATAAGAAGAAGAAAGAAGGAAGAAGAAGAGAGAGATAGAGGGGAGGAGTGTGTGTGTGTGTGTGGGGTGGTGGGGGGTGGGGTAGAAGGATTGAGTTAGATAGGTCCACGATGCATGCGATGTGGTATACAACAGGATGGCGATGTGGTATAACATATGCGATGTGGTATAACGGTGCGATCCCTTTGAAAGGGGTAGTCCATTAAACTCACGCAACATAAAACATAAAAAAATAAAAATAAAATGGAATACATAATAAAACAAGGTAAATGAATGAATGAACATAAATCAAAATGGGCATAGAAAGAGAGATATTCTTAAAAAAACAAAACAAAACACCAAATAATAATACGAGGAAAAAACAAGAAAAAATATTGAGAAAAGAAACGCAAATTTAAAAAAAAATTACTGCTGGGGATAACAGCCTGCATATACGATCGAGGCTGCTCTTTAACCCTTTCAAATTCACTCCGCTCAAAGTTCGCATTTTTAGCACCACTGTGGGGGGTGCGCGCGTAACATTTTAACACTAGGTCACTAAAATGGCATCAATCGGGTCTATTATGCCTAAAGACCCTATTTGTCTCAGTTGTGGGGAAAGCGTAAGGATAGACCCTTATTTTTCTTTCCAGAAGAAATCCCCAATACTGGCAGAAGGATTTTGTTGACTTACCCCGGTACATTTAATGGAATGTTTTTTGCTGAAATATGCTGGCGGTGAGGTGTTAAAGCGATGTCTCGTTTTGCGCATGAGGACAAATTTGTATGGGATCCACACTTGGTCAAAATAAGAATTCTACCAGCTAGAGGAAGGGAAACACGTGAACACCCGTGATTTCACTCACCGAGCTGGGGGTCTCAGACTCTCGTAAGACGATACAGAAAACTACGGACGGAAGGATAGTCCCAATGGCGTCGTACACGTGAATTGAAAGTTAGGTTTTACGTCCACTCGGCTGCAAATCAGCACTTATGGGACGAACCATCAACCATCCATCATTCAATGCTCTGAGCAGATCGTGGAGGTACTGCAATACCAGGTCTGGTCTTGCTGATGCGGGCATGCTAACATGGCGCCATTTTTGCCTTTCATTGAAACTTTTCGCAAAACAGGAGGCGAAGCTTTTGAAAGCTTTGAGAACTTTTACAGCTGACGCTACAGAGTAGTAGTAGGGTGGTGCGTGTGTATGGTTGTGGTGGATGGTGGTGGTAGGGACAAGATAGCCGTTAAAGAAAAGACTAATAACCCTTTATCCGTGGGGGGGCAACTCGCTGCAAAAAATGACAGTCTGAGGGGCTGAGATCTATGGCCTAGAGAGGCTATAATTATAATCAAAACCCACCATTGAAACACACATACAGACAGTTTTATAGCGTGGGCTTCTTTATAAATAAATAGAAAGAAAGAAAGAAGAAAGAAAGAAATAAGAAAGAAGGGAGGGGGAAAAGGAAAGACAGAAAACGAAGAAAGGAATAAACAATTCCAGGTAGGAGAGAGAAGGCGACTGGTAGTATTCTAGAAGTGTGGATATTTGGTACATATACAGTCAACAAGGCGACAGAGGAGCGTCTCTGTGAAATTCGTGATTCGGGTTGCTCCCACCTGGAGAGGGCGCGTCGCAACCAGAGAAGCGCCACCCAAATAAAAAATAAATATTTTTGGATGCGATTTTTTGTGTGACTGATGGGGAAGGAAAGACGGGGGTGGGGTGGTGTGGGTAAATTTTGACCAAATAACAACCTTTTCGTTGCCAATGGGTTTTATACGTGTGGCAAGTGCATGGTCACACGGGAGCACGGGCCCGTCGGTTTATCGTCTCAATCAAAAAAGCCTCGCCGTTCAGACCAGAAGTAGCTCTAGTGCAGACGTGAGAGGAAAAGTCCCTTTACCCAGGTTCGAAACTACTCCGGGTTTATTTTGCACGAGGCGTACGCATTACATCTATGCCATCTGTAGCTGACAACCTTTGTATATATGTCACCGAGGGTAGGGATGTCAACCGAAGGTAGGTAGGCCCTATGTTCGCTATTTATTGTTATCCGGTCATTTCCACTCCACCACTTAAAGGATACATTCTTCACTATTATCACCAATCTACAAGCATCAACCATTAATTTGTATCCACTCAAAACTTCCTACTAGGCACCTCTGAAGAAACGTGAGGGGACAGCTAAGAACAGCTCAGAACAGCACATAACAGCTCAGAACAGCACAGAACAGCTCAGAACAGCACATAACAGCTCAGAACAGCACAGAACAGACAGAACAGAACAGACAGAACAGACAGAACAGCTCAGAACAGACAAAACAGCACAGAACAGCTCAGAACAGCACATAACAGCTCAGAACAGCACAGAACAGCACAGAACAGACAAAACAGCACAGAACAGACATAACAGCTCAGAACAGCACAGGACAGCTCAGAACAGACAGAACAGACAGAACAGCTCAGAACAAACAGAACAGCACAGAACAGACAGAACAGCTCAGAACAGACAGAACAGCTCAGAACAGGACAGAACAGCTCAGAACAGACAGAACAGACAGAACAGCTCAGAACAGACAAAACAGCACAGAACAGACAGAACAGCACAGAACAGCACAGAACAGACAGAACAGCACAGAACAGCACAGAACAGACAGAACAGCTCAGAACAGACAGAACAGACAGAACAGACAGAACAGCTCAGAACAGACAGAACAGCTCAGAACAGACAGAACAGCTCAGAACAGACAGAACAGCACAGAACAGCTCACGCAAACAGACAACAACAGCCAAGAAACAGACAGAACGACCATCAGATCTCCATGACATTAAGTTAGAGCATCTGAAATAAGACGACTAGTACCAGCCTAAGATAAAAACTCTACACACAGAACAGACAGAACAGGACTCAGAACAGTCTCAGCAAATACAATAATACACAAGGACAGGATACTAAAGTTACAGATCACAGGACCATTAATGGCTTTTATTAAACAAACAAATAATACAGCTACTAGAAAACACCTTAGAGTCCAAAATACTCAAGAATCGGAAGACCCTGAAACACTCACAAAACAAGAACTCAGAACACAGATCTCAAGCATAGCTCGAGTACAAGGAGACAAAAGCGCTATCCTCCCGTCCTAAGTTAATTCAATGCCAAGAATCTCATATGCCTCTCAACGTATAAAAACAAGTGTGCGAGACTTATACAGACTCATAACATGCTTCTCGCGGTGTAATACAGTACGAGACGTACAGCTCTCATAACAGCATACAACAGTGCTCAAAACAGCAGACGAACGATCAGCTTACGACACACAGCACAATGTATAAATGAGCCAGTTTTAGACAATACGAAAAATCGTACGCCACAGAACACAGTAGTCAAGGCTGAACCGTAGGTAGTGCGTCGTGGCATGCGAGGTATAACATCCAACACTTATGAGAGTCCTAGTCTCTGGAGTAGCTGCCACCGTCTATCTCTTCGTTGCCAACAGCGTAGAACCTGTGCGTGGTGTGTGTCACACGGTATTTATATGACCTAACACCGAGAATTTTCATAAATTCGGATCAAAGCAATGCCCAGTTTCCTGTAATTATTACATCTATATCAGTATTACTTCATGCGTCGAGCTGGTGTTACTGGTACATTTCAAAACTTAAGAGGGGTAGTTAGGGTCCAGTGCCATTTTGAGTATGATTCAGAAGCCATAAGATATTCATTCAGTGCAAAAGATTCACCTGCGATATGGTTTCACAGTGCACGAACGCGAAGAAAACGTCTGACGTTATTACCTATCGTAACACCATATATAGAATAATACTCGCCCCGTGGCCGGATCGGCTCGTGTCCGGTAGGGTGGAACAATAAAAATGGGGACGGAAAGTGGCGTGAGGTCATGTGTTTGTTCGGCGGGAATTTAGTCAGATGCTTACAGGTTTTTCTTTTGAACTGTCCACTTTAAGTTCTCTGCTTAAGTCCCTGGACAAGACGTGTTGAAAAGAAGCAATTGAGTTGGTTATATCAAAAAAAGCTAATCAGCTTTTATAGTCCTTCTTTCTGTCTTGTTCATGCCTTTCCTTCCTTCCTTCGTCTCTTTCCTTCACCCTTCTCTCTTTCTCCTCCTATAGATCGCTGGGGGATCACTGGGCGGTTCTCACAGTTAGCAGAAACGGGTGGTTGGTATGGACAGAGTGTCACGTCTTGCAGGCAATGTGTGACAGGCACAGGCAGTGGGTGCAAGAGAGTGGAGCGGTGTCAGGGATTTGTTTGGGGCCTAGCTTCCACAAATTGGACTCAGGGAGAGGAGAAGAAGAAGGCGGAGAAGGAAGGAAAAAGAAGAGAGGAGGAGGAAAAATGAGATTTATGGTCTATTACTGTCTGGTCTATTTTCTGGTCTCTTGTCTGTCCTGTCTGTCTGTCTATCTGGCGAGCTGTGTGTCAGTCCTCTCTCTGTGGTCTGTTTTTTCTCCTCTCCATGACAACAACACACACACACGCACACACACACACACACACAAACACGCGCGCACACACTACAACAACACACGCACGCGCACGCACACGCCGCACACATCGCAACACCCACGCACCGCACACGCACACAACGCACACACACGCACACGCAACACGACTGCACGCACCACACCCCACACACACAACACACACACACACAGCTTAACACACATGCACGCGCACGAACCACTCACGCACACGCACACACACACACACACACACACACACACACTCACGCAACGCCACGCACGCACGCACGCACGCACTGCACTGCAATGCACGCACAGCGCTGCGCACACAACACAGCAGAGCACACACACCACAACAGCACACACTACACACACACACACACACACACACACACCATTATATAACACACATGTCCCCACTCTCCCATATCCCTCTCTTTTTATTTTTACATAGTATCCACTCTTTCGTTAGCTGGTGATTGTCCGTTGTCCCCATTTTTGTTCGGGTAAAGGAGTCTGAGTTTGTTGCGGGTTTTTTCTCTGTCTGATCCAAAGATTTTAGTGTCCGATGATATCTCCCACGAACCGCTTGACAGAATGCGCTTCAAATGAGGTGTGTGGTGTGCGTCTCCAAGAGAGGAAGGCTTAGAAAATATGGATGTAAGGATGGGGGGGGGGGGGGGTATAGATTGTATGTCGTTGGTGAAATAACGCAATATGGGTGTCATGGAGCGGGGAGGGGGGGGTAGGATGAGCATGAGTTCAGTCTTTAGAAGGTTGTGAGGGGGGTGGGGGATCTATGATGTATAATGGTCAGTTTGGTTAAATAATGGCAATATGAATGACATGGAGAGGGGAGGGGAGGAGGATGGAGAATGGAATTCAGTCTTTAGAGGTTGTGAGAATGGTGGGGGGGGGGGGTATATGATGCATATGTCCAGTTGTGAATAAGTAAACAATATGGGTGTCATGGAGAGGGAGAGGGGGGTGGGTGGTTGGAGAATGGAGTTCAGTCTTTAGAAGGCTGTGAGGATGGGGGGGGGGGGGGGGGGTATATGATGTAATGGCATTTGGTTGAAATAAAGAAATATGGGGGTCATGGAGAGGGGAGGGGGGGGGGGGTGGAGAAGGGAGTCATCTTTAGAGGTTGTGGGATGGGGCGGGGGGAGGGTGTGTGTATATGATGTATAATGTCAGTTGGTGAAATAAAGCAATATGGGTGTCATGGAGAGGGGAGGGGAGGATGGAGAAGGGAGTTCACGTCTTTATAAGGTTGTGAGGGGGGGGTGGGGGGGGGGGTTAGAAGGGTCTCAGTTTTGGTAAGGGCGGTAAGGAGGGTGGTGTAATGATGTAGAATGTCAAGTGGTGGAAATAAAAGCACGTGGGATGTCAATGGAAACGGCGGACAAGAAGGACGGAGAAAGGGGTACAGCTTCAGAGGGCGTGAGGAGGATGAGGATGGAGATGAAAGCAGGTGCGGACAATGAAGGCGAAGGTAGTTGGGGGTGTGAAGGGGTTGCCTGTTGGGGGGGGGGGGGGGATGGAGAATGGGCCTCATGTCTTCAGAAGGTTTGTTGAGGAGGAAAAGGAGGATGGAGATGAAGTTCTGTGGGACAATGAAGTGCTTATGTTGTTGGGGAGGGGGATGGGTGGGGGGGGGGGGGGGGGGTGGAGGGGGGGCGGTGGGGGGGGGGGACGCGGTGCGGGGGGGGGGGGGGGGGGGGATGGATGAGGGGGGCTCAGTCCTTCAGAAAGGGTGTGGAGGAAGGTGGGGGATGGAGATGAAGTCATGTGGACAGTGACAATAAGTGCTGGGGGTGTTGGGGGGGGGGGGGATGGAGAATGGGGCTCAGTGTGTGTCTTAGAAGGGTGTGAGGAGGATGAGGATGCGGGCAGAATGGATGGGAATCAGGTGGGTGGAGCAATGGAACGTGGGGAAGGTTGTTGGGGTGGGGGGGGGGGAGGATGGGAGAATGGGGCTCAGTCTCAGAAAGGTGTTGATAGGAGGAGGATGGAGGGGGATTTTGAAGTCAGGGTGGACGAATGAAGTGGTAAAGTGTTTGGGGGGGGGGGATGGGAAATGGAGGAATGGGGCTTGCAGTCTTCAGAAGGTTGTGAGGAGGATGAGGATGGATTATGAAGTCAGGTGGACAAGGAAGTGCTGAAGCTTTCTCCCCAGTGTTGGGGGGGGGGGGGAGGATGGAGAAAGGGGGCCTCATTCTTCAGAAGGTTGTGAGGAGAGAGGAGGAGGATGAGGAGAGAGGAGGGGAGGAGTCTGAGGGAGGTGGAGGAATGGAATTAGATGGAGATGAAGTCAAGTAAGTTTGACAATGCCGTGACGAAGGTGTTGTGGATGGGGAAAGGATTATTGAGAAAGGGAGCTCCGTCCTTCAGAAGGTTTGTGACTTAGTATTGAGGATGTAGAGCAGATGCAGTCAGGTGGAAAAATGAAGAGCTGAATGTGTTGTGGATGGGGAGAGGCGGTGATAAGGGAGAAGGAGGGGGAGAGAAGGATGGAGAATGGGGCTCAGTCTTCAGAAGGTTGTGAGGAGGAGGATGAGGAGGAGGAGGGAGATGAAGTCAGGTGGACAATGAAGTGCTGAAGGTGTTGTGGAGGGGGAGAGGAGGATGGAGAAGGGGGCTCAGTCTTCAGAAGGTTGTGAGGATGAGGATGGAGATGAAGTCAGGTGGACAATGAAGTGCTGAAGGTGCTGCAGGGTGGCATGGGGGTTCTCCCACTGTTGGTAGTGCCCAACCACCTCCCCCAGCACCACCAGCTGGTGCTGCCCCGCCTCCTTCCTGGAACAGACCACACGTCAGAGGCAAAGTCAGTTATATCGTCATTGTTTTTTTCATAACTGTCATCATTTTCGTTATTATTTTCACTGTAATTTCTCCCTTCATCCCTGTTATCATAATTGTCAATTTTGTCCTCTCCTCCTCCCAACCTCTTCACCACACGTCTGAACTGGTGCTGATTGCCTGTCCACCCCCGCCCGCCCTGAAACAAACTCCTATGTTATAAAACACCCCATGTGAATATTAAATTCTGGTTGTTCAATAAGATCTGGTATTGCAGTACCTCCAGGATCTGTTCTGACTTCTGAGCATTGAATGATGGATGGTTGATTGGGATTCATCAGTGATGGTTCACCACATATGCAGCCAAGTGGACATAAAACCTAACTTCCATTCATAAATTATGGTGTAGCATAGCTGGAAGCTCGAAACATCTAGTTCAAATATTTTCTTTTGAGTTTGAGTTTGCTTCATTCTGGGGTTTGTTGTTGTCTGTTTTGCATTTGAGTTCATTTTCAGATGTCTTTCTGCCTGTGTAATACTGTGTAAAATATATCCCAATGAGCCATTTGAATTTAGATTCAGGACAGGTATTCACCTAAGCATTTCCGCGAACTGTGGTGGGTTGACTGGGTCTGCTGGTCCATAGATCATCAACACTGTCATCACACATTAAAGTACATACATTACTACTGCATAAAATGAATTATATCTCGTATGCTGATTGGTCAGAGGTACACCAAAGACACTCTGACCAGTGGATAACTTGAGATGCACACCCTCCCAGATTAGCCAATACGCGCCAGGATCCCATAGATGCCAGATGTGTTAGCCAGAAATGCTCAGGAAGGACTACTAGTTTACTGGTTTTAGTTCTTTCCACATCCCTCAGTCAGTCTAAGCTTACAAAAAATTACTTAACTACTATGTGTGAGTTTGTTGTAATGTTTCTCCTCGTCGGAAATCAGGTTAGTTGATTCCTTTGACATTTCAAGACATTGAAAAACAATCTGTGATGTTTCTGAATCGCTGTCACTGAAGGTTTTTACAGTATGCAAGTTCATGGGGTCATTAATACCTTGACAAAGCACAACATGTCATTAGAATCTGCTCACAGCTTTTTGAATGAATTTGTCAACTAAATTACCCTTTCACTAGCAGACGCGCATGTAGGCGCGGATTTCACTTCACATGACACAGACCCCTATCACATGACAGCCACGTGACTTTTAGCTCATAAATATGCATGAGATGTTCAATACAAATGGCCGCTTCAGTGTGGGCGTACGTGTGTTTTAAGGGTTCTATTTGATGGATTTTCTTCGAATTTTTTTGTGCGTGTGTCAAGATGGCGTCCCCCCAGAGTGCTGCTAGTCACGAACCAAACCAATCAAACAAGAAAATGGCATTACATTTTTGGCAAAGCTAATAAAAATATCTTTTTAACAAATGCCCCATGTCAAAATATCTACACAGTCTGTCACCTTACTCCAGTCCTAGCTGAAGGCTGGAAAACCATGGAGACAGATCACAGTTCCATCAAGCCCAGTTCCAGATATGCCTGGTGAAGAACCATCATACAGTAAAATGCTAGAGGAAGTAAACACAAGTCAGTCTATCTAACAATAACAGAGGTAAGTCAATAAGTTGAATAACTGACACTGACAGGATCAGAAACAGGAAACAGAGTTTCTTCTTCCAGTAATGTCCACCTGCCAGATTTTTTTTTATCGGCAATTATTGACATAATTTAATACTACAATTTTTCTTAGCTATCTTTTGGGGATCATTTTTTTTTCTCCCCATAATATCTTATCATTTCATTTTCACTTTCTACTCTATCTTTTGTGTTTGTTTTCTTTCTTTCCGTACTACTGTACCCCCCTAAAGATGCAAGCAGAATCTTCAACATGATGACGTTGGATTCATCGTACTGAAGATTTTCTGAAGATTAACTTGGAAAAAAGGTTTCTGCGCTTAGGTTAGTCTTCGTGGGCTTCTGGTTTAAAGTCTTGGCTTGGTATGACGGGTAGAGAGAGGGTGAATCGTGGATGAGGGAAGGAGGGTGGTGGGTGAGAGGGTGGAGGGGGAGGGGGTAGGAGAGAGGGGGAGGGTGATGAGAGGGTGGAGGGTGAGGGTGAGAGGTGGAGGTTGAGGTGTGAGAGGGGTGAGGTGCGTGGTGAGGGTGAGAGGAGGGAGATTGTTGGGAGAGAGGGGGAGAGAGAGAGGGAGGGGGGGCCGGGGGGGCGGAGGGGGAGGGGGGAGGGGGGTGGGGGAGGGGGAGGGGGGGAGAGGGGTTGATCTATCTCTCTGCTGTCTGGGGGGTTAGATCTGGCTTTTGAAGGCTCCCACTGTGGCTAATGACACTGCCACAGACGCGGAGCAGGTTCCACTCGGCAATGGTCCGAGGGAACGAAGAACTGCTGGGGGGCTTTGGCTTTCTGGAGGAGGAGTTTGATCACCAATTCTCCATGGTGGAACTTGAAGAAGTTGGTGAGACTTGTCCTTCCTCTTCGTTCTGATAGCGGGGACCAGTTCAGCTGCTCATATAATTATGGAGTCTACGCTGGACGTTCTGGCGGTGTCGGTTGACGACCCAGCGTGCTCCCTTCAGCTGCACCTTCAATTGTCTTGATGTTTTTGCTTGTGTAGGGGTCCCACACACTACTTGCATACTCTAGTGTTGGTCGTACTAGAGTTAGGAAGGCCATTACTTTGATGTGGATACTCCAGACCTTCAGAGTTCTTCTAATAAAGCCCAGAGTTTTGTTGGCTCTATTGACGATGTTGATGATGTGGGAGTCCCGTCGCAGATCGTTGGATATAATGCTTCTCTCAATGTAAAATGCTTGTCTAGCCCCCCTGTGGCGGCACGGATTGTCTCCGCTGCACAAATGGTCTCCGAGACAATCCGTGCAGGGAGACAATCCGTGCCGCCTAAGACGGCACGGATTGTCTCCGCTGCACGGATTGTCCACCTGTGTCGACCCTTACAGCACGGACTGTCTCCAGTGCAAGCTTTCTTTCTCTTATTTTTCTGTCACTTTCTCTTTGTCACTGTCTCTATCTGTCTTTCTCTGTTCCTCTGTTTCTTTTTTGTTTCTTCTTTTTGGGCTCACACGCCGCTCGTTCCG
>CM065696.1:24913946-24931446 GCA_017654935.2 Phymorhynchus buccinoides
AAGGGACAGATAGGACGTAAGCTTTATCTTTGTTGTATCCTGGAATATTCCATAGGTTAATTCTGAAACTGTCACTATGCTCTTAAATCCGCTTGACAAGACAGTGTTGAAGAAGCATTCCATTGCGTTGTTATTATCATAAAGATATCAGTTCTTTATTTCTTTCTGTCTTTCCTTCCTTCCTTCTCTGTTTCTATCCTATAGATCAACTGGGCGGTTCTCACAGTTAGCAGAAGACAGGTGGTTGGTTGGACAGTGTGTCACCGGCTGCAGCAATGTGTGACAGGCACAGGCAGTGGGTGGAAGAGAGTGGAGCGGTGTCAGGGATTCTTTGGGCCTAGCCTTTCACATTTGGACCTCAGGGAGAAGGAGAAGAAGAAGGAGGAGTAGGATAAAAAAAGAAGAGGAGGAGGAGGAAAACATGATAATGGTCTGTTTGTCTGGTCTGCTTGTCTGTCTGTCTGTCTGTCTATCTGCGAGCTGTGGTGTCAGTACTCTCTCTGTGTCCGCTGTTTTTCTCCCTCTCCATGACAAACACACACACACACACAAACACCCACATACACGCACTACGCACACGCACACGCACACACACACGCACACACACCAACACACACCCCACACACACACACCCACGCGCAGCGCGCACAACTCACGGCAAGTACACTCACACGAAAATCCACACACACACGCACGCACACACACACCACACCCAACGACACACACGTCACACACAACTCACCTACACACACCACACGCACACACACTCACCCACACACACGGCACCCACGCAGACACGCACACAGACACTCACGCACACTCACAAACACTCTCTCTCTCTCACTCACAACGCTCACACACACACACGCGCACGCACGCACACACACACACACATGTACACACACACACACACACACCACACCCACACACACCCACACCACACACACTACACACACCACACACGGTGTGTGTCAATTAATATTGGGGGTGGGTTGGATGAAAGATGTCTCATTCTTTATAAGTCCCTGTTAAGGTATTTGTGTGTGTATAAAAAAAAAATTATGGATGTATACTTTCAAGTCGGTGAAATAAAGCACTAGGGTGTCATGGAGAGTGGGTGGGGTGTAGAAAGGGGCTCAGTACTGTAGAAGTCTGTTAAGGAGGGTGTGTGTATATGATGTCTAAATGTCAAGTGTGTTGAAATAAAGCACTGTGTGTGTCCGATGTGAGATTGGTCAGAATGACCGGAGAAGGGGGTACAGTCTTCAGAAGGTTGTGAGGGATGAGGGGATGGAGATGAAGTCAGGTGGACAATGAAGTGCTGAAGGTGTTGTGGAGGGGAACGAGAAGGATGGAGAAGGGGGCTTCACCCTGTCTTCAGAAGGTTGTGAGGATGAGGAGGATGGAGATGAAGTCAGGTGGACAATGAAGTGCTGAAGGTGTTGTGGAGGGGGAGAGGAGGACGGAGAATGGGGCTCAGTCTTCAGAAGGTTGTGAGGAAGATGAGGAGGGAGATGAAGTCAGGTGGACAATGAAGAGTTGAAGGTGTTGTGGAGGGGGAGAGAAGGATGGAGAAGGGGGCTCAGTCTTCAGAAGGTTGTGAGGAGGATGAGGAGGATGGAGATGAAGTCAGGTGGACAATGAAGTGTTGAAGGTGTTGTGGAGGGGGAGAGGAGGATGGAGAAGGGGGCTCAGTCTTCAGAAGGTTGTCGAAGGAGGAGAGGTAGGAGGAGGAGGAGGACGAGATGAAGTCAGGTGGACAATGAAGATGCTGAAGGTGTTGTGGAGGGGGAGAGAAGGATGGAGAAGGGGAGAATGGGGCTCAGTCTTCAGATGGTTGTGAGGAGGATGAGGATGGAGATGAAGTCAGGTGGACAATGAAGTGCTGAAGGTGTTGTGGAGGGGGAGAGAAGGATGGAGAAGGGGGCTCAGTCTTCAGATGGTTGTGAGGAGGATGAGGAGGGAGATGAAGTCAGGTGGACAATGAAGTGCTGAAGGTGTTGTGGAGGGGGAGAGGAGGATGGAGAAGGGGGCTCAGTCTTCAGAAGGTTGTGAGGAGGATGAGGAGGGGGAGGCCGGGCATGAGGAGGAGGAGGAGGGATGGAGATGAAGTCAGGTGGACAATGAAGTGTTAGAAGGTGTTGTGGAGGGGGAGAGGAGGATGGCGAAGGGGGCTCAGTCTTCAGATGGTTGTGAGGAGGATGAGGATGGAGATGAAGTCAGGTGGACAATGAAGTGCTGATGGTGTTGTGGAGGGGGAGAGGAGGATGGAGAATGGGGCTCAGTCTTCAGAAGGTTGTGAATAGGATGAGGATGGAGATGAAGTCAGGTGGACAATGAAGTGCTGAAGGTGTTGTGGAGGGGGAGAGGAGGATGGAGAAGGGGGCCTCAGTCTTCAGAAGGTTGTTGAAGAGGAGGAGGAGGAGGAGGAGGAGGAGGAGGAGGAGGAGGAGGAGGGAGATGAAGTCAGGTGGACAATGAAGTGCTGAAGGTGTTGTGGAGGGGGAGAGGAGGATGGAGAAGGGGGCTCAGTCTTCAGAAGGTTGTGAGGAGGAGGAGGAGGAGGGAGATGAAGTCAGGTGGACAATGAAGTGCTGAAGGTGTTGTGGAGGGGGAGAGGAGGATGGAGAAGGGGGCTCAGTCTTCAGAAGGTTGTGAGGATGAGGAGGAGGGAGATGAAGTCAGGTGGACAATGAAGTGCTGAAGGTGCTGCAGGGTGGCATGGGGGTCCTCCCACTGTGGGTAGTGCCCCACCTCATCCCCCAGCACCACCAGCTGGTGCTGCCCCGCCTCCTTCCTGGAACAGACCACACGTCAGAAGCAACGTCAGTTATATCGTCATTGTTTTCTTCATAACTGTCATCATTTTCGTCATTATTTTCACTGTAATTACTCCCTTCATCTCTGTTATCATAATTGTCAATTTTGTCCTCTCCTCCTCCCAACCCCCAACCCCGCCCTGAAACAAACTCTATGTTATAAAAAACCCATGTGAATATTAAATTCTGGTTGTTCAATAAGATCTGGTATTGCAGTACCTCCAGGATCTGTTCTGACTTCTGAGCATTGAATGATGGTTGATTGATGGTTCATCCCATATGTGTTGTTTTTTATGCAGCCAAGTGGACATAAAACCTAACTTCCATTCATAAATTCTGGTGTAGCATAGCTGGAAGCTCGAAACATCTAGTTCGAATATTTTCTTTTGAGTTTGAGTTTGCTTCATTCTGGGGTTTGTTGTTGTCTGTTTTGCATTTGAGTTCATTTTCAGATGTCTTTCTGCCTGTGCAATACTGTGTACAATATATCCCAAAGAGCCATTTGAATTTAGATTCAGGACGGTTATTCACCTAAGCATTTCTGCGAACTGTGGTGGGTTGACTGGGTCTGCTGGTCCATAGATCATCAACACTGTCATCACACATTAAAGTACATACACTACTACTGCATAATAGGAATTATATCTCGTATGCTGATTGGTCAGAGGTACACACACTCTGACCAGTGGATAACTTGAGATGCACGCCCGCCCAGATTAGCCAGTACGCGCCAGGATCCCAGAGATGCCAGATGTGTTAGCCAGAAGTGCTCAGGAAGGACTACTAGTTTACTGGTTTTAGTTCTTTCCACATCCCTAGTCAGTCTAAACTTACAAAAAATTACTTAACTACTATGTCTGAGTTTGTTGTAATGTTTCTCCTCGTCGGAAATCAGGTTAGTTGATTCCTTTGACATTTCAAGACATTGCTTTAAGTATATTAGTCTACCATTGTGTATTGCTCGACTCGCGCCGGAAATCTAAGCTGACCGGTTTGGCTCTCTCAAAAGCCTATGCTGAAATAATAAACCGGTCGACCCTATTCAGTGGTCAATCTTGTGGCTCTTTCAGAAGCCATGGCATCTCCGAGTCAAACCCGAAGATATTGTGAAAATGGTGCAATAATTGGATGCAAACTGGGCTAAGAAATGTGAGGCTCAGGTTTGTCAGGTTTGAACTGGTACAAAAGTGTGTGAAGATCCTTTCATTTATTCCTAACACTATTAATTTAAAATGCTTATCTCAGCTTTATAACTGCATTCAATTCTTTACACTACTTGATGTAAACAGAAACACGCACACACACGCACGCACGCGCACGCGCACGCACGCACACACGCACACGCACACACACACACACACACACACACACACACACACACACACACACACACACACCAGAGTTGCATAGTTTACCACCCTTACAGGCTTGTCACTGAGGCTCAAACCCAGAAAGTCGAGCAGAATAACTCTGGAAAACTGAGACTGTAGACCAGGCAGTATCTGTCAACAAATCACAATTATACTTTTCAACATTTTTAATATCACATATATTGTAGTGCCTTATAATCCAGAAACATGTGCATACTGAAATCAATATCAAAGCTGAATTAATTACCAGCCGCAAACGAAGAGCGAAGCTGTTCATATTTTCAGAGAATTATGTTTGTGCCTGACTATCTATCTCTCTATCTATCTGAATACAACGATTGAACGGATGAATCTAGGATGCTCAAATTTTGCATGCACATAGGTACTAAGGATATCTAGGTGAGGATCGAAATTGAAGGTCCTTGATCAAAGGTCAAGGTCACTGGAGCCGTAACTTCTGTTGAGTACCTGGCACAATAACGTTTGAACGAAGGAACCTAGGACGCTCAAATTTTGCCTACAGATAGATACTAAGGATATCTATGCCAAGTTCGGAAATGAAGGTCATAGGTCAAGGTCACTGGAGCCGAAAATTCTGCAGAGCATCTAGCACAATAACATTTGAATGGATGAACCTAGGATGCTCAAATGTTGCATGCGGATAGGTACTACAAAGGTCAAGGTTACTGGAGTCGACAATGATGCCGAGCACCTGGGCCTGTATTCACATTGAGATAGAATGAGACTTATCATCACGATATCTCTATTTTACCCTTGTGAAATAAAGGTTCGCTACCAGCTGCGAGGCGAAGCACTCAAAGGCAACAGCTGAAAATACTGCAGCGCGGCTGGTGATCTATCATTTTAACGCTCTATTTGTCCTTAGTTGGTGTTGTTTATTCAGCAACCTGTTTTAATACAGAGGAGTTGGTAGGGGTGTTGTTTTTTTTCTACCAGAGAGACAAAATGAATGTAGGATTTTTAAATTCTTTAAAGAACTCTACAACATATGAAGGTAAAACAATCTGTGATGTTTCTGAATCGCTGTCACTGAATCAAATCAAATCAAATCAAATCAATCAAATCAAATCAACTTTATTTCAAAAACCCCTGGGGGCACAAGAAAATGCATACACGTACCATTCACACCTGCGGCATCAAACATTACAAACAACAGCCCAAAAGACCCCATAACAGTACACATCAACATAGTATTACATAGGCTCCAAACAAAAACAACAACAAAAACACTTCTTTTTTTAAACAGTACTCATCACCATATAGACAGGCACGTTATACCATCATGCACATATACACCTTCATACACACACACACACACACACACATATACATGCACAACACAGTTGCTGGAATTGCACATATGAATCCTTTTTTTTTTAAACCGCTAATTAACTTATCTCCATTAACAAATATTGACATATGAAACAAGACAAGAAACAATTAGGACATAAACTCAGACATGGTGACCAAGATGTGTGAATAAAAAAATGTGAATGTGGTATGAGGTACGTGGTATCAACTAAGGTTCAGAACTCTTTTAAGATAACCTTTATGAAACAAACTAAACGATTGAGAGTTCTTTTATTTTTTGACTGAAATAAGGAATTAAACTTTATTACGTTTGGGTTTTTTAAACAATAATTTGGCAAATAACGTTTTCTAGCATCCTGAAACGTTTGACATTCAAAAACATAATGAAATTCATCTCCTAGAGCTTGGTGGTCGCACTTAGAACAAAACCTTTCACTATGTGGGATATTTTGGATTCTCCCCGTTTGGATGGGTAATCTATGATTTAATGTTCTAAATTTTACAAAAAACAATAATAAGTTTTCGGGTAACATTTTGAAGTAATCCTCACAAGAAAACATATCTTTATACAATTTATAGTTACTGAATATTTGTTTTTCTTCCAGCTGCGAGAACCACTGTTGGATAAATTGATCTTTTAGGGTGAGTAAAACTTTAGATTTAAACCAGTTTTGTGAAATATTGGTGTGTGGTTGCTGTAGCCACAAACCACTCAATCCAAGGTTATCTAATAAAAGTTTTGACAGATAAAATGAAAGGTGACACATGTTTGTTTTCTTTATACAAATGTAACATAAAACGATACATGGTACATGATAATTTGGACTGGTTAGCATCATTGACAAGCTTAAACCAAAAATGCAACATTCTGCTCTTCGCTTGAATCTCTAAAGGGTACTGCCCCAATTCCCCATAAACCATACAGCTTGGTGTAGTTTTGTTTAATTTGAGAACAATTTTATAGTAACGAAGTTGTAGTTTTGAAGCTAAATCTGTCATGTTATGGCACCATACCTCACTTCCGTAAAGAAGAATGGGAGTAATCATTTTGTCGAATAACTCTATTTTTATATCTTTAGGTAACATCATCTTTTTACACTTTTTTAAGAGGCAAAACATAGCTCGTGATGCTTTGTCATAGAGTTGTTTTTGGGCGACACTAAATTTATTGTTGTAGTTAAAATAGATGCCCAAATAGTTATAGCCAAATACCGTTTTGATACTTTTCCCCTCGTATTGGAATTGAGGAATATTTCGTATTTTACCTCTAGAAAACACAACAACTTCTGTTTTTTTAATATTAACTCGTAAATTCCATTTAGTGCAATATTCATGCATTGCGTCTAATGCTTTTTGTAAGTCCTCTACTGATTCTGCACATAAAATTGTGTCATCAGCATATAATAATAGAAACATTTTTAGCATTATATTCTGTTCTTCTTCACTCCAACCTAGCCCCCCAGCCTCCCTCTTTAAAGTATGTAGCCCGTTCATGTCCTCTGATATCAAGGACTGAAAATCGTTAAGATAAACAGCAAACAATATTGGCGAAAGATTTTCTCCTTGACGGACCCCTGCTGAGCACTGAAAAGACTTTGAACAGTTTCCTTCCACCCTAACTACTGATTTTGCTATGCTATACATGTCTTTAATAACGCTTAAGATCAAACCGTCCACTCCAGAGTTAATTAGTTTCTGCCACAAAAAAGCTCTATTTACATAATCAAAGGCTTTTTCATAGTCAACAAACGCACAGTATAACTTTTTTTCTTTTTGATAAAAAGTAATCAATTATGCAATGTAGGGTGAAAATATGATCAGTGGTTGAATGTCCTGCACGGAAGCCTGCTTGTTCATGCCCTATTGTTGAATTGAGTTCGAAATAGTTGTTTAATCTATTATTAAGTAGACTAGTGAACAATTTGCCAAAGCAACTGAGCAATGTAATTCCTCTGTAGTTATTTGGGTCTTTATTACAACCTTTCTTTTTGTATATAGGTATTATTTCCCCAATGGCCCACACTTCTGGAATTTTGCCGCAAGTTAGAACTAAATTGAAAACTTTTGTATATAATACTAACATTTTACTGCTTGAAGCTTTTAGAAATTCATTCAGTATTTTATCATGTCCATGGGCTTTGCTAGCCTTCAACTTCTGGATAGCTTTCTGAACAGTATGTAAGTTCATGGGGTCATTAATACCTTGACAAAGCACAAAATGTCATTAGAATCTGCTCACAGCTTTTTGAATGAATTTGTCAACTAAATTACCCTTTCACTAGCAGACGCAGATGTAGGCGCGGATTTCACTTCACAGACCTAGACCCCTATCACACGACAGCCACGTGACTTTTAGCTCATAAATATGCATGAGATGTTCAATACAAATGGCCGCTTCAGTGTGGGCGTACGTGTGTTTTAAGGGTTCTATTTGATGGATTTTCTTCGAATGTTTTTGTGCGTGTGTCAAGATGGCGTCAGAGTGCTGCTAGTCACGAACCAAACCAATCAAACAAGAAAATGGCACTACATTTTTGGCAAAGGTAATAAAAATAATACTTTTAACAAATGCCCCATGTCAAAATATCTACACAGTCTCTCACCTTACTCCAGTCCTAGCTGAAGGCTGGAAAACCATGGAGACAGATCACAGTTCCATCAAGCCCAGTTCCAGATATGCCTGGTGAAGAACCATCATACAGTAAATGCTAGAGGAAGTAAACACAAGTCAGTCTATCTAACAATAACAGAGGTAAGTCAATAACTGACACTGACAGGATCAGAAACAGGAAACAGAGTTTCTTCTTCCAGTAATGTCCACCTGCCATTTGTCGGCAATTATTGACATAATTTAATACTTCAATTATTCTTAATTATCTTGGGATCATTTTTTTCTCCACATAATATCTTATCATTTCACTTTCTACTCTATCTGTTGTTGTTTTCTTTCTTTTCCGTACTACTGTACCCCCCTACAGTGCAGCAGAATCTTCAACATGATGACGTTGGCTTCATCGTACTGAAGATTCTGAAGATTAAGTTGGAAAAAGGTTTCTGCGCTTAGGTTAGGCTTCTGGTTTAAAGTCTTGGCTTGGTGTGACGGGTAGAGACGGAGTCGTGGATGAGGGGGGAGGGAGGATAGGTAAGGAGGTAAGGAGATGATGAGGAAGAAGGGACGGGAGGGAGGGAGGAGGGTGAGAGGGGGGGAGGGGGAGGGTGAGAGGTGGAGGGTGAGAGTGGGGAGGGGGATATGGAGAGAGGGGAGAGGGGGAGAGAGGGGGGGTGTGGGAGAGAGGGGGGAGGGGGGAGAGAGGGGGAGGGGGGAGAGAGAGAGAGGTGAGGGGGGAGAGAGGGGGAGGGGGGAGAGGGGGGTTTAGATCTGGCTTTTGAAAGCTCCCACTTGTGGCTAATGACACTGCCACAGACGGGAGCAGGTTCCACTCGGCAATGGTCCGAGGGAAGAAGGACTGCTGGGGGCTGGCTTTCTGGAGGAGTTGATCACCAATTCACCATGGTGGAACTTGAAGAAGTTGGTGAGACTTGTCCTTCCTCTTCGTTCTGATAGCGGGGACCAGTTCAGCTGCTCATATAATTATGGAGTCTACGCTGGACGTCTGGCGGTGTCGGTTGACGACCCAGCGCGCCCCCCTCCGCTGCAGCTTCAATTTTCTTGATGTTTTTGCTGGTGTAGGGGTCCCACACACTACTTGCATACTCTAGTGTTGGTCGTACTAGAGCTAGGAAGGCCATTACTTTGATGTGGATACTCCAGACCTTCAGAGTTCTTCTAATAAAGCCCAGAGTTGTGTTGGCTCTATTGACGATGTTGATGATGTGGGAGTCCCGTCGCAGATCGTTGGATATAATGCTTCTCTCAATGTAAAATGCTTGTCTAGCCCCCCTGTGGCGGCACGGATTGTCTCCGCTGCACAAATGGTCTCCGAGACAATCCGTGCAGGGAGACAATCCGTGCCGCCTAAGACGGCACGGATTGTCTCCGCTGCACGGATTGTCCACCTGTGTCGACCCTTACAGCACGGATTGTCTCCAGTGCTAGCTTTCTTTCTCTTATTTTTCTGTCACTTTCTTTTTGTCACTGTCTCTCTCTGTCTTTCTCTGTTCCTCTGTTTCTTTTTGTTTCTTCTTTTTTTTTTGCTGTCCCATCTTCTGGGCTCACACGCCGCTCGTTCCGAATCCCAATTCGCAGCTACACCCGGATTTGTTAAAGTCGCAGAATCCGAGACCAGCAGTCCAAGGGGGGCGAATCTATGTTAGGCCGTCAGGAGGCAACCAACCGAGGAGACACTGCACTTCTGCTGAGTCACCACAACCGTCCACCGACAGCTCCCCAGAACAGACTGATCCCTATGACTTTGACCCGAACGCACCAAGGCACAGACTGGATTGGAAACCGAAACTGAGGTCACCATGAGAGCAGGGCATGCAAAGCCACAGAATTTGAGACATTTTTTAATTTTTATGATTGATGGAAAATGAGGCCGATGATTTATGTTTCTCCATGCAATACATGTTTCTGACATACAAAGCAAAAAGCATGGTATGCCGCCATGCTTATTATTTTTTAAAATAAAAGTTGTTTAACGTGTTGTTGTCACATTATAAACAATTAAGGTACATCACTATGTTTACTTTTTAAAAAAAGAGGAAACACATATCCAAATCCACTGAAAAATCCAAATTTTGACCACGATCAGAGACTAAGATCCCCATAAGTCTTTCAAAAGTAATTACAATTGCCTGAAACTTAGTAGGAATAACACAGATAGATAGATAGAGAGAGAGAGAGAGAGAGAGAGAGAGAGAGAGAGAGAGAGAGAGAGAGAGAGAGAGAGAGAGAGAGAGAGAGGGGGAGAGAGAGAAGAGAAAGAGAAAGAGAGAGAGAGAGAAAGAGAGAGAGAGAGAGAGGAGAGAGAGAGAGAGATGCTCATATAAAGGGAACACACACACACACACACACACACACACACACAAGCGCGCACGCACACGCATCCTCATTCACACATACACACACACACACACATACACACACACACACACACACACACACACACATACACACACACACACACACACACACACACACACACACACACACACACACACACACACACACACGCGCGCGCGCGCGCGTGTACGCACACTAACGCAGGCACGCTTGCATGGAGAAACAGAAACAGAGGGACAGAGAAAGACAGAGAGAGACAGTGACAAAGAGAAAGTGACAGAAAAATAAGAGAAAGAAAGCTAGCACTGGAGACAATCCGTGCTGTAAGGGTCGACACAGGGGGACAATCCGTGCAGCGGAGACAATCCCGTCTTAAACCCGTCTTAGGCGGCACGGATTGTCTCCCTGGACGGATTGTCTCGGAGACAATTTGTGCAGCGGAGACAATCCGTGCCGCCCCCCCCCCCCCCCCCCTTCTCTTTCTGTCACTCTCACTAGTTTATTGAAAACCAACCCATATAAAAGATGTTGTGTCCATGGAAGTTGTAATTCTGATCGCTTCTCGGCCTTTTGGCTAAGACAGTGATTCAGGAACATATATTTTTGTTTATACCCTGGTTGGTTTGTTCAGCCCGTCGTACATGGCGAAAGCCGATACGCAACGTTAACCCTTTCACGCCAATGTCGCATTTTTGCACCACATTGATTGAACACCCATGTCTTTAAAAGTCTTGAAATGAGGGTCCGTTATCCAATGATATTGGGTTCTTAATTTTGAGAGGTAAGGATAGGCCTTATTTCAAATATATCACAGAAGAATCCCCAATATTAAAAAAACAAAAATCTTTTCTCTGTCCATGTAAGTTTAATGGAAAATTTGGGCTAAAAAATGGCTGGCGGCGAAAGGGTTAAACTGAACTTCCATCGGAAGTTGTGAAACCGTCCCTGACTGCGCCAGTTTTCGATACGAGGTGACAACGGAGGGGGCGGGTATAGCTTTCCCACGGACACCACAGATGTGGGGAAAGGTGGGGTTGGAGAAATGGCGTTTCTTAACCGGCGAGAATACTAGAAAACTGTGCCAAAAAAGAAATCCAAATAACCAGTAGATCCGGTGGCAGAATGGCACAAAACACAGACCAATACATGCTCCACTCCATCATGCTCCACTCGTACAACTTTCACCACACTGCACAGTCTATGAACAACACTGTCACAAAACACACACCAATACATGCTCCACTCCATCATGCTGCACTCGTACAACTTTCACCACACTGCACAGTCTATGAACAACACTGTCACAAAACACACACCAATACATGCTCCACTCCATCATGCTCCACTCGTACAACTTTCACCACACTGCACAGTCTATGAACAACACTATCACAAAACACACACCAATACATGCTCCACTCCATCATGCTCCACTCGTACAACTTTCACCACACTGCACAGTCTATGAACAACACTATCACAAAACACACACCAATACATGCTCCACTCCATCATGCTCCACTCGTACAACTTTCACCACACTGCACAGTCTATGAACAACACTGTCACAAAACACACACCAATACATGCTCCACTCCATCATGCTGCACTCGTACAACTTTCACAACACTGCACAGTCTATGAACAACACTGTCACAAAACACACACCAATACATGCTCCACTCCATCATGCTCCACTCGTACAACTTTCACCACACTGCACAGTCTATGAACAACACTATCACAAAACACACACCAATACATGCTCCACTCCATCATGCTCCACTCCTACTACTTTCACCACACTGCACAGTCTATGAACAACACTGTTACAAAACACAGACCAATACATGCTCCACTCCATCATGCTCCACTCGTACAACTTTCACCACACTGCACAGTCTATGAACAACACTATCACAAAACACAGACCAATACATGCTCCACTCCATCATGCTGCACTCCTACAACTTTCACCACACTGCACAGTCTATGAACAACACTATCACAAAACACAGACCAATACATGCTCCACTCCATCATGCTGCACTCCTACAACTTTCACCACACTGCACAGTCTATGAACAACACTATCACAAAACACACACCAATGCATACCCCATGGCGATATTTCACAAGGACTCTTCAGCATCGTATCCGATGGTCACCAAGCCGGGAGTAGCTATATACCTTTGTATACTTCATGGAATGTCCCGTGTGTACCTGCTCCCCAGTAACACAGCATGGACTTCCAGGGCTGGAACAGGGCTGCTCTCGAGTTGATAGGGTAGGCGTGGCTGGTGCATCTCTGGGTCCCATCAGCACCTTCGGGTGCATTTTTTTCTTTTCATTTTCACAGCTTTAGTGTTGGTGGCGGGCGTTTCACATCTAGACGAAGAGCTAATATGTAATACAGTGGAACCTCCCTTATAAGACCTTCAAAAATCAACCAAAATGAGGTCTTTAAGGGAGGGGTCTTATAAAGGAGGTAATTGTAATACCTATAAAGAAGGGCAATGCTTCAGAGAAGTAGGTCTTATGTGGGAGGGAGTCTTATAATGGGATGTCTTATAAGGGAGGTTCCACTGTAATATATAATGCACCAATGCGTGTTTTGTGATCATGTCCTGAATCAGTAGTTTATATTATATTACGCTTATTACTGTCATTCTGTGAAACTAAACAATTAGCCTTTGACTTAATTAAATGGCAATGGTTTTTTTAAAAAACTGACTTGAAAGCCCCCCACCCCCACCCACGCACCCCCCCCACACACACCTCCTTATTTCACCCTATCCCCCCAACCTTTCCTCACGTCCCATTCACCTCACCCCTTTCTTCAGCAGACAGCTTGAACCACACCCTTACGGGCCAGTCACACTGCATACAATTCGACCCCAATGCGATGCGATTGTGACATTTGTCAGGCATGATTCTCGTGAAATTCCACTGTCTAAATGAATCTGATGAAATCCTACTACTAGTTATATGTTCACTATATTATTTGTAGTCCCCTCATACAAGAATCTGATGAATTACCTTATTTTTGTATCAGACATTTTAACCCTTTCAACGCCAGGCATTTTTCAGCTAAAACGTCCCATTACACTTACCTGGGTAAGGAAAAGATTCTGTCTGCAATATTGGGGATATCCTTTGTGACGTGCATAAAATAGGGCCTATCCTTACCTCCCAAAATGAAGAACATAAGGTCACTGGATACCAGACCCTCATGTGATGCCTTTCAGTGACATGGGTGTTAAATCATTGTGGTGCCAAGAGGCGACAATGGCGATGAAAGGGTTTTATTAGTCCCCAAACCTTCGGCTCGGGGAGCTATTGCTTCTGTCTGGTACGTCCGTCCGATGTCCGTCCGGCGTCCGGCGTGCCTCCGTCCGGCGTCCGGCGTGCCTCCGTCCGGCGTCCGGCGTGCCTCCGTCCGGCTATTCGTCCGTTTTTCTCAAAAACTATTCAGTCTATCATCATCAAATTTGGCATACTAGTTTGCCAAGATGCAAGCTATCCACTGATGTATTTAGTCTAAACATGGGATAAGCCCGCTGTGCCCTAGGCCCTTTGTGTCACAGGCCCGATATGTCCCACTTCTTTCCGGTCGTCAAAACTATTCAGTCTATCATCATCAAATTTGGTATACTAGTTTGCCAAGATGCAAGTTATCCACTGATGTATTTAGTCTAAACATGGGATAAGCCCGCTGTGCCCTAGGCCCTTTATGTCACAGGCCCGATATGTCCCACTTCTTTCCGGCCGTCCATCCGTCCGTGCGTGCATCCTGTTTTCAGTTCTCAATGGTCTCCCCGCTGTGTGTACAGCCGACACATTCCGATTTCGGAGTAGCTGGGCGATGCTGCGAGGGGACTTTGCAGCCGCTGGGCGTTGCACTTGTTTAAATTAATTCGTGTATTGGGGTCTACTCCATTATACTTAGGTCTATAGTGAGCGAAAATAGCAGATTCATTATTTTGGACGAAACTATTTCACGTCGGTGAATAATGACTCGCAGACTTCGTCACAATCGCATCGCATTGGGATCGAATCGTATGCAGTGTTGCTGCTCCTTTACTGTGTCCCGGGGTTGGCTAATGTAATGTTGATACCCCCAAAAAAAACCCCACTAAAAAAAAAAAAAAAAAAATTCCCTCCACCCCCCTCCCCCCCTCTCTTACTATTCCCATCTGGTGTTGCCATGTCACTATTGTTGGAGAATGCTACCCCCTCCCTCCCCCCAACACACGCTCCCCTTTCCCCATCTCCAGTACCCCCCCTCCCTCCCCCCTTTTTCACTCATCTCGTACCTGATCCCCGCACCCCCCTCCCCAAAATATCATTTTTACTAGGCCTACTACCACCACCACCCCCCCAACCCCAGTGCTTTACATTTGCACCCCCTCCCACCCTCGCCCCCTCCCTCTCCCCCTACCACCCCTCTTCCCCTACCCCCCCCCCCCACACACACACACACACATCATCCCTCATCTCCTCTTCTATCCTTTCGATTTCTGTCTCCTTTCAAATTTAATTTAAAAGAAAGCCAACGTGGTAGCACCCACACCCCCACCCCCATCCCCTCCTTCTCTCTCTCTCTCTCTCTCTCTCTCTCTCTCTCTCTCTCTCTCTCTCTCTCTCTCTCTCTCTCTCTCTCTCTCTCTCTCTCTCTCTCTCTCTCTCTTTTACACCACCCACCCCTTCCTCTCCCGTTTGTATGAAATGAAGCCTATAGCTATAGTTGTGATCAATTTCAGCTGTTGGTTTCTCTTTTCTTTGGTTCACTGAGCCTGAATGCATATAATTTCTTACTACCACTACCTCTATCACTGCAGGCTATACCCCCCAATCCCATACCATAATCCACGAATCGTCCACGTCAAAACAGGGGCGCGGCATCCAGGTCAGGCCCTCAGGCCAGGGCATGACCACTTTTTCCGCCTAAAAAAAAGCAGCACGCTTTTTGGATGAGGATTCTTCCAAACGTCATTTTCACCATGACTATTAACCCATTCACCACCAATGTTGCATTTTTTCACCAAAATGATTTAACACCCATGTCACTAAAAGGCATCAAACCAGGGTCTACTATCCAAAGACCCTATTTTCTTAATTTTGGGAGGTAAGGATAGGCCTTAGGGGAAGACGGGGTAAAAAGCGCATGGGCGGGTAAGAAGCCCACCCCAATTATCTCACGAAATAAAGAAAATTTCAGTCAAATTTGCCCATGAGACGAATGCTAGACATTAACGCTCGTCTCATGGACAAAATGAGACTGAAATTTGCTTCATTTCATGAGATAATTGGGGTGGGCTTCTTACCCGCCCATGCGCTTTTTACCCCGTCTTCCCCTACTTTATGCATGTCACAGAGGAATTTCCAGTATTGTAGATGATTTTGTTTTCTCTACCAGGTAAGATTAATGGAACTTTTTTGCTGAAAAAACGTCTGGCGGTCAAAGACATAATATTAGCTAGAAGGGATAGAAGGTAATAGTAAATATGTTTTGTTTCTTTTTTCATAACACAAACAATTTTCTTAAAATTCTTTACTGACTGTTTCGTCCACTTGTGTGGACTTCCTCGGAGTGAATGACTGGGTGACTTCCAGGAAGTCCACAGGAGTGGACGAAACAGTCAGTAAAGAGGTAATCTGTTTGTGTTGTGAACAACGGAATTTTTTGTTTACAACTACCGACACGATGAACACTTTCAAAGATAGAAGGTAATAGTTATGTGTCGTAAACTTGCAACCCAGACTAATCAGAATAGAAAAAGAATGCAATCAACTTTGGCATTGGTCTAAATCCTTGGGTCATGATGAAAGTGATGCGTTTTCGGGTTGCTTCGCTACACCTACAGCATAGCGTTGCACACGGCGTGACATCAGTGAAGCGTGGTTTCAAACATTGGTATTTTAATCAGACAGGAAGGTAACAGTAAGACTAATACAAGATAAATCCATTGAATATGTTAAGTGTTTGAAACTCGAGTTCTTCATGACATTCAAGAGCTGTTTAAATGAAGATATAGGTAATGTTGTGAATGATAATTATTTCTTCATCTTCTTCTACTTTTTCTTTCAACAGAGGCGGATAAAGGGAAGGGGTGGGGGGGGTAGTTGACCAAGGTTGCAAGCACACACACGTCCACACTCACACACCTGTCTGAAAAAAGTAAATTTATGACAGTCGCTCCAAAACCTTTCATTTCATATCAGCCTACATCATATCATTCCATGCCAAGGTTTACCTAAGGACAATGCGGATCATAAAATTATTCCCACAGGAGAGGCCTCCAATGCTTAATTCCAAAGGGGGGGGGGGGGGGGGGGGGGGGTGGGGTGGGGGGGGGAATAGGGAGGGAATCGGCTTATTGGGAAACAAAGCCTAACCACTTTTACAGGGGGTGCTACGCCCCTGCAAAAATATGTGTGTAAGTGTGTGCGTGCGTGTGCGTGCGTGTGCGCGTGTGCGTGTGTGTGTGTGTGTCAGTGTGTGTGTGTGTGTGTGTGTGTGTGTGTGTGTGTGTGTGTGTGTGTGTGTGTGTGAGAGAGTGTATGTGTGTGAGAGTTGGTAATGAGTGTGTGTGTGTGTGTGTGTGCGCGTGCTTGCGCGTGTGTGCGTGTGCGTTTGCGAGTATGCGAGTGTGTACATACGTTAGACACAGAGAGATAGAAAGACAGAGAGAGCGAGAGAGAGAGAGAGAGAGAGAGAGAGAGAGAGAGAGAGAGAGAGAGAGAGAGAGAGAGAGAGAGAGAGAGAGAGAGAGAGACAGAGACAGAGACAGAGACAGAGAGACAGAAAGACAGAGAGAGAGACAGACAGACAGACAGACAGACAAAGACAGTCAGACAGACAGAGACAGACAGAGGCAGACAGAGACAGAGAGCACCGGGCACAGATGTCAAGTTCAAACGGAGACAGCTGCTATACTATAGATTTGCTCGGGGCATACGTGGCTGCCTGCAAGAATTGGACAGAAGAAACATAATATCAGGCATGGCCT
>CM065696.1:24938946-24941446 GCA_017654935.2 Phymorhynchus buccinoides
GTGAAAACATTACGAGCTTCGCTCGCGGCTTCTAAACACACTTTGCTGTTAATAGGAGGGGGGGGGGGGGGGGGGGGGTGACAATTAACAGCGACCATTCTCGAGAAAGGTTATGACTAGAAAAAGAAAAAGTTATCATGTTCTTTCATTTCTAGTGACGTGTTTTTTGCTTCGTTAAAAAAAAAGAGGTTAGCTTACAAGTTTATTTGTTGTTCTTTCCGTTTATTTGCGAATGCCTATCCGTAGGCCTATTACTATTTTGTTGGTACGCACCCGTAGAACTTAGCTTGGTCTGCGAACAGTATTAATCAACCCCAGGCAGCTGTTGCAAGGGGTGTAGCCTATTGGTGAAGTGGATCGATCCCACACGTTCTGCCTAATTTTAGGTTTGGCGGTTCGAATCTTATCAAAAAAACCTTTTCTGCCGTGACTGGGTGTGTGAGCGTGTGTGTGTGTGTGTGGGGGGTGGGGGGGTGGGGGGGTGGGGGATGGGTGCTGGGGGGGGGGGGGGCTGGATGGGGGGTGGGGTGCGTTTTGTGTTAGTGTGTATGTGTGCATGTATGCGTGCGTGTACGTGTATGTATGTTTGTGTGTTTAATAGTGCGTGTGTGTATGTGCGCGTGCGTGCGAATTATTGACGATTATGTGTATGTGTGTTCGTGTGTTTATGTATATGTGTGTGTGCGTGCGTGCGTGTGTGGGTGCACACGCGCGCGTGTGTGTGTGTGCGCGTGCGCGCGCGCGCACGCGTGGGCACGTGTTTATATTCCATGGATCAATGATTGCTATATATGTAGAGCCAGCTGTGACCACAATTTTTTTTGGATAAAATCAATGTTGCTTGGCTTGCCACGTTCCAGGTGTGTGTGTGTGTGTGTGTGTGTGTGTGCGTGTGCGTGCGTGTGCGTGCGTGTGCGTGCGTGCGTGCGTGCGTGCGTGTGTGTGTGTGTGTGTGTGTGTGTGTGTGTAGGTGTGTGCGCATACGCGCGCGCGTATGTGTGTGTGTGTGCGTGCATGTGTGTGTGTATGTGTGTGTGCCACTGTGTGTATATGTGTGTACTAGTAATAATAAATCAACAAATAGCCGGTGTGCTCTTAAATTACATTTGATTTATTTATTCTAATCTTTTGTTTATGCTTTTCTGTTAATGTGTGTATGTATGTACGTATGTATAACATTCATGAAATATGTATGTATGTATGTATGTATGTATGAATGAATGCATGTATGTATGTATGTATGTATGTATGTATGTATGTATGTATGTATGTATGTATGTATGTATGCATGTATGCATGTATGTATGTATGTATGTATGTGTGTATGTATGTATGTATGTAGTATATAAATATGTGTTATTTATTTATTTGTTTATTATTTTTATTTATCTCTTCATTAAAGTATTTATTATTTACTTGATTATTCATCATTTATTTATTTATTCTAAACCTCAAACCCCAAAGTTCCATCACACAGGTATTCTCAAATCTTCAATAAGGTGAAAAGTTTTTTGGGGTTTTTTTTCTTAATCAAAATCAATCTGTGACGTGTCCAACAGCCCTCCGCACTCCTCCCCATGCACACAGCTAGCCCCCCTCCCTCTCTCCTCAACACTCCATCATCCCATCATCCACCCATCCAATTTCTTTATCACACTTATTTCGTGGGTCTATCTTTGCTTCTTTCGGCCGTCATATTAGCAAAGATATTCTAAAAGGGTAAGATGGACTACTTAAGAGCTCGGCGAACCGGGCTGATAGAGTTATCGTTAGTCGCGACAGTACACGTTTCACAGTGGAGGCTATCCAAAAACTCAGACTGGAACTTGAACGGAGAATTCAACTGGCCTATCGATGTGTAAAATGTGTCCTGTTTAAAAGGGACATAACCAGTGTTTCTGTCCTCACTACCCATATAGGGAAAAGAGACCGGATGCTTATCTTCCCCTATACAGTCTTTAATATTAGTCTTCTTCTTATTGTAATCGTTCCTCACTCTGGCTCCCCGCCTCTAAACTTGTTCTCTCTCTCTCTCTCCCTTTCTTCCCTCTCTCTCTCTCTCTCTCTCTCTATCTCTCTCTCTCTCTTCTCTCTCTCTCTCTCTCTCTCTCTCTCTCCCTCTCTCCCTCCTTTCTCTCTCTCTCTCTCCTCCCTTTCTCTCTCTCTCTCGCTCTCACCTCTCTCTCTCAATCTCTCTCTCTCTCCTCTCTGTCTCTCTCTCCGTCCTTCAACTGCTTCAATCTCTCTCTCGCTCTCTCTCTCTCTCTCTCTCTATCTCTTCTCTCTCTCTCTCTCTCTCTCTCTCTCTCTCTCTCTCTCTCTCTCTCTATCTCTCTCATCCTCTCTCTCTCTCTCTCTCTCTCTCAGATCTCTCTCTTCTCTCTCTCTCCCCCCCTCTTCTCTCCTCTCTCTTAGTCTCTGAGAGAGGAGACTTGGTGAGCCCCATAACCCGTACCTCCACGTCACGTTAGGGTGCCTCAGTGCGTCCCTAATGTGAGAG
>CM065696.1:24948946-24956446 GCA_017654935.2 Phymorhynchus buccinoides
GCAGCTTATAGAATGATGATAAATAATTTAAAAAAAATTGCTGTGCTTTCTGTACGTTTTCAGATAAAATATTGCAATGACAAATAATGATAATAAAAATATGAAACAAATCTGGATGGTCATGCAGATTTCCTGTGAAGTATAGGTATTGTTTTGGGGTGTGAATTATCATACCCTCCTCCACTATATCAAAATCTGTTTCGAATTTTATGCGCGTAGCTGCCAATAGATTGGCAGATTAATCAACCGATGAATTATTAATTAAACAAACCCTTTTCGTTTCAGTTCAGTAAAGCCAATGCGAAAGAAGACACAGGACAGTTGTCATTTCTATGTAGAGTAAGGTCGCCAAATGTCCGGAAGGAAAATAAATATGTCAAAAGCTTCGATATAGATAACACGACACAAATTGCAAAGTCTACACTGAATAGAGAATACAATTTTCTAGATTCCTGCCAAATTGGTCTCATAATATGAAAAACGAGAAACAAAAGTTATTCGACTTGGAAAAAACCCTTAACTGTCCGACATAGAACTCTGGCACTGGAGGGACCTTCTTGTGCATTGTGATTTTTGTGTGTGTAGTACAGACTGCTCGGGTTTAGAGGTCTCGTTAGGCTTAGGTTTGAGAACTGGGATTTGTGTTGTCTGGTGCGTGACAGACGTGAAGACAGGCAGAACGGATCATAATTATTATTATTTTGGGGTTATTAATTAATCTTATGTTTGAGTGGTCGATTTATTTTGAGCATAGACATATTTGCTTACAATGGTGAATAAAACCTGTGACTTGATTCATATTTCGGTGTTCGATTCTATGTTTTTGTGTTGTCGGGTGTTAGAGTGGGTTGGATAAAGGGAGGGAATAAGTGCAGCCCCTTAAGGGATGTTACAAAAAATAATATAAAAAACGAGAAACAAAAGTTATTCGACTTTGAAAAAACCCTTAACTGTCCGACATTAAGACACCCCCCCCCCCCCCCCCCCCCCCCCCCCCGGGTCCAAATTCCGGACAGTGACACCTACCCCTGCAAAGATTAAAATTAAAGAAAATCAACGACCAGTTGATTTCAACCAGAAGCACTCAGAAATGAAGAAGACATTAAATCACCACACTGTCATATTTTTGAAAATAATATTCTTATTCTATCCAAACAAAAGACTAAAAATAGAACCAATGTTACATACATTTCATTTGCGTCACTTTAGTGTTAGAAGCTTGAAATTGGAAAATGATTTATTGTTTTCGCAAGGAGCCTTTCTAAGGCATGATGTTTGACACATGAACTCATATTATATCGCTTCATTATTAGAAGGCATAATTTGGCCACAGTACTTCGCCGCTTTATATATATATATAAACGATCAAGAATTGAAGAAGAAAAAACAACCACACCATTAAGCTTTCCTCTTATATATATAGTTTGCTTTAATAAAACTTTTTTTGTGTCCAATGTATGTGTTTGTGAACCTAAGAAAGAAACTCAATTACTTTATTTTTAACTTTACGATTTGTTCTGTGTTCTGAAAAGAATAAAAGAAAATAATGTGCTGAATATATATTGTATATATATATATATATATATATATATATATATATATATATATATATATATATAGCATGAAAGAAAAATCTCAGTGAATAGCCAGCTCCGTACCCCTACTCTGAAGGACTGAAAAGTTAGTGCATTTGAAATGTAGAATAGTTTGCTTTGATAAAGCTTTTCTGTGTCCAATGTCTTTATTTGTGAACCTCAGAAACAAAACCAGTTAACGTTGACTTTGAGTAATGTTCCGTGTTCAAAAAATAAAAAAATAAAAAAAAAATAAAAAATTATATAAATTGTGCTGATTTACTTTTTCTCCCAATGGGGGAGATATATATATATATATATATATATATATATATATATATATATATATATATATATATATATATATATATATATATATATATATATATATATATATATATATATATATATATATATATATATAACTTCTCACTGTTATTATAATGTTCAAAACATTAGCCACTTAAATTAATATAACTGTATCTGTCCAATCATGCAAACTGATGAGATCTTCTCAAGATCGAAACAGCTGTCTTTGCATAAGGCACTGTCCCTCCCCCATTGGGAGAAAAAGTAAATCAGCACAATTTATATAGCTTCCTTTTTTTTCAACACGAACATTACTCAAAGTTAACGTTAACTGGTTTTGTTTCTGAGGTTCACAAATAAAGACATTGGACACAGAAAAGTTTTATTAAGGCAAACTATATATATAAGAGGAAAGTTTAATGGTGTGGTTGTTTTTTCTTCTTCAATTCTTGTACGTTTATACATATATATAAGCTACTGTCCGGAATCAGGATTTTATTTCATTTAATGCCCCACATGGCCGAAAGGCCCAAGAGGGCGTAAAACATTATTTTTTCTCTCTCAGGACCTGCCCGACATATGGGTCCTTTCCCTTATAGCCATGTACAGGCTACAACAACAGGGAACACAGTAATGTCATACAGTGCAATGCAAGAGTCGTCCCTTTACTTAAATGGCTTTTGTCCTTTGATTGACACTTGCTTGAAGATGAGAACTGCATTATGAATGGATTTGTGCACTCGAGGGAAATCGTTTTACATCTATCTCTGTGGGGATGCCAGGGGGTCTTTTGTATAGATAGATTCCCTACCTTTTGAAAGGTCTGTGCTTGTAGCTTCCTCTAATCTGTCACTCTCTTTGACTCTGCCGTTTCCATTTGCTTTCTATCATCTACAATCTCTCTGACTTATTGGCCCATTCTCCTGCCTTGTTTTCTTTCTAAAATCCTAAACGCTTCCAAAAACATTTCTGCCTTGAGCTCCTCCGGGAAATCGGAATGTGTCGGCTGAATGCAGCGGGGAGGCCTATGAAAACTGAAACACCTTACTCATGTTGGCCATAATGGCATGAGAACGCAGAAGAAGAAGAAGAAGAAGAAGAAGAAGAAGAAGAAGATTATTGTCTAATCTACTTGTGTTTGAGCGCCTTGTTTATGCTGCTGCTTTACTAGGTGATTCTCAATGTTTCAAAACAAAATCGTTTAACCCTTTCACCGCCAAAGTCGCATTTTAGCACCACAGTGATTTAACACCTATGTCGCTAAAAAGGCATCGAATTGGAGCCTATTATCTAAAGACCCTATTGTCTTAGTTTTGGGAAGTAAGGATAGACCTTATTTTATATATGTCACAGAAGAATCCACAATACTGCAGATGGATTTTGTTCTCTACCCAGGTAAAATTAATGGAAATATTTGGCTGAAAATATGGCTGGCGGTGAAAGGGTTAAACCAAGAAGAAGCAGAAGAAGAAGAAGTATGATGAATGGATTTCTGCTATCGAGGGCAATCGTTATAGGCCGACATCCTAGTCTTTACAGACAGATTTGGAGCCATAATTGTGCGATAACTTTTAGGGCTACAGCTCACAGGGTTAGTTGGCGTTTGGATGGGGGCCCTCTCCAAAGTCCAATGCCATAAACCCCTCTGGTCATGAGAGTGGGGGTGTTCCCTGGGCAAAGCTTTTCTGCCATCATCCTCATCATCATCACATTTCAGTCCAACCCTCTAGAAGGGTAGCTGCTCCCTTCTCTGGGATTTGGAAATAATGATTATGTATGGCACACACACATACACACACACACACACTCACACACACACACACACACACACACACACACACACACACACACACACACACACACACACACACACACACACACACACACACACACACACACACACACACACACACACACACACACACACACACACACTCACACACACACACACACACACACACACACGCACACGCACACGCGCACACACGCACGCACGCACACACACACACACACACACACACACACACACACACACACACACACACACACACACACACACACACACACACACACACACACACACACACACACATACACACACACACACACACACACACACACACACACACACACACACACACACACACACACACATACACACACACACACACACACACTCACTCACTCACACTCACTCACTCACTCACTCACTCACTCACTCACTCACCGCACGTACGCACGCACACACACGCGTGCTCACATACACGCACACACACACACACACACACACACACACACACACACGCACGCACGCGCGCACGCACACGCACACACACACACACACACACACACACACACACACACACACACACGCACACATACATACACACACACACACACACACACACACACACACACACACACACACATACACACACACACACACACACACACACACACACACACACACACACACACACACACACACACACACACACACACACACACACACACACACACACACACACACACACACACACACACACACACACACACACACACACACACACACACACACACACACACACACACACACACACACACACACACACACACACACACACACACACACACTCACTCACTCATTTCCAAGAAATGCCAGACAAGGATGTACTGCCTGAGAAAGCTCAGATCTTTCGATGTTAGCACAGATCTTCTCCAAAGCTTGTATCGTTGCTTTCTTGAATCTATTATAACATTTTCGTTCATTTGTTGGTACGGTGGCTTGAATGTAAAACCCAAATGTGTTCTGAATAAGATTGTGAATGTTGGTAGCAAGATCGTGGGTAGTAAACAAGATAATTTGTGTGTGTTGTATGAAAAACGTGTAGTTCGAAAAGCCAGGGAGATCGCTAATGATCAAAGTCACGTTCTATCGCATTGCTATGAACTATTGCCATCTGATAGACGGTTCCGCACTATTCGTTCGTTGTAGAACAATTAGAAATTCAGCTAGTTTTGTCCCTAAGTCAGTCGAACTTCTGAACAAGATCTCTGCTAAGACCAAATAATTAGGAATTATATATTAGCTTAGGCCTAGAGGTATATTTGGTCAATCTGTACAGTAGTGTGTGTTTCTGTATGTGTGTGTATGTGAGTTTGTGAGCGTGCGTGCGTGCGTACGTGCGTGCGTGCGTGTGTGTATGTCTGTCCGTATGTATCAATGCCTGTGTGTGTATGTGTGTGTGTGTGTGAGAGAGAGAGAGAGAGAGAGAGAGAGAGAGAGAGAGAGAGAGAGAGAGAGAGAGAGAGAGAGAGAGAGAGAGAGAGAGAGAGAGAGAGAGAGAGAGATAAGAGACAGAGAGAGAGAAGAGGGAGGTGCATGAAATGTTGGGAACGGGAAGGGACCCAAAATATGTGAAAGCTTGGGGTGACCTGGAGAGGGTGGGGGTTTGGGGTAGGGTGGGGGTGAACAAATGAATGCGATAATAGAAATGGTGGGAAAGAGGGCAGTTCTTAATGTTTTGATAGTCGCTTGTATCGACCCTACTTATGTTCAATGTTTTTGCGAAGCATGATTTGTCATTCATTTTTCCTTAGTTTTGTTTCCATTTTTCATGCATGCAAATGTGTTTCTTTGATTGTATTGTGCTTGTACGAGACCACGCTGTAATTTCACCTAACGTGATAATAAAGTATTTTTGACTTTGACTTTGACTTTGACTTGACTCACTCACGCACGTACGCACGCACACACACGCGTGCTCACACACACACGCACGCGCACGCACACGCACGCACACACACACACACACACACACACACACACACACACACACACACACACACACACACACACACACACACACCTACACACACACACACATACACACACACACATGTGTAAAAAAGCTTTATCAAGCTTACTCTTTTATCGTCAATAAAGATCATTTTGACTTGACTTGACTTGACTTGACTTGACACACACACACCTACACACACACACACACACACACACACACACACACACACACACACACACACACACACACACACACACACACACACACACACACACACACACTAAAACATCACTAAAAGAAAAGAAAAGTCCTTCAGATATTAACAAAATGTGTGTGCGTGAGTGCGTGCGTGTGTGCGTGTGTATGCGTGTTGTAATAACTATTATTTTATAATGATGTTGTTTTAACTGTGGGCTCGACTGTGGTAGTGTGAACAATAGAACTATTTGTAATACAAGCATAACAAAATAATGTTCTACATCCGTTTCAATTTCCGGGGGAGAGATAAAACTACTGTCCTTTATATCCATCTGACCGATTGTTGTCAAATTGCTGAGGATACAGATTTGGTAATAATAATGTGTCGCTCTCATAACCATAGCCTATCGCAATAGAGTAGGATTATTGTTATTTGTGAAGCGTTAAGGTTTTGTCTACACGTTAACGCTATTCACAAGATATTTCTATTTCCCCATGGCAACACAGTGAGCTGTAAGTCATATTAAGTTCTTGGTACACGTTAAAATCATTCACAAAATATCACTCTTTCCCCATGGCAACGCAGTGAGTTGTAAGTCATATTATGAGTGGCCCAAAACTGTGTTTCCATGGATAAATACAGATATATTGTGAATGTTGTTAACGTGTACAGACACCTTTAAGGTCTGTTTACACGTTAACATTATTCACGAAATATTTCAATTTCCCCATGGCAACACAGTGATAGCCCACTCTTATTATGACTTACAGCTCACTGTGTTGCCATGGGGAAATAGTAATATCTTGTGAATAGTGTTAACGTGTACACACACCTTTAAGAGCGGGCTATCACTGTGTTGCCATGGGGAAATAGAAATGTCTCGTGAATAATATTAACGTGTATACAGACCTTTAGGTAGCAATGGCCTAGTTTACCAATATTACAATAGAGGTTTAGTAATCATTCTCATACCCACCCCACTCCTGGTTGTTGTTGTTGTTGTCCTTCTTCTTCTTCTTCTTCTTCTTCTTCTTCTTCTTCTTCTTCTTCTTCTTCTTCTTCTTCTTCTTCTTCTTCTTCTTGTTCTTGTAGACAGTTTCCTGTCAATTATGAGCGCAGATGCGTCATGATGCTGTTATGCGCCTAAATAAGAAATAATTAGGCCCAGCATGTCCGACTTCGGCTGGAGGAAATTCTTTTTGAAAGCGTTTCTTGAAAAAAAGGCAGGAGAATGGACCGGCTAAGGCAGAAAGATAGTAGATGACAGCAAGCAAAGGGAAAAGGCAGAGTGAAAGAGAGTGACAGAATAGAGGAAGTTACAAGCAGAGAACTTCCAGATTGTGTTGCTGTTAGTGGAAGGTTTGACGTCCTCATAGCAGTTGATCTTAAGGACAAGTAGTTCTGGTGCTGTAGTCTTCGATGTAGCAGGTACACCTGGTATTAGGTTCATCAACGCTGCTCTTGAACTTCCAGAAGGTGGGGGAACTATTTATGCAAAAGACCACCCCCCGGTATCCTCACGGGGGACTCCTGGTTCTATTCTTCCTCCTTCCTCTACGTCCTCTTAGGGGTCCCCACTAAAATCGCACGACTGTACGATACGATTCGATCACGT
>CM065696.1:24976446-24978946 GCA_017654935.2 Phymorhynchus buccinoides
TGTTGTTTTGATCTCTTGCGCAGTCAAGAGAGTTATATCCCCAGACCATTTTGCCAGATTGGCTCTATCAGTTGTCTTTTTCATGTCATGGTTTGTACAATTATTTTGTTCTTTCATTTTCTTTGGCAGTCAGGGGGTTAATGATAAAAGTTGAGCTGCAAAAGAACCCTAGATCACCTTATATCCAAAGTATGAACTAAAGTAGAACCCGTGATGATCCATAATTAAAGAAATTGAACAAAGGGGGAAAATTATCTTTCTAATTAACTCCCCTCCACCAAAGTTGATTACGATACCAATCATCTAGCAATGCGTGGGTCAGAGCCAAAGTGAGACAAAAACAAAGCAGCATTCTCAAAAAGAATGTGCCAAGTTCGCCTTTATGACCCTCCACCCACACAGTACACATCAACAATGGTGGAGAGGACAACATACAAACAAATCAACATCTATCAATGTAATGGGGTGGTAAGGCTAAAGTGAACTAAGTAGTCTACTCGTCACTTCAACTTTGGTGGAGGGGAGTTAATTAGAAAGAGAGTTTCCCCTTTTGTTCAATTTCGTTATCTCCTCTCATTATTTGTAATATTATGGTATGGGTTATCTTTGAAATGATTTTGAACATCACTCTTGGGTTGATTCTTGGAAATGTATTTATGTGTGTGTATGTTTTTATATTTCTGTGCCCAAATGGGGTATGAAATAAATTTCTTGCCTTGCCTTGCCTTGCCTTGCTTTGCCTTGCCTCTTGGCCTCACTATTTCATTCTTTGATCCATAATTAGTTCCAGAGTGGGAACTATTGTGATCGGGCCCGTGTGTCTCTGTGTCTGTGTCTGTGCCTGTCTGTCTGTCTATCTGTCTGTCTGTAATGCTAAATATCTCAATAACTACTGGGCAGATTTTAACGAAATTTGACAGAGGTGTAGGAATCTTACTGTGGAAGGTTGCTGTCGATATTCATAAACTTGCCGATTGTTGCTGCCGTTTTATCGATGATTTTGTGTATTTTCACCTCACCCACTGAGCCATGGGGGATCCATGACACTAAATTAACCATGCGTGAAATGTCTACCTCAACTTTTGCACTACTAAAAACAATATTGCGTCAGAAATACATTACCTACAGCTTCATTAAAAAAACACCCCCCAAAAACCTTAGGTGATACTTTAATAATAATACATTTTTTCATACCCAAAGACCGGATTTCATTGTTGTTGGGAGAGGTTTTATATTTTGTTATATAAACATAATAGATAGAGTAATGTAATGGTAGTTTTTTTCTCTTTCCTCCCTCTCTCCTCTACACTGCAAAAAGTAAAGTAGTTCAGACAGACGTAGTTAGATAGGCAGTTTGATAATATAAGTTTAAAGATATCCTCTTTTTATTGGAAGAGGTGAACATATGTTTCCTATATGCTATATGCTATGTTATTGAGGGCGAGCATGCTTTAAATTATTTCGTTTTGTGCGGAATTCTGAATGGATCTTAATTTAATGGAAGTGGCAACAGCCTGCGCAGGGAGATAAGCGATTTAGAGAGAGAGCGTCAGAAAGAAATACGCGTACCCAGAATGGGTGGATTGTGTGTGTGTGAAGAGAGAGAGAGAGAGAGAGAGAGAGAGAGAGAGAGAGAGAGAGAGAGAGAGAGAGAGAGAGAGAGAGAGAGAGAGAGAGAGAGAGAGAGAGAGAGAGAAGAGAGAGAGAGAGAGTGATATATAGAGAGAGAAGAGATCAGAGATATAAGAGAGAGAATTTTTTTAATTTTTAGAGAGAGAGAGAAAGTTAACATTAACTGTTTTGTTTCTGAGGTACAAATAAAGACATTGGACACAGAAAAGCTTTATCAAAGCAACTATATATATGTGTGTGTGTGTGTGTGTGTGTGTGTGTGTGTGTGTGTGTGTCTTTCGTTTAACGTCTATCCACTTCTCGTGATATTAGACGGGAGAACAAAACGTTTATGTATGTCAACGTGGTTGCGTGCATGTGAATATGTGCATGTGTGTGTATATCAAATTGTGTGCGCAATCAATATAAAAAGTGTGTGTTGCTGTTGTTCTTTAATTTAACGTCTTTTCACTTAGAAGTGATATTAGACATGAAAGTGTGTGTGTGAGTGTGTGCGCGTGGGAATGTGCATGTGTATCTGTGTGTGCTTAAAGTGCATATTTATAAGTAACATTAGGGGATGTATGCTTAGCTAAAACAGTTTAAAAATTTTTTTTTTTTTTTTTTTATAAAACACACAAAAAACATAATAATAATAATGATAATAAAATAAAATAAAAACTCCAGAATTGAACTATTATAAAATAAAAATGCAAACATTCTATCAACAAAAACCCAGCAGCAATCATAGAAACGAGCCAAATGGACTTAACATTAAACTTTGTACAAAATTCAAAAGAGATACGGCATCTTGGAATATACATTTGGATTCATCTTTTCTGAATTCTGAAAAAAAGTGTGTGTGTGTGTGTGTGTGTGTGTGTGTGTG
>CM065696.1:24991446-24993946 GCA_017654935.2 Phymorhynchus buccinoides
ACCAATCCGCCTAGCAAAGCATAGGCAACAGCCACATTGAGACAGACAGACCCAGGTTCATCCCTTCTTTGTTCTAATGTGTGTGCATTTAACACGAACAAAATAATCACACTTAGTTGCTTTGGTGGACGTGGTCGTTAGTCTTCTAATTGAAAAGAGAAAACCCCCACTGAATCCTACTAAAACATTCCCTAAAACAAATCGAAGCGCAACAACAGAAATATTCTTTCAAGTGTCAAGACAGGAATGGAATCAGTTGTAGACCCCCTCCCCCCATTTCGTTTTTCCCCCACATCGAAATTAGTCAAAATAAATGTCCCACACGAGTCCTTCTGGGTCCGAGAGGACGCAAAGCTTTAACTTTCATTTGAAATCAGTTGTTATACAGAGCAAGCAACATCAGCGGACACAAACCAAACACCATAAAGAAACCAATGAGCAATTTGGTTTTTTTTTAATAATAATAATCAATCTTAGAATCCAAATCCTATTATCTTTCGATTTGATGTTGTAGGTGAAGACGGGGTATAAAGCCCATGGGCAGGTAAGAAGCCCGTGCCAATTATCTCATGAAATCAAGCAAATTTCAGTCACATTTTGCCCATGAGACGAATGCTAAATTTGACTGAAATTTGCTTGATTTCATGAGATAATTGGCATGGGCTTCTTACCCGCCCATGGGCTTTCGTCTCATGGGCAAAATGTGACTGAAATTTGCTTTATTTCATGAGATAATTGGCATGGGCTTCTTACCCGCCCATGGGCTTTTTACCCCGTCTTCCCCTAGCACTCGTCTCATGGGCAAAATGTGACTGAAATTTGCTTTATTTCATGAGATAATTGGCATGGGCTTCTTACCCGCCCATGGGCTTTCGTCTCATGGGCAAAATGTGACTGAAATTTGCTTTATTTCATGAGATAATTGGCATGGGCTTCTTACCCGCCCCATGGGCTTTTTACCCCGTCTTCCCCTAGCACTCGTCTCATGGGCAAAATGTGACTGAAATTTGCTTTATTTCATGAGATAATTGACATGGGCTTCTTACCCGCCCATGGGCTTTTTACCCCGTCTCCCCCTAGATCCTCTTTGAACTAATGATAACGCGTTAAGTTAATTCTACGGTTTATGCATAAATATAGCAGAAGACATGCATTGAGAAAGACAAATGGTAGAGAAAGGCGCAGGCGTGGAGAAATCAAGATGAGTAATTGAAAGCATACCAAAGTGTCCCATATTATTTACACGGAAAATGTTGATCGAATCAAAAACACTGATCGTTGTCCATGACTGTGTAGTGACTACTAGCCTTGGCGTCACATTGCGTACGATTGACAGCAACTTTCCCGACTAGGGGAAGACGGGGTAAAAAGCGCATGGGCGGGTAAGAAGCCCACCCCAATTATCTCATGAAAATGAAGCAAATTTCAGTCTCATTTTGCCCATGAGACGAGCGTTAATGTCTAGCATTCGTCTCATGGGCAAATTTGACTGAAAGTTTCTTTATTTCATAAGATAATTGGGGTGGGCTTCTTACCCGCCCATGCGCTTTTTACCCCGTCTTCCCCTAATTCATTCATGAAATTAATGACTTTAGGAAAAGCGCAATCGCTATGATAATGTTGTGATAATCATAGGCCAATAGCCCTCGATAATCTCACAACGTGTCTCCCTCTCCCCTTCTCCCCCCCCCCCCCCACCCCATTTCACTTCTCGGGCCATTTTCCCCTATCATGCTCAGTCAGAGTCGTTCTGCGGGACATTACAACTTTCCTTGTAGCCCTTTCTTGGAAAACTGATAGGGGAAGACGGGGTAAAAAGCGCATGGGCGGGTAAGAAGCCCACCCCAATTATCTCATGAAATAAAGAAAATTTCAGTCAAATTTGCCCATGAGACGAATGCTAGACATTAACGCTCGTCTCATGGGCAAAATGAGACTGAAATTTGCTTCATTTCATGAGATAATTGGGGTGGGCTTCTTACCCGCCCATGCGCTTTTTACCCCGTCTTCCCCTAATGTAATGTGTGTGCTCTTTTCTCTCTTTCCCTCTTCCGCCTCTTTTTCTATGGTCACCCCCTAAAGTGTGTACAATTACTTCTGTATAAAGAAGTTGGTCACCACCACAGAAGAAGAAGAAGAAGAAGAAGAAGAACTTCCGGAGGTCAGACCCTGACGGGGAGATCTTTGCGCATGCGCACCGTTTTGAGGGTGTCGGCGAGAGTGGTCTGCCGGTAGGCGTCCCAGTCCACGCTGGTCTGAAGGCGGTTCTGGAGCTCCTCTTCCGTGGGGTACGGGCACAGCTGAAAGAGAACACAAGAGAATATATGTTAGCATAGTTATGCTTAGCAGTTATGACAGACATGACATAGAGCACAACAGTGACTAAACTATTAAGCCCCCCCCCCCCACCCCCCACCCCCACATACACACGCGCGCGAGGAGAACATAAATCGCCACTTCTATTCTACTTCTTTTTTTCTTCTTCTGCGTTCCTAGACCG
>CM065696.1:25003946-25009441 GCA_017654935.2 Phymorhynchus buccinoides
GAAAAGAGCACACACATTACATTAGGGGAAGACGGGGTAAAAAGCGCATGGGCGGGTAAGAAGCCCACCCCAATTATCTCATGAAATGAAGCAAATTTCAGTCTCATTTTGCCCATGAGACGAGCGTTAATGTCTAGCATTCGTCTCATGGGCAAATTTGACTGAAATTTTCTTTATTTCATGAGATAATTGGGGTGGGCTTCTTACCCGCCCATGCGCTTTTTACCCCGTCTTCCCCTATCAGTTTTCCAAGAAAGGGCTACAAGGAAAGTTGTAATGTCCCGCAGAACGACTCTGACTGAGCATGATAGGGGAAAATGGCCCGAGAAGTGAAATGGGGTGGGGGGGGGGGGAGAAGGGGAGAGGGAGACACGTTGTGAGATTATCGAGGGCTATTGGCCTATGATTATCACAACATTATCATAGCGATTGCGCTTTTCCTAAAGTCATTAATTTCATGAATGAATTAGGGGAAGACGGGGTAAAAAGCGCATGGGCGGGTAAGAAGCCCACCCCAATTATCTTATGAAATAAAGAAACTTTCAGTCAAATTTGCCCATGAGACGAATGCTAGACATTAACGCTCGTCTCATGGGCAAAATGAGACTGAAATTTGCTTCATTTCATGAGATAATTGGGGTGGGCTTCTTACCCGCCCATGCGCTTTTTACCCCGTCTTCCCCTAGTCGGGAAAGTTGCTGTCAATCGTACGCAATGTGACGCCAAGGCTAGTAGTCACTACACAGTCATGGACAACGATCAGTGTTTTTGATTCGATCAACATTTTCCGTGTAAATAATATGGGACACTTTGGTATGCTTTCAATTACTCATCTTGATTTCTCCACGCCTGCGCCTTTCTCTACCATTTGTCTTTCTCAATGCATGTCTTCTGCTATATTTATGCATAAACCGTAGAATTAACTTAACGCGTTATCATTAGTTCAAAGAGGATCTAGGGGGGAGACGGGGTAAAAAGCCCATGGGCGGGTAAGAAGCCCATGCCAATTATCTCATGAAATAAAGCAAATTTCAGTCACATTTTGCCCATGAGACGAGTGCTAGGGGAAGACGGGGTAAAAAGCCCATGGGCGGGTAAGAAGCCCATGCCAATTATCTCATGAAATAAAGCAAATTTCAGTCACATTTTGCCCATGAGACGAAAGCCCATGGGCGGGTAAGAAGCCCATGCCAATTATCTCATGAAATAAAGCAAATTTCAGTCACATTTTGCCCATGAGACGAGTGCTAGGGGAAGAAGACGGGGTAAAAAGCCCATGGGCGGGTAAGAAGCCCATGCCAATTATCTCATGAAATAAAGCAAATTTCAGTCACATTTTGCCCATGAGACGAAAAAGCCCATGGGCGGGTAAGAAGCCCATGCCAATTATCTCATGAAATCAAGCAAATTTCAGTCAAATTTAGCATTCGTCTCATGGGCAAAAATGTGACTGAAATTTGCTTGATTTCATGAGATAATTGGCACGGGCTTCTTACCTGCCCATGGGCTTTATACCCCGTCTTCACCTACAACATCAAATCGAAAGATAATAGGATTTGGATTCTAAGATTGATTATTATTATTTAAAAAAAAACAAATTGCTCATTGGTTTCTTTATGGTGTTTGGTTTGTGTCCGCTGATGTTGCTTGCTCTGTATAACAACTGATTTCAAATGAAAGTTAAAGCTTTGCGTCCTCTCGGTCCCAGAAGGACTCGTGTGGGACATTTATTTTGACTAATTTCGATGTGGGGGAAAAACGAAATGGGGGGAGGGGGTCTACAACTGATTCCATTCCTGTCTTGACACTTGAAAGAATATTTCTGTTGTTGCGCTTCGATTTGTTTTAGGGAATGTTTTAGTAGGATTCAGTGGGGGTTTTCTCTTTTCAATTAGAAGACTAACGACCACGTCCACCAAAGCAACTAAGTGTGATTATTTTGTTCGTGTTAAATGCACACACATTAGAACAAAGAAGGGATGAACCTGGGTCTGTCTGTCTCAATGTGGCTGTTGCCTATGCTTTGCTAGGCGACTTGGTGCCGAAAATAACTTTGGTGAAGGGAGTTAGTTAATTACAGAGAGAGTTACCGTTCCTTACTTCACTAATTATCCTCTCTCCTTGCCTCGCTATTTCTATCCAAGGGCAGTAAAGGTCGAACTTGCACGTTGTTATTTTTCACTCAGTCCCCATGGCAAACCACTGGTATTCTAATCATGATATTACTTGCCTAGCACTGTGTTACCATGGGGGAAGTTACAACTAACAATATGTATTTCGACCTCAGCATTGCGTTTGTTGCATCTTGTTACCTACAAAAACAAGAACCATTGGCAGATTTTTGTTAAAAGAAAATTCGACACAATATTTCATATCAAGCTTAAGTTCGTACCTATGGTCAGATATGTTCGATATCATGGTTTAAAATCGTATTTATTAAAGTGACGACTTTGCTGGACTATGCAATGTTCTCTACTATGCAAAGGTAAAGGTCAAGATGTGCATCCCCCATTCTCCCTCCCTCCCCCCCCCCCCCCATCCATCCTGTGCATTTTCCGTGTCCTACCCCCCCCCCCCCCCCCCCCCCCCCCCCCCCCCTTGCCCCCCCCCCCCACCCTCCCTTTCCCCTTCCCTTCCCCCTTGCCTTTTCCTTGATGTTCTACTATTATTGAATGCATGTGTTTAATTATGTAAATGGATGAAAATTAGTGTTAAATATAGCAAACGATAGAGGATGAATAGAAGTGCTCAATCTGCAGTAAGAAAGGCAAGACTGAAAAAATGGAAAGAACCGAGAAATGGAGGAGGGGGAGGGGGGCGCATCTTTACCTTAACTACCGTTTAAAAACTTGTGTGGATTTTTTATCTTGATTCAAGCGTGACGCCTCTCTCCCTCCCATACACAGGTTTCACTGACATATTAACCTATGCAATGCAGCCTTCCAAATAAATGACCCAGTTATTGGGGGAAAATGTTTTTGATGTGATACACAAACGTGTAAATAAAATTGTGGAAATTGCTGGAGGGTAAAAGGGGTAAGACGTCTGTGGGGGAAAGAGAGGGATAAGGTTGATTTTGTTTTTTGAAAGTTTCCATTTTTGCCAGGAGGTGATAATGGATTGTTCGTGGGTTGCATAAGTATGTTTCATTGGAGACATAGATGTGTCTGTTCATTGTGTTCATTGTCATTAGCGAATGCACACAGGCATGTGCGAACATGAACGCGAAGTCGGACGCGAAGTCGGACACACATAGACACTAAGCACACTCACACACATACACCGTGACACACACGCGTGCGCGCACGCACGCACGCACGCACGCACGCACACGCACGCACACGCACGCACACGCACACGCACGCACGCACAACACACACACACACACACACACACACACACACACACACACACACACACACACACACACGCGCGCGCGCGCGCACACACACACACACACACACAACACACACACACACGATATGACGACAGGATGAAAAAAAGTTTTGTTTAGCTTATTCCTTTATCGTCATTAAAGATCATTTTGACTTGACTTGACTTGACTTGACTTGACACACACACACACACCACACACACACACACACACACACACACACACACTCACACACCACACACACACACACACACACACACACACACACACACACACACACACACACACACACATTAATCCTTCTACATACGGATATAATGATACGATGAAGAAGAACACAAAACAACAAGCGCTTTTTTTCTGAAAATGTAGAAATGTTGGGCATTATTATCAGTTAATAAAAGCCTTCATCGGCCATTGGCCAAGTCAAGAAAGAGAATGGTAGCTTGGTGAGATCGATACAATGAGATAGAGGAATTTCTAACCATCTCAATGTCAAACATACAACAGCACATTAAGATCAAGGTAGCGTGTAAGCTAAGCAGTCTACATTTATATATGTTATAACAAGCGTCAACACCGACGCATCAATACAGCACACTAAGATCAATAAACCCCCCGTGGGGATACCGGGGGGGGGGGGGGGTGTCTTTTGTATAAATAGTTCCCCCACCTTCTGGAAGTTCTGTGCTTGTAACTTCCTCTCATCTGTCACTCTTTGACTCTGCCTTTTCCTTTGCTTACTGTCATCTACTATCTTTCTGCCTTACCCGGGTCCATTCTCCTGCCTTTGTTTCACGAAACAACTTTCAAAAACATTTCCTCCAGCCGAAGTCGGACTTGCTGGGCCTAACTATTTCTTAGTTAGGCGCATAACGGCAGCATGACGCATCTACGCTCATAATTGACAGGAAACTGTTTGGAGCGATCGAAGAAGAAGAAGAAGATCAATAGTAGCATCAACGAGGCACAATAATAAAGCCACGTGGGACATAAGCTTAATTAAAAGCCCATTTCTCCTCTATTCTCATTCTATTGTGTTTATCGATTCCTGAAGTCCAAACTTTTATGCCAATCACTTGTCCTTTTCTGTCAATCCGCCATTTTGCTTACGTCACCTCTATATTTCAGATGTCAGATTTTGAAAAAAGAACAATCGAACCTGACCAATGATTTCGTAATACACACGGCCCTCACACAGATCCGTGCAACGCTCGCGCACTAGGGTTTATTAATTAATGTAAGAGCACGCGCGCGCACAGACGAACGAACGCTTGCGAGCACACGCGCGGACTTAAATAACCAAATTATACACAAACGTTTGTGCGCACACGCGCTCAGGCACACACACAGACACACACGCGCGCACGCACACGCACACACACGCACACGCACACGCACACACACGCACGCACACACACACACGCACACACACAGACACACACGCACACACGCCACGCACACGCACACACACGCACGCACACACACACACACAAACACACACACACACACCACACACACACACACCACACACACACACACACACACACACACACACACACACACACACACACACGCAAACAGACTAATTGTTTCTCTTATTAATTAATGACGACAGGATGTAAAAAACACTTTATCAAGCTTATTCTGTTATCGTCAATACAGATCCATTTTGACTTGACTTGACTTCACACACACACACACACACAAAAACGGACAGAGAAGTCAGTGCAAATAAATAATTCCCGATAACACAGCTGCTCGCAATATCCCTAACCATACCGTCCACAGTTCAATCACGCCATACTGCACGCGCACGCACACACACATATTGGGAAGACGGGGTAAAAAGCCCATGGGTGGGTAAGAAGCCCATGCCAATTATCTCATGAAATAAAGACCATTTCAGTCACATTCTGCCCATGAGACGAGTTGTTAATGTTTAGCATTCGTCTCATGGGCAAATTTGACTGAAATTTGCTTTATTTCATGAGATAATTAGCATGGGCTTCTTACCCGCCCATGCGCTTTTTACTTCGTCTTCCCCTATGCATATATCTCTCTCTCACACACACACACACACACAACACACCCACATACA
>CM065696.1:25009941-25014941 GCA_017654935.2 Phymorhynchus buccinoides
GCACGCGTGTGTGTCACGGTGTATGTGTGTGAGTGTGCTTAGTGTCTATGTGTGTCCGACTTCGCGTCCGACTTCGCGTTCATGTTCGCACATGCCTGTGTGCATTCGCTAATGACAATGAACACAATGAACAGACACATCTATGTCTCCAATGAAACATACTTATGCAACCCACGAACAATCCGTTATCACCTCCTGGCAAAAATGGAAACTTTCAAAAAACAAAATCAACCTTATCCCTCTCTTTCCCCCACAGACGTCTTACCCCTTTTGCCCTCCAGCAATTTCCACAATTTTATTTACACGTTTGTGTATCACATAAAAAACATTTTCCCCCAATAACTGGGTCATTTATTTGGAAGGCTGCATTGCATAGGTTAATATGTCAGTGAAACCTGTGTATGGGAGGGAGAGAGGCGTCACGCTTGAATCAAGATAAAAAATCCACACAAGTTTTTAAACGGTAGTTAAGGTAAAGATGCGCCCCCCCCCCTCCTCCATTTCTCGGTTCTTTCCATTTTTTCAGTCTTGCCTTTCTTACTGCAGATTGAGTACTTCATCCTCTATCGTTTGCTATATTTCACACTAATTTTCATCCATTTACACAATTAAACACATGCATTCAATAATAGTAGAACATCAAGGAAAAGGGGGGGGGGGGGGGGTGCACATCTTGACCTTTACCTTTGCATAGTAGAGAACATTGCATAGTCCAGCAAAGTCGTCACTTTAATAAATACGATTTTAAACCATGATATCGAACATATCTGACCATAGGTACGAACTTAAGCTTGATATGAAATATTGTGTCGAATTTTCTTTTAACAAAAATCTGCCAATGGTTCTTGTTTTTGTAGGTAACAAGATGCAACAAAACGCAATGCTGAGGTCGAAATACACATTGTTAGTTGTAACTTCCCCCATGGTAACACAGTGCTAGGCAAGTAATATCATGATTAGAATACCAGTGGTTTGCCATGGGGACTGAGTGAAAAATAACAACGTGCAAGTTCGACCTTTACTGCCCTTGGATAGAAATAGCGAGGCAAGGAGAGAGGATAATTAGTGAAGTAAGGAACGGTAACTCTCTCTGTAATTAACTTAACTCCCTTCACCCAAAGTTATTTTCGGCACCAATCCGCCTAGCAAAGCATAGGCAACAGCCACATTGAGACAGACAGACCCAGGTTCATCCCTTCTTTGTTCTAATGTGTGTGCATTTAACACGAACAAAATAATCACACTTAGTTGCTTTGGTGGACGTGGTCGTTAGTCTTCTAATTGAAAAGAGAAAACCCCCACTGAATCCTACTAAAACATTCCCTAAAACAAATCGAAGCGCAACAACAGAAATATTCTTTCAAGTGTCAAGACAGGAATGGAATCAGTTGTAGACCCCCTCCCCCCATTTCGTTTTTCCCCCACATCGAAATTAGTCAAAATAAATGTCCCACACGAGTCCTTCTGGGACCGAGAGGACGCAAAGCTTTAACTTTCATTTGAAATCAGTTGTTATACAGAGCAAGCAACATCAGCGGACACAAACCAAACACCATAAAGAAACCAATGAGCAATTTGGTTTTTTTTTAATAATAATAATCAATCTTAGAATCCAAATCCTATTATCTTTCGATTTGATGTTGTAGGTGAAGACGGGGTATAAAGCCCATGGGCAGGTAAGAAGCCCATGCCAATTATCTCATGAAATAAAGCAAATTTCAGTCACATTTTGCCCATGAGACGAATGCTAAATTTGACTGAAATTTGCTTGATTTCATGAGATAATTGGCATGGGCTTCTTACCCGCCCATGGGCTTTCGTCTCATGGGCAAAATGTGACTGAAATTTGCTTTATTTCATGAGATAATTGGCATGGGCTTCTTACCCGCCCATGGGCTTTTTACCCCGTCTTCCCCTAGCACTCGTCTCATGGGCAAAATGTGACTGAAATTTGCTTTATTTCATGAGATAATTGGCATGGGCTTCTTACCCGCCCATGGGCTTTCGTCTCATGGGCAAAATGTGACTGAAATTTGCTTTATTTCATGAGATAATTGGCATGGGCTTCTTACCCGCCCATGGGCTTTTTACCCCGTCTTCCCCTAGCACTCGTCTCATGGGCAAAATGTGACTGAAATTTGCTTTATTTCATGAGATAATTGACATGGGCTTCTTACCCGCCCATGGGCTTTTTACCCCGTCTCCCCCTAGATCCTCTTTGAACTAATGATAACGCGTTAAGTTAATTCTACGGTTTATGCATAAATATAGCAGAAGACATGCATTGAGAAAGACAAATGGTAGAGAAAGGCGCAGGCGTGGAGAAATCAAGATGAGTAATTGAAAGCATACCAAAGTGTCCCATATTATTTACACGGAAAATGTTGATCGAATCAAAAACACTAATCGTTGTCCATGACTGTGTAGTGACTACTAGCCTTGGCGTCACATTGCGTACGATTGACAGCAACTTTCCCGACTAGGGGAAGACGGGGTAAAAAGCGCATGGGCGGGTAAGAAGCCCACCCCAATTATCTCATGAAATGAAGCAAATTTCAGTCTCATTTTGCCCATGAGACGAGCGTTAATGTCTAGCATTCGTCTCATGGGCAAATTTGACTGAAAGTTTCTTTATTTCATAAGATAATTGGGGGTGGGCTTCTTACCCGCCCATGCGCTTTTTACCCCGTCTTCCCCTAATTCATTCATGAAATTAATGACTTTAGGAAAAGCGCAATCGCTATGATAATGTTGTGATAATCATAGGCCAATAGCCCTCGATAATCTCACAACGTGTCTCCCTCTCCCCCTTCTCCCCCCCCCCCCCCCACCCCATTTCACTTCTCGGGCCATTTTCCCCTATCATGCTCAGTCAGAGTCGTTCTGCGGGACATTACAACTTTCCTTGTAGCCCTTTCTTGGAAAAACTGATAGGGGAAGACGGGGTAAAAAGCGCATGGGCGGGTAAGAAGCCCACCCCAATTATCTCATGAAATAAAGAAAATTTCAGTCAAATTTGCCCATGAGACGAATGCTAGACATTAACGCTCGTCTCATGGGCAAAATGAGACTGAAATTTGCTTCATTTCATGAGATAATTGGGGTGGGCTTCTTACCCGCCCATGCGCTTTTTACCCCGTCTTCCCCTAATGTAATGTGTGTGCTCTTTTCTCTCTTTCCCTCTTCCGCCTCTTTTTCTATGGTCACCCCCTAAAGTGTGTACAATTACTTCTGTATAAAGAAGTTGGTCACCACCACAGAAGAAGAAGAAGAAGAAGAAGAAGAACTTCCGGAGGTCAGACCCTGACGGGGAGATCTTTGCGCATGCGCACCGTTTTGAGGGTGTCGGCGAGAGTGGTCTGCCGGTAGGCGTCCCAGTCCACGCTGGTCTGAAGGCGGTTCTGGAGCTCCTCTTCCGTGGGGTACGGGCACAGCTGAAAGAGAACACAAGAGAATATATGTTAGCATAGTTATGCTTAGCAGTTATGACAGACATGACATAGAGCACAACAGTGACTAAACTATTAAGCCCCCCCCCCCCCCACCCCCCCCACCCCCACATACACACGCGCGCGAGGAGAACATAAATCGCCACTTCTATTCTACTTCTTTTTTCTTCTTCTGCGTTCCTAGACCGTATGGACATAATGGGTAAGGTACATATGTGTCCTGTTTTCAGTTTTCACTTGCCTCCCCGCTGCGTACAGCCGACACATTCTGATTTCGGAGGAACTCAAAAACATAACAAAATATTGAATACGATATACGATATACGATATACGAATACGAGATACGAATACGAAATGTTTATTCAGATATAGGTAGGCCTAGGCCCCTTCCTGAAGGGGGTAGTCACAATAGCAGGCACCATCATCATTACATCAATACACATCTACAGTTATGCAAAGGTCCTAGTGGTCACAAATTACTTTCAAGATACCTATGCATTAAACGTTTACATAAGTAACAAGAGCATTAACTGCTTACTGAACGGAGTTGTTTTAGAGCTTCGTAAAGAAACAATCCTAGATTCATTAGCACGTTGACACTTTCTACTTGTCATAAGTAGAGTCAATCTGAAGTAGCACAGGTTATTATAGAACTTGGGCTGGATATATTGTACTCTCAAATCTTGAACCACAGGACAATAAAGAGTAATATGAACAACATCTTCTAAATGCTCGCTGTCTTCATTCAAATAATAACAAGCAGCCACGGCTCTGCTCGAGATTCATTATTACTTATAAAACAGAAATATAGTGCATATGTACAAACGGAGAGAACGGACGAACGAACGAACGAACGAACGAACGAAATTTTATTTATACCGGGTAATGAGATAAGTATGCATACATTTTTACACCCAGCCCTGAGAGAGAGAGAGAGCGAGAGAGAGCTAGACAGACAGACAGACAGAGACACAGACAGAGATAAAGACAGACAAACAAACTCAGTCAGAAATATGGCGGCCTGTCTGGTGAGACTCAAGAGGCGCTCGGAGCCCTTGCTCGCGGAAGATGTATTTGTTGACAGACAGACAGAGAAAGACAGACAGACAGACAGAAAGAGAGACAGAGACGAATTGATGAAGCCTGAGAGAAAATGAATAAATGCTATCTCATCATCAGACCCCCGGAGGCTTGCTCGTTGAGAACGTGTTAGCTAACAGACTGACAGACAGACAGACAGACTGACAGACTGACGGACAGACAGACAGAGAAACGGACAAAACCAGAGAAACGATGAATAAATACCGACGGCCTGTCTCTTGCGCCTCATGAGTCCCTTGGAGGCGCAATCGTGGTAAAGGCGTTTGTTAATTGACAGACACAGACAGACAGACATACAGACAGAGATAGACATTGACAAAGCCAGAGCGACAATGAATGACTGCTGATGGCCTGTCTCACGCGTCTGAGGCCCTCAGAGTTTTTGTTGAAAGACCGGCAGACAAACAGACAAACAGACGGACGGACAGACGGACAGACGGACAGACGGAC
>CM065696.1:25047441-25067441 GCA_017654935.2 Phymorhynchus buccinoides
ACGGCGTGTAGGGAGAACTGCCACTGGTAAAGACAGCTTCCATTGGGCACAGCCGCATCATTTTAATATTGGCCATGGGTCAATTTCACTTGCATCACATGTACAGACACAGTGAATAGCCAAGGACCAGTTTGTTTAGAGATAAAAATCATGTTAAAAGTGTGAAGGGACATGAGCAAGTCTGGGAGCATGAAACGGATTTGAATGTAAATGATGAAGGCAAAGACGACATCCGTTTAAAAATAAAGGTTTTCAGACAACTGATTTTCCTGAGAGAAACAAAAACTGTTTTAAGGCAAAGAAGACATTCACTTAAAAATAATGGGTTGCAGATAACTGAACTTCCTGCAAAACTGTTTTATGCTAATAGAAGATTGTTTCTTAAGGTCGATTGCTTTAGTAGGAACAGCTGCTCAACAACTTGTAAAGGAATTTTGAAAGCAAAAAGTATCGAATGAAAAAGTAACACCCGAAGGTGCTGATATGACCCAGATATGCACTAGCCTCGCCTGCTCTATCATCAGTATTGTAATGTTTCATGCATTGAATCTCTTTTTATTGTTTTTAACCCTTTCAGCGCCAGCCATATTTCAGCCAAAAATGTCCATTGAATTAACCTGGGTAGAGAACAAAATCCATCTGCAGTATTGGGGATTCTTCTATGACATATAAAATAAGGTCTATCCTTACTTCCCAAAGCTAAGACTTTTTAGGTCTCTGGATAATAGACACCAATTTGATGCCTTTTAGTGACATAGGTGTTAATTCACTGTGGTGCTAAAATGCGACTTTGGCGGTGAAAGGGTTAATCAAAGAACAAGGTTATTGAAGACTTTATTAGTTTAAACATCTTTGTTCAACAATTTTACATGAAATAAACAATAACAGGTTAGGGGGGTAGCAAAACGCATAAAGCTTATATCGTACCCCTACCCAATACAGTTACAGATAATTCAATAGACGGAGGGTGTATTATTGTCACCAATTAGAAAACACATTCATATCATTTTTCATTTTTCAAAATCTTTCAATTAACAAACTAACCAACACACTGAACAAGATACAAAACTGGAAACAGAAGCAAAACAGTGATATTATGCGAAGAACGACAAGAAAAGAAGAACAAAAAACGAAGTTGAGAGACAGATGATTTAACGATATGATAACTCAATAAAACACTTATTAAACTTGTTGCCATAGCGCACACAATCATGCATATATATGTCTAACACAAGTTTATCAATCATTATAAAACAATATAGAAATGCATCTGACTTTATTAACGGATAATGTTAGTGGTAGCCTACTTTGGGGCACCACAGTCAAGTCAAGTCAAGTCAAGAATACTTTATTATCTCAGCAGATAAATTACGTTTCAGGTGCAACATCAAACCATTTTTTTAGAAACATATCACAAACCAATCGCAGAAAGCACGATAACATTAAGACACATGGGATTAAATTAGGAACATATTTAAAGCAATCAACAACACAATCAACAGAAGCATAATAACAGGCCTAATATTAAGATAGTAACATTAAGATACATGGGATCAGATTATGAGCATTAAAACCAAGACTACAATATCAACCAAGACCACCATATCACAGAGTATCGCTGCACATCATGAATAAATTACCCTATTCATCTCTTTAAAATGGGATTATATTCGAAAAATGGGATTATATTACAATATAGAACAGTAGGAGAAGGCGGGGTAAAAAGCCCATTGGCGGGTAAGAAGCCCATGCCAATTATCTCATGAAATGAAGCAAATGTCAGTCAAATTTGCCCATGAGACGAATGCTAAACATCAACACTCGTCTCATGGGCAAAATGGGACTGAAATTTGCTTCATTTCATGAGATATTTGGCATGGGCTTCTTACCCGCCCATGGTTGGGTTTGTTTTTTTACCCCGTCTTTCCCTATGGCTTGTACCCACGTGTCGTCATATCCGGCCACAAGGAGCGCCATATTACGGCAGACCGCCATCTTAGTCAGTAACTTTGTTTAAAAAATGCCAGATCGATGCTGCGTATTTGGCTGTTCCAATTCGAAACTTATCTAAACTGTATTTATAACATCTGGATGTTTTCTTTACACATTTAGATAACATTTTCACTTTGCTTACACACAAATAAGGACTAAGATGGCGACACTTCCGTTGGAAGGGTCGAGATGCGCACGCAGGTGGGGGGGAGCCATAGACTATTATGGGCCCACTCACCCCTTTTCCTTCTCTCTGCTGCCGGGAGTCTCTAGGGCGGACGGGAAGGTGCCCCGGCGCTCTCTGCTCGGTATTCTGGCACCGGCCTGGTTCTCAGCAGCCAGGTCTCTGCCAGGACTGCTTATGCTGAAGGACTTGCCCACGCGGCGACTGGTGACGGGAAAAGTGGCCTTCCACCGATTCCTCAGCTTCTGTCTGTAACCTGACACGTTGGATGCATGCTGTGGGTGTGGCGTCCTCAAAGTGGATTTGTTCTCAAACCGTCTGCGTATGTGCGGAAGAGTTAGGAATAGGTTTAGGGTTAGGGTTAGGATTAGGGATAGGTTTAGGGTTAGGGTTAGACCGGGTTCACATTAGACGCGTAAGTTCCGTACGGAAAACCCTAAATAAGTGGAAGAAGGAAGGATACAAGTTTACGCATCATAGGGGAATTCCGGCACGTGCGCAAATCTTGTCCCTTCTTTGTTTCACTTATTTATGGATTGCGCACGGGTTTCTGCATGGAATATCCGCTTATGTGTGTATTTTGTATTGTGTTTTTTGAATGGGGTGAAGTGATAGGGTTAGCGATAGGTGTGTGTGTCAATGTAGTGTCGTGTGTGTGTGTGTGTAAATGTGTGATGTGTTCGTCATGATCGATTGTCGTACATGCGTGTGTGTGTGTGTGAGTGTGTGTGTATCCATTTTGAGAATGCTACATGGGCATGGGTTTGTGTATTGTATGCTATTTGCTGTTATGAGCGATTATTCGTGTTTTTGTTCTCCCCCCCCCTTCTTAATTTTTGTTGTTGTTAAGCGCATAGAGCTCCACATTGGTGGAGGAACCACGCTATATAAATGATTCACTATTATTATTATTATTATTATTAGGGTTAGGAATAGGGTTAGGGATAGGGTTGGGATAGGTAATAGGGTCAATTTAGTGTCGAATTTTCACAGAGTTCTAAATTTTGATGGTACGTCAAAGATCGATTTCGCACATGCGCAGACATGTTGAGAACAAATCCATTTTGAGAATGCATCACAATTGGGGTCTGGGTTTTGTCTTTTCCTTCTTTTGTCTTTCATTTTCGCAATGTAAGGTTTTCCCTTACTTTACCCCTGCCTCACACCCAAAACCACCTTTACTGTTTATTCCCTGAATATCTACAATAATGTATGGTACCTTTAATGTAACCTAATGCTGTTTCAGTCACACGTTTTCCGGTGACTTCTTAAAGCGAAACCAAGAGGTCATTTTTCATGCTAGCATTAACGCAATGATTATATAGCGATTTCCACAATCTAATCGATTTATAATTGAGAGACATTGCTCCAATAGACCGATGTTTTGGGGGTTGCTAAAACTAGGGGAGAGCACTTCAATGAAAATTATTTAATTGTGGGTAACCTCCATTACTCGGTCAAATACCACAGCAACAATGCAACAATGGCGTCGAAGCTTCAAACCGCAGGATGCGAGTCAGCGACTATCAAACATTATTTTTCACACTAATTAGGGGTGGCCAGTTGCTACAAACTGAAAGAACATGCAAACAATGACGTAAAAATATAAATGACAGACGGAAAAAGCAATGACGCACGACTGTTCGAAATGCTGTATGTCTGCTCAAATGCACTACATGGATAGGCTACGAGAGCTGATGGTAGAGTAACTTCCCTGTTTGACCGATTGAATTCGGTTGATCACTCCCACACGCCTGAAATTACTCCCATTAATTATTTCCGAACAATTCCTATTTCAGTCCATGCTAGTGTTTTGTCTGTTGCTAAACACTAGAACGTTACCTGCAAATCAACGATCTTTCATATAGTTTATGTTTTATTCTACTAGGAATGGAACGTGCCTTATTATTAGGCATATTCGTTCTTACTAGCGTCTTCAGATGTGTGTGTTTTTTTAAGCGTTGGAAAATTACACAGAAGTTATCATCTTCCACGTAAGATTTTGAGGGGTAAGGCTACGGTCATAAAAGGAATTGTCTACATTCTGGCAAATATGTTTTGAAATTTGAGAGTTTCCTCCCAAATCAGAATGTGTCGGCTGTACGCAGCGGGGAGACCAGTGAAAACTGAAAACCGGACACATATGTATGTTAAGTCCTCTCGCGGGCTTTTTGTCCTTATGTGCACATTAGTCTAAGATGACCCTGTTTCTGCTTCTTTTTGTATTTTATTGCAATTATTTATTTCATTACTCACCTATGTTACATTACCACACAGAATGTGAAGCCATTCTACCCACTGGTTCATGAGCTACAGCTCGGACATGAAGGAAGGACATTTCGGTTTTGTGAGACTTCCTTGGCGGAGGTTTGCACTGGCGGTTCAAAATTCAGGATCTGAATAGGTTTTGACATGCCGATCAAGAATATAATGGCTACGGGAGACCCTAGGCGTATTGTAGATCATAGCATCCGCGAGATGACACATGTTCACGAAAGGACTTAAACATACGTACTTTACCCATCATGACCATATGGCCTGGGAACGCAGAAGAAGAAGAAAAAGAAGAAGAAGAAGAAGAAGAAGAAGAAGAAGAAGAAGAAGAAGAAGAAGAAGAAGAAGAAGAAGAAGAAGAAGAAGAAGGAGAGAAGAAGAAGAAGACGACGACGAAGACGAAGAAGAAGAAGAAGAAGAAGAAGAAGAAGAAGAAGAAGAAGAAGAAGAAGAAGAAGAAGAAGAAGAAGTAGTTCAAGGAATAGACCACTGATCCGCCAGTGGCCTCTCAGCAGATGACGCTGACACGTGACACCCCCGAAAGCTCCGATGTTAGCCTACATTTGTTACTGAGTGAAACTGTTATAAAATTCGTTTTATCAGACCATTATCTTATTCATACTTACCAGCATCCATCCCTGTAGCAGCAGCAGCGGCCCCATCAACGATGCTCTCGTTGAAGGAAGGGGTCTTCCCGCTGCGGGTGTTAGGTGTGGCTAAAGTCCTCGTGGACAGGATGTCCAGAAAGTTGCCATCGATGTTCACAGCCCGGTTCCAGCGCTTGGACGTCTCGTAGGACATCTTAGGGAAGAGGCTGTATGAGGTGCTGCTGGAATTCCCGGCAGCAGGGCCGGTGGTGGTGGTGGTGGTGGGGGTGGAAGGTTGTTGTTGTTGTTGTTGTTGTTGTTGTTCTTTAATCATGGTGAAGAGTGGTAGGGTGAAGAGGAAGGAGAAAGAGATCGATGGTGAAGTTGGTGCAGTTCGGAGTGGTGGGTGGCAGAAGCAAACGGCGGATAATCAGCTGCCTCTGAAAAAAAGAACATGTCATATCAAATTAAAGGCGCTTAGTTTCGCTATCCTTTGACACAGAGTGGCACAGAGCTAACGCGTTCGCCTCGTGCACGATAAACCCGAGCTCGAACCTGGGATACAGGTGTTGTTGTTTTTCATCTCACACTGCACTAGGCTTTACGGTCTGAACGTGGAGTTTTTCGGATGAGACGATAAACCGAGGTCGCGTGTGCCCATGCACTTAACGCACGTAAAACCCAGTGGCAACGAAAACGTTGTCATTTGGTCAACATTTAACCACCCCCACCCCATTTCTTTCCTCATCAGTCACACAAAAATCGCATGCAAATTATATTTAAAAAATGGGTGGCGCGCCTCTGGCTGCGACGCGCTCTCCAGGTATGAGCAACCCGATTTTCACAGAGACGCCTCTCTGACTATAAAGTACCAAATACCAAAAATACCAAATACTATTTTCTCATTTACTTGTTCGTTCTTCTTCTTCTTGCGTACACCTGCTTCACGATCAAAGCGGCTCTGTTGATATATAAAAAAAGAAGTATTGTCTTCTCTTAATTACTGAGGATTACACATCTGTATTGATATAAATTCGGGACTTTCCTGATGTTGCACTGCCTCCGGGCATTGCCTCCAGGATCGTTCCTACCATCTTTATATATCTACTAATGTCCCATATGTGTCTGTTCCAGACCGGAGGACATTAAGCAGGATTTCATCATCATTCTCCAGCTGTTCCTTGGACCCGTAGAGTTTGGTTGACAGCGGTGTGCTGATGGGCCACGCTTCATCTCTTGCTTCCTTGTGAAGGGGACATCTCTGCAGGACATGTTCTGTTGTCTGGTCTTCTAGACCGCAGGGACAGACTGGTGATGGTGCCAGCTTCATCTCTTGCTTCCTTGTGAAGGAGACATCTCTGCAGGACATGTTCTGTTGTCTGGTCTTCTAGACCTGCAGGGACAGACTGGTGATGGTGCCAGCTTCATCTCTTGCCTCCTTGTGAAGGAGACATCTCTGCAGGACATGTTCTGTTGTCTGGTCTTCTAGACCTGCAGGGACAGACTGGTGACTGAACCACCGTGGGATGATGCCAGCTTCATCTGCCGATGTATGTGGTTGTTGAGCCTGTTATCGATGAAACATGCTTTCCCTGCTCGGGTAAGGATTAAAGGAGTAGCTATTAATTTGGGTTGTTGGCGTTTGTTTTTACGAGATTAAATGCCAGTACATTAAACAATGTTTAAGGTTGTTTTTTCCTTCACACAACCTTCACACTGCAATTTCTCTGTTATGAGATAATAAAGATGATTTCATTTGATTTGAAGAAGAAGAAGAGACGAAGAAGAAAAGGATTATAGGTGGTAGGACAGATCATTTCATAAGGATGGGAAAATAAAGAAACTGATTGACAGGCAAGTAACACGTAAACAAAATATAACCAACAAAATAGAAATCTGAATCAGCTGTTTACGTAGTAGCCTTTTCTGTTTCTTTGATATTGTTATTAATGTGACGTAAGTGTCCCGCGCGACCCACTTTCTTTATTTCTTATCTACACCCCCCCCCCCCCCCCCCCCCCCTCGCCTTTTCATTTCTCTGTCCAGCCGCCACGTTAATTGCCCGGCTGCTTCAAACGAACGCCGCGGAAGGGCGTTATCTCTTTCTCCCCGGTCGGCACGTAACCCCTACCGAGGTTATCTCCCTTCACCCCCCCCCCCCCCTCTACCGTCTCATCACAAGAAAGTGACAACCACGGTTATCTCCCTTTGAAGATGGTTTTGCTTTTCCGATCACAAGGGATAGGAATGTCAGGAATGTGATAAGGATGGAATAGGCGCGTGATTGTTCGGTACATTTAGAACAGCAATCTTGTGACGTGTGGACTGTAATACACCAATAGCAGGCTTTCATTGTTTGAAAGTGAAGGCTATAATTGGAGTGGTGAGAAAAAGTTGTCACACAAGATGCTGAAACGTAGCTAGAGCAACACTCACAACCAGTCATCATAAGCCCACTAGTAAGTATTATTGATGGCAGGTGATTGAGATCTGGTTTGTTTGACTCTAGTTTTGATCTAGATCCTATGTTCAATGATGAATAAGGAGTAGATAGATATGCTATAGAAAAGAAGTGGTAAACATTCTATTCTATTTATGTGCACTGATTATTTGTGTGTGTGTTTTTTTTGACTTGAACACTTTTGGTACCAGAACCGGAGTTTATGCCTACTAACCCTTTTGTCTATTTTTAGTAGGAAACCTATGGGCCGCAATCTTGCACTATTTTTAGTAGGAAACCTATGGGCCGCAATCTTGCACTTTATGATACCATTCCTTTCCAGGTGTTGGATGGAGAATGATGTTGTCTTGATCACCTTTTATGTTTTACTGATCTCAGTTTGTTAACTGAAATTCAGTTTATTTATTAACTACATGTAGTGCTATTGTACAAGGGAAGCCTTCAAGCCGGTTGGGATTCACTAATTCCCTGCCGACTGAAGCCCCTTGTCTCTAAGCCATAGAGATCTACATCCACCTTCTCCTGTGATTATCAGCAGGGCATCGTGGGCCGGAGGATCATCCCGGACTCCACCAAGCACCAAGACGGGTCCGTCGCCAAGACAACCTGCACCCAGAATCCGCGAGGAGACCACGCTTGAACCGTGCCATCCCGCGAAGCCGTAATAGGAACGACTGGGAGCTACTCTCACCTGACGAGCAAGCCCAGAACTTCAAACAGCTAAGTCTACCTGACTGCGCCAATCATTTGAACTTTCCTACGGACACCGAATATAATTAGTAACCCTTCCGGCATGGGGCGAACCTTATAGAAAGACAAAAGTCTTGTGAATCCTTTCGGATTTCATTGTGTTTTAACCATATTTTGTTTTGGCGCCATTGAGCTGCTTTATTATTATTGTTGCATAATCTTATGCAGATTTTGGGAGTAAATAAAATACAAGTGTCAAATAATCCTGAACCCTTTGGTCAGACTGATGAGAGTGGGAGTCTTGTAATTTCATGTAAAACCCTACTTCTCTCTGTCTGCCATTTAGAGCAATTCAACCACTTGTATTTCTTACAACCATCTGACGAGCCAGAACCCGGGCACAAATATAAATTTATTAGATGAAAAGGGGCCGGGAAAGTTGCTCATCTCCCATACCCTAGAGAAGTGGGCTAAAGGCAAATTATCTAAAGTCTTCCCTAGGGACTTAGCCTTTTAACCCATTACCTCGTCACATCTAATTGGGGGCTCGCGTCCGGGATATTTTTTTTTCATAAAGTCTAACAAATTTCAATTCAAACTGTAGTTCCTTTTCAAAACTTATCTTGTGTCCACTGGGAAAGTTATTGTGATTTGGTTCACTGTGTTTTGATTTGATTTGTTTGAATGCTATTTATGACTTTATTTTGATGTGCATGCTATTTCTGTTTATGCTGAAATAGTTAAGTGTTGTTTGATACATTCAACTCAGCAGCTTTGTTTTTATTTTGAATAGTTGTATTTACAACCATGGCTGAGATTGTTAAACTTAGGAGGGAACTTAAAGAATGGGGAGAATCTCTAGGATTGTCAGGCCAAGAGTTAGCAAATTTTGTCATATCTGAATATGACAAAGAGAAAGCTCGCGAGGAGGCTCAAGAAAGAGCTGACAAAGCTCGGGAGGCTCAAGAGGCTGATAAAGTCCGCGAGGAGGCCGAGAAAGACAAACAAAGAGCTCATGAGGCTCAAGAGGCTGATAAAGCTCGCGAGGAGGCTCAGAAAGACAAGCAGAGAGCTCATGATGCTCAGGAGCAAGAGCAAATCCGTACTCATGAGTTAAGGCAGAGACAACTAGTGCAGGATGCCAAAAATAAAGAACTCGAACTTGAGGCCACTGAGCGGGAAAAAGCGCGAGACCATGAACTAGCTATGAAGCAGCTTGAAAACTCAGCAGACTCTGAGACTGCTGCCCCTCAAAATTTTCCCCCTCCCATTCATACCTCAGCCATGACCTTCACATTGGAGGCATTCAATGAGGCAACAGAGTCTATCGATGCATTCCTCGATAGATTTGAAAGACTGGCCCAGGAATTTGAGCTTGCTCCGGAAAAGTACAACCTCAAGCTTGCCCAAAGTCTCAGGGGTGTGGCTTATGAGGTGTACAGTAAACTTCCGTCAAGCCAAATTACTGACTACCCAGCTTTGAAAGAAGCCCTGCTCAACAGATACGAGTTGACAGCTGACGCCTACCGGAAAAAGTTCCGGTCAACCAGAAAAGGTAGGGGAGAGTCCTATGCCCAATTTTCAGATAGACTGGGGAACTATCTGACAAAATGGGTGTCCCTTTCTGCCAAATCAGAGTCCTATGAGGATTTACGGGAACTGATGGTTTGCGAGCAACTGCGCGAAACCATGTCCCCAGAGTTACGCACCTTTACTGCCGAACAAGGTGCCACAACTCTGGCTGACCTCATCCAGCTAAGTGATAGGTACACTCTAGCCCATGATGAACCTAGCGCCCCTAAAAGGCCAAAACTACAGCAAGTAGTTGGGTCCACTGCTTCACAGCAGAGCAGGTTTAACCCCAACTCCAACAGTGGGTCAAACAGTTCTACCCATGAACGACAACCACTGGGACAACCCTTATTCTGCTCATACTGCAAGTCGAACACCCACAATCGGGATGACTGCAGGAAACTTGCTTACAAGCGGCAAAATGTTGCAACTATGCAAGTCGTCTCGACTTCGCAGAACTGCACAAACCCCTCCCCAGTACAGTGTCCAGGCACACCGTCAGTCGTTGGACAGGCGACTGTCAACAACATCCCTGTTCAGTGTCTCTATGACACTGGACTGTAAGTGCGACGCGCGACCCGCTTTCCTTATTTCCCGCTACACCCCCCCCCCCCTCTCCTCCCCCCCTGCAATCCCCCCATCCTCTTCTTTTCTTTACTTCATCCCCGCCACGTTAATTGCCACCCACCATCTAAAGAATGCCGATTCCGGGATAGGTCCTTTTCAAGTTCGAATTGTCTACCCGGTCAGCACGTACCACCTACCGAGGTTATCTCCCTTTGAACACGGTTTTTCCTTTTCAATCACAAGGTTAGGAATGTCAGGAATGTGATAAGGATGGAATAGGCGCGTGATTGTTCAGTACATTTAGAACAGCAAAATTGTGACGTGTGGACTGTAATACACCAATAGCAGGCTTTCATTGTTTGAAAGTGAAGGCTATAATTGGCGTGGTGAGAAAAAGTTGTCACACAAGATGCTGAAACGTAGCTAGAGCAACACTCACAACCAGTCATCATAAGCCCACTAGTAAGTATTATTGATGGCAGGTGATTGAGATCTTGTTTGTTTGACTCTAGTTTTGATCTAGATCCTATGTTCAATGATGAATAAGGAGTAGATAGATATGTTATAGAAAAGAAGTGGTAAACATTCTATTCTATTTATGTGCACTGATTATTTGTGTGTGTGTTTTTGACTTGAACACTTTTGGTACCAGAACCGGAGTTTATGCCTACTAACCCTTTTGTCTATTTTTAGTAGGAAACCTATGGGCCGCAATCTTGCACTATTTTTAGTAGGAAACCTATGGGCCGCAATCTTGCACTTTATGATACCATTCCTTTCCAGGTGTTGGATGGAGAGTGATGTTGTCTTGATCACCTTTTATGTTTTACTGATCTCAGTTTGTTAACTGAAATTCAGTTTATTTATTAACTACATGTAGTTGCTATTGTACAAGGGAAGCCTTCAAGCCGGTTGGGATTCACTAATTCCCTGCCGACTGAAGCCCCTTGTCTCTAAGCCATAGAGATCTACATCCACCTTCTCCTGTGATTATCAGCAGGGCATCGTGGGCCGGAAGATCATCCCGGACTCCACCAAGCACCAAGACGGGACCGTCGCCAAGACAACCTGCACCCAGAATCCGCGAGGAGACCACGCTTGAACCGTGCCATCCCGCGAAGCCGTAATAGGAACGACTGGGAGCTACTCTCACCTGACGAGCAAGCCCAGAACTTCAAACAGCTAAGTCTACCTGACTGCGCCAATCATTTGAACTTTCACTACGGACACCCCCCCCACATATAATTAGTAACCCTTCCGGCATGGGGCGAACCTTATAGAAAGACAAAAGTCTTGTGAATCCTTTCGGATTTCATTGTTTTTTAATCATATTTTGTTTTGGCGCCATTGAGCTGCTTTATTATTATTGTTGTTGCATAATCTTATGCAGATTTTGGTAGTAAATAAAATACAAGTGTCAAATAATCTGAACCCTTTGGTCAGACTGATGAGAGTGGGAGTCTTGTAATTTCATGTAAAACCCTACTTCTCTCTGTCTGCCATTTAGAGCAATTCAACCACTTGTATTTCTTACAACCATCTGACGAGCCAGAACCCGGGCACAAATATAAATTTATTAGATGAAAAGGGGCCGGGAAAGTTGCTCATCTCCCATACCCTAGAGAAGTGGGCCTCATTGAATGCCTCCAATGTGAAGGTCATGGCTGAGGTATGAATGGGAGGGGGAAAATTTTGAGGGGCAGCAGTCTCAGAGTCTGCTGAGTTTTCTAGCTGCTTCATAGCTAGTTCATGGTCTCGCGCTTTTTCTCGCTCAGTGGCCTCAAGTTCGAGTTCTTTATTTTTGGCATCCTGCACTAGTTGTCTCTGCCTTAACTCATGAGTACGGATTTGCTCTTGCTCGGCAGCATCATGAGCTCTCTGCTTATCTTTCTCAGCGTCTTCGCGAGCTTTATCCGCCTCTTCCGCCTCATGGGCTCTCTGTTTGTCTTTCTCGGCCACATCCTCCCGAGTTTTCTCTTTGTCATATTCAGATATGACAAAATTTGCTAACTCTTGGCCTGACATTCCTAGAGACTCTCCCCATTCTTTAAGTTCCCTCCTAAGTTTAACAATCTCAGCCATGGTTGTAAATACAACTATTCAAAATAAAAACAAAGCTGCTGAGTTGAATGTATCAAACAACACTTAACTATTTCAGCATAAACAGAAATAGCATGCACATCAAAATAAAGTCATAAATAGCATTCAAACAAATCAAATCAAAACACAGTGAACCAAATCACAATAACTTTCCCAGTGGACACAAGATCAGTTTTGAAAAGGAACTACAGTTTGAATTGAAATTTGTTAGACTTTATGAAAAAAAATATCCCGGACGCGAGCCCCCAATTAGATGTGACGAAATTGTCTGTAGATCCCTTAGTCCCCGCGTCAGCATACACGGGAGACTTCATCTCTCTGCAAGGCCCTGATGCTGCAATCCCCCCTTCCACTTTGCCAGTCGCCATAATCAATGTCGACACCAGATATGTTAAGGGACCCATCAAGGCAGTGCTCATGGACAGTCCTGTCTATGACCTCATACTGGGATCACAGTATGTGTTTTTAGGGCACCCCTCTCAACCTGCTATTGTTTCAGCAGCATTCCCTTCTCCCCAATCCACAAACCAACTCCCTCCCTCCTTCCCAAAGAGCAAATCTCCCTCAGCGGGGAAGAAACCTCTCAACGCGGCAAACCAAATTGCCGCGCGAGCCAATCCAGATTGTCCCAAGTCCCCAAGTCCGCCACAACTTGGAAAATCCTTCCCAAGGAATGTCCGCCTAACGACCCAAGACCACTCGCCACAGGTACCTCAGGTGAAAGGCAGCACTGTACCCGCAAACACCCACCGAAGGTACTATCGGGACAGGCCGCCGCACGTACAGCCGTCACCTACCCCTCCCTTTCAGCGAGTGGCAGTCGACTTGGTCGGGCCTCTACCTAAACGGAAGAAGAAATTCCGGTATATAGTCACCGTGGTCGACATATGTACCATGCAGTGCGATGCCGCCCCAATCTCCTCACTTGATGCTAGTCAGGTAGCTGCGGCACTCAAAGCCATTTTCACCCGAATCGGCCTACCAAACCACATCATCAGCAATGATGAATCCAGGCTAAAGGGGAAACTCAGGCAAGAGGTGTTTGCTATTCTGCAATCAACCTTGGGACAACTCAACACAGGATTGCCGCACCAACCTCAGTCGGAATCCATTCCACTGATCTCTAACCCACCTGCTCCTTTGAACTCTGTGTTGCGACCAGATGTTCCACCATTCCAGCCGACCCAGTCTCCCCACTAATTTGTCCCTGTCGCCCAAGTCGAAAGTGGAGTCGGCGTTCCACAGGAAGATTCCGGTACCAGAATCTTTTCTTCGGGGGGCCTCTGTGACGTAAGTGTCCCGCGCGACCCGCTTTCTTTATTTCTTATCTACACCCCCCCCCCCCCTCTCCCCCCCCCCCCTTCCTTTTCTTTTCTCTGACTTGGCCGCCACGTTAATTGCCACCCACCATCTAAAGAATGCCGATTCCGGGATCTGGTCCTTTTCAAGTTCGAATTGTCTACCCGGTCAGCACCGTACCACCTACAACGAGGTTATCTCCCTTTGAACACGGTTTTTCCTTTTCAGCATCACAAGGTTAGGAATGTCAGGAATGTGATAAGGATGGAATAGGCGCGTGATTGTTCAGTACATTTAGAACAGCAATCTTGTGACGTGTGGACTGTAATACACCAATAGCAGGCTTTCATTGTTTGAAAGTGAAGGCTATAATTGGAGTGGTGAGAAAAAGTTGTCACACAAGATGCTGAAACGTAGCTAGAGCAACACTCACAACCAGTCATCATAAGCCCACTAGTAAGTATTATTGATGGCAGGTGATTGAGATCTTGTTTGTTTGACTCTAGTTTTGATCTAGATCCTATGTTCAATGATGAATAAGGAGTAGATAGATATGTTATTGAAAAGAAGTGGTAAACATTCTATTCTATTTATGTGCACTGATTATTTGTGTGTGTGTGTTTTTGACTTTAACACTTTTGGTACCAGAACCGGAGTTTATGCCTACTAACCCTTTTGTCTATTTTTAGTAGGAAACCTATGGGCCGCAATCTTGCACTATTTTTAGTAGGAAACCTATGGGCCGCAATCTTGCACTTTATGATACCATTCCTTTCCAGGTGTTGGATGGAGAGTGATGTTGTCTTGATCACCTTTTATGTTTTACTGATCTCAGTTTGTTAACTGAAATTCAGTTTATTTATTAACTACATGTAGTGCTATTGTACAAGGGAAGCCTTCAAGCCGGTTGGGATTCACTAATTCCCTGCCGACTGAAGCCCCTTGTCTCTAAGCCATAGAGATCTACATCCACCTTCTCCTGTGATTATCAGCAGGGCATCGTGGGCCGGAGGATCATCCCGGACTCCACCAAGCACCAAGACGGGTCCGTCGCCAAGACAACCTGCACCCAGAATCCGCGAGGAGACCACGCCTGAACCGTGCCATCCCGCGAAGCCGTAATAGGAACGACTGGGAGCTACTCTCACCTGACGAGCAAGCCCAGAACTTCAAACAGCTAAGTCTACCTGACTGCGCCAATCATTTGAACTTTCCTACGGACACCGAATATAATTAGTAACCCTTCCGGCATGGGGCGAACCTTATAGAAAGACAAAAGTCTTGTGAATCCTTTCGGATTTCATTGTGTTTTTTATCCATATTTTGTTTTGGCGCCATTGAGCTGCTTTATTATTATTGTTGCATAATCTTATGCAGATTTTGGGAGTAAATAAAATACAAGTGTCAAATAATCCTGAACCCTTTGGTCAGACTGATGAGAGTGGGAGTCTTGTAATTTCATGTAAAACCCTACTTCTCTCTGTCTGCCATTTAGAGCAATTCAACCACTTGTATTTCTTACAATCATACGAGCCAGAACCCGGGCACAAATATAAATTTATTAGATGAAAAGGGGCCGGGAAAGTTGCTCATCTCCCATACCCTAGAGAAGTGGGCTAAAGGCAAATTATCTAAAGTCTTCCCTAGGGACTTAGCCTTTTGACCCATTACCTCGTCACAATGACACTGGACTGTCATGCGACGCAATTGTCTGCGGATCCCTAGTCCCCGCGTCAGCATACACGGGAGACTTCATCTCTCTGCAAGGCCCTGATGCTGCAATCCCCCCATCCACTTTGCCAGTCGCCATAATCAATGTCGACACCAGATATGTTAAGGGACCCATCAAGGCAGTGCTCATGGACAGTCCTGTCTATGACCTCATACTGGGATCACAGTATGTGTTTTTAGGGCACCCCTCTCAACCTGGCCTAGTTTCAGCAGCATTCCCTTCTCCCCAAACCACAAACCAACTCCCTCCCTCCTTCCCAAAGAGCAAATCTCCCTCAGCAGGGAAGAAACCTCTCAACGCGGCAAACCAAATTGCCGCGCGAGCCAATCCAGATTGTCCCAAGTCCCCAAGTCCGCCACAACTTGGAAAATCCTTCCCAAGGAATGTCCGCCTAACGACCCAAGACCACTCGCCACAGGTACCTCAGGTGAAAGGCAGCACTGTACCCGCAAACACCCACCGAAGGTACTATCGGGACAGGCCGCCGCACGTACAGCCGTCACCTACCCCTCCCTTTCAGCGAGTGTCAGTCGACTTGGTCGGGCCTCTACCTAAACGGAAGAAGAAATTCCGGTACATAGTCACCGTGGTCGACATATGTACCATGCAGTGCGATGCCGCCCCAATCTCCTCACTTGATGCTAGTCAGATAGCTGCGGCACTCAAAGCCATTTTCGCCCGAATCGGCCTACCAAACCACATCATCAGCAATGATGAATCCAGGCTAAAGGGGAAACTCAGGCAAGAGGTGTTTGCTATTCTGCAATCAACCTTGGGACAACTCAACACAGGATTGCCGCACCAACCTCAGTCGGAATCCATTCCACTGATCTCTAACCCACCTGCTCCTTTGAACTCTGTGTTGCGACCAGATGTTCCACCATTCCAGCCGACCCAGTCTCCCCACTAATTTGTCCCTGTCGCCCAAGTCGAAAGTGGAGTCGGCGTTCCACAGGAAGATTCCGGTACCAGAATCTTTTCTTCGGGGGGCCTCTGTGACGTAAGTGTCCCGCGCGACCCGCTTTCTTTATTTCTTATCTACATCCCCCCCCCCCCCCACCCCCTCCCCCCCCCCCACCCCTCGCCTTTTCATTTCTCTGTCCAGCCGCCACGTTAATTGCCCGGCTGCTTCAAACGAACGCCGCGGAAGGGCGTTATCTCTTTCTCCCCGGTCGGCACGTACCCCCTACCGAGGTTATCTCCCTTCACCCCCCCCCCCCCTTTCTACCGTCTCATCACAAGAAAGTGACAACCACGGTTATCTCCCTTTGAAGACGGTTTTGCTTTTCAATCACAAGGTTAGGAATGTCAGGAATGTGATAAGGATGGAATAGGCGCGTGATTGTTCGGTACATTTAGAACAGCAATCTTGTGACGTGTGGACTGTAATACACCAATAGCAGGCTTTCATTGTTTGAAAGTGAAGGCTATAATTGGAGTGGTGAGAAAAAGTTTTCACACAAGATGCTGAAACGTAGCTAGAGCAACACTCACAACCAGTCATAATAAGCCCACTAGTAAGTATTATTGATGGCAGGTGATTGAGATCTGGTTTGTTTGACTCTAGTTTTGATCTAGATCCTATGTTCAATGATGAATAAGGAGTAGATAGATATGTTATAGAAAAGAAGTGGTAAACATTCTATTCTATTTATGTGCACTGATTATTTGTGTGTGTGTGTTTTTGACTTGAACACTTTTGGTACCAGAACCGGAGTTTATGCCTACTAACCCTTTTGTCTATTTTTAGTAGGAAACCTATGGGCCGCAATCTTGCACTATTTTTAGTAGGAAACCTATGGGCCGCAATCTTGCACTTTATGATACCATTCCTTTCCAGGTGTTGGATGGAGAGTGATGTTGTCTTGATCACACTTTTATGTTTTACTGATCTCAGTTTGTTAACTGAAATTCAGTTTATTTATTAACTACATGTAGTGCTATTGTACAAGGGAAGCCTTCAAGCCGGTTGGGATTCACTAATTCCCTGCCGACTGAAGCCCCTTGTCTCTAAGCCATAGAGATCTACATCCACCTTCTCCTGTGATTATCAGCAGGGCATCGTGGGCCGGACGATCATCCCGGACTCCACCAAGCACCAAGACGGGTCCGTCGCCAAGACAACCTGCACCCAGAATCCGCGAGGAGACCACGCTTGAACCGTGCCATCCCGCGAAGCCGTAATAGGAACGACTGGGAGCTACTCTCACCTGACGAGCAAGCCCAGAACTTCAAACAGCTAAGTCTACCTGACTGCGCCAATCATTTGAACTTTCCTACGGACACCGATGATAATTAGTAACCCTTCCGGCATGGGGCGAACCTTATAGAAAGACAAAAGTCTTGTGAATCCTTTCGGATTTCATTGTGTTTTAACCATATTTTGTTTTGGCGCCATTGAGCTGCTTTATTATTATTGTTGCATAATCTTATGCAGATTTTGGGAGTAAATAAAATACAAGTGTCAAATAATCCTGAACCCTTTGGTCAGACTGATGAGAGTGGGAGTCTTGTAATTTCATGTCAAACCCTACTTCTCTCTGTCTGCCATTTAGAGCAATTCAACCACTTGTATTTCTTACAACCATACGAGCCAGAACCCGGGCACAAATATAAATTTATTAGATGAAAAGGGGCCGGGAAAGTTGCTCATCTCCCATACCCTAGAGAAGTGGGCTAAAGGCAAATTATCTAAAGTCTTCCCTAGAGACTTAGCCTTTTAACCCATTACCTCGTCACATCTAATATAAACAGTGATGTCTTGAGGCCTAGGTCATAGGACAAAGTCCTATTAAAACCGAAGCTATCCTGTTTACCCCTGTGCGTGCATGGAAGACATTCTGCTTGACGTCCTCCGGTCTGGAACAGACACACATGGGACATTAGTAGATATAAAGATGGTGGGAACGATCCTGGAGGCAATGCCCGGAGGCAGTACAACACCAGGAAGGTCCCGAACTTTTAGCAATAACAGATGTGCTAGTTAACATGCCCCCTGTGCACGACAAATGTCTTCTTTTTAAAAAATATAATTATGGCAGAGTTTGTCCCGTGAGCTGCAAGAGTCAGGACATTTTGTCCACGTGAAGTTCTTGTTGCAGGACATTTTGTCCACGTGAAGTTCTTGTTGCAGGACATTTTGTTCTATCACTTTACCGTATTTGGAGCATCATGGCATAATTGTTTTCTTCCATTTTACTGCCACCAATAATATTTTAGCAGCTGCGACAACGTCGATAAGAAGCAGAGCTCCCAATCGCCCCGCAAAACAAGGGGTCCCAGGGACTTCTTCACTTACAGTATAGAGGGTCCTAGAGGCGGGATAGAGGGTCCCAGTGGCATGACGAATGCTACAAAGATTTGTTCTAGTGCATCCCTGGGACCCCCTGCACATTCCTTTAGAGGGTCCTTTAGAATTTGAGTGCTTCATAGACCCCCAAATGGGGGTCCCTGGGAGCCCTGAGAACATCAACTACTAGAGAAGAAGAGAAGAAGGACAAACAAAAACTAGCATTACAGCGCATACCTTTCCACACCAACACAAAAGAAAAACTCGTTATTTCTTCAAAACCTGTAGAAACAAAAAATCACCCTTACCTGTCCAACTCTCTAGAACCACCCACCACCACCCGACGTGATCGACCGGCCCGAACAGAAAACAGTCTGCACTGACAAAATAGCCTCACGGCACCACACATACACCACACACTTTAACACGCATTGTCTGGAACAAAGCTTAAAAGACTGTTACTTGCAGAAATGCCCCCCTTCCGTCCCTTACCCTTCCACCCCCCATTCACGCTTGCTTTCGCACTCACCATTTGCAACTCCCCCACCCCACCCCGATACTACAGGTCACCTGTGGAATTAATGGTGGAGGTCAGGGGGGGGGGGGGGGGGGGGGGTTAGGGTTAGTTTTTTTTTTCTGGTTCAATTGACCTTCATGTAAGCACCGACGCGTGCATATGTCTGGAATCAAATGTGATGGGGGGAGGTGGGGGGGAGCAAGAGACAGAGATGGAAATGGACAGAGAGAGAGAGAGAGAGAGAGAGAGAGAGAGAGAGAGAGAGAGAGAGAGAGAGAGAGAGAGAGAGAGAGAGAGAGAGAGAGAGAGAGAGAGAGAGAGAGAGAGAGAGAGAGAGAGAGAGAGAGAGAGAGAGAGACAGACAGACAGACAGACAGACAGACACAGACAGACACAGACAGACACAGACCGAGAGAGAAAGAGAGTGATGTTGGCCTAGACCCACCTTTGATTAGCTGAAGCTAATATTATGAGAGTTTCCAAGACGCATCGATTATTGTTCTTTTTCTGGGTTAATAAGCAAATGGACTGGGACATGTCACACTCATAAAGCTGGGATGGGTGTTTGAAGTGGGAGAGGGTGGTAAAGCAGAAGAGATCGGTGTGATGTGGACCCGTCTCTATATATCCCCGGCCCCGTCTCTATGTGCCCCCGTCTCTATGTGCCCCCGTCTCTATGTGTTCCCGTCTCTGTGTGCCCCCGTCTCTGTGTGCCCCCGTCTCTATGTGCCCCCGT
>CM065696.1:25079941-25091697 GCA_017654935.2 Phymorhynchus buccinoides
TTTTGGGTACACAAATAATTGAATTAGAATCTGCAAAATTTGAATATGAGCCGTTCTTTTATGCCCATTAAATGCACGTGTGTGTAGTTTCTTTTCTACAGCAGTATATTAACTTTGAAAGTATCAATGATTACTCTTATCTTAGAGGGGTCATAGGTCTTTGGAACCAAATTCTAAATAACATTTTAATTTCAATAAATCTAGAAATTGTTTATCTTAACTCAAGCTTGCTAGACTTTTAAGTCCTGAGTGAACCAAGTATAGAGTATTTTAAATTCAGAATGGTTCTATATCATTTTCAAATGTGGACAATATTAACTTCCTTTTTGACAGTTTTGGGGGTCCCAGCCAGATAGCTTGTGCTTTTTCGCTGTTCATCAACAGTCCAGAAGCTTCACTAGGTTTATTTAGAACTATAATACAAATAAAAAATCCTTTAAAAATGCCTTCAATCTTGTTGATTTGTTGCTCCTTTTGTTGCCTGCTTTTTGCCCCTTTTGCTATATTTGCTGTTTTCTTGTTTGTCTGTGTTGATAAAGGCGCATTCGCCGAAATATCCAGTAGTTTTGTTTTGTCTCTTGTGAATCAAATAACGTCGCTTTACACTTGTCGTGCAGTTGTTTGTTTGTTGTAGAACTATTATAATTCGTTCAAATGAAATTATGTGTTCTACGTTAAGCTCGCCTTTTAACATTCCTTTAAGGGTTCATATCTTCCACACCACTGGACATACACTCTTCAAACTTGGCATGTAGGTGCATTGGCATGTGACAGTTATGATGGTGATGTACCGACTAAGGTCAATGTCAATGTCAAGGACATCAATAGACTTTGAAAGTGGTTGGAGTCTAAAATAATTTGGTGTTTTAGTCACATTTCCCACATTTTTCTTCACAGAAGCGCTTCAGATTTTGTCTTGGTAGCTGAAATGAGTAGTTTTGGTGTGAAATGTGTAGTGTTATTCATTAAACCATCAAACAATGTTCACTGAAAATGAGTAATTAGAGCATTATTTTCCATTTTCAAGAGTAGTAGAGGTCCAAATTGAGTAGAATACTACTCGAAAAGAGTAGAGTAAACAGGTCTGTTAAAGGTTAACATTAAAAACCGAAATTTCCTTCATTGCGCTGTATATTTCATGTTTGGGCTATATCTTGTGAACTAGAAGATAGAATCCCTTCAAATGTTGTGCGAGGGTGCAATACCTACAAAGTACAATACATTGACACAAATTATGCCCCGGTATTAAGATGTCGCCGAGCGGCAGACATGTTTCCGTTGTTGTTATATTTGTTTATTATCCTCTCGGTCCAGCTGGACACATGTGGGACATTAGAGTACAGATTTCAATTGGGGATGTTTCCGTTTTTCTTCACCCTCTTATATCTCGTGAAACGGATCCACCACGGTTCCCATAATCACGATTCCCATAATCCTTTGTTGTCAATAAAATACCGCGAGATCTCCCTTCCCGGAATTGCTCCCGTAAAAAATCACGGTTCCCATAACCATTTCTTGCTCTTTCTATCACGGTTCCCATAACCAATTCTTACTCTTTCTATCACGGTTCCCATAACCAAGGACTGATGAGGTGTTCACCGAATGCTGTCGTCTATTTGTTGTCGCTTCAGCTACCAATGATGAACCTGATGAACCTGAACTGTTTTGCTCCCAGGCAGTTTATAACGACTATCGTTTGTATAATAAAACTTTCTGAAGATGAGTATAGTTAACATTCTTGGGCTATCTCGATTGAGGGAGACTGCCATTGACCAAACTGTTACCGGTGAAAATGGAGCTGAAGTTCGAGAAGAGCAAACGTGGTGGAAAACTACTATTTATCGACGGGTTTAAGTTTCATTACAACAGATAAGTTGGTGCAAAAGTGTACTGGCGATGTTCTCAGTCTCACCGGGTGCAAATCGACGTGCGTGACACGAGAAGAAGAAGAGATGATCAAGGTAAAAGCTCTGGCTGTCTTGTCTCTGTCTGTCTGTCTGTCTGTTTCTCTCTCTGTGTCTCTGTATGCCTGTGTGTTTTTATGTATATTTTATTCACTTCTTTAGTCACCGTGACCATGTGGGTTTGTGTGTGCGTAGGAATGTGAGTGTGTGCCTGTGTGTGTTTTTATGTATATTTTATTCACTTCTTTTACTGGAGACTGGAGTTGAGAGGAATTTACTGGAACTACTTGATGCTTGTGATTACGCTGTGGACCTTTGAATGATACACTGTCACGTGACCATGTGGGTGGGTCTGTGTGCGCGTAGGTGTGTGCGTGCCCGTGTGTGTTTTTATGTATAATTTATTCACTTCCTTTGCGAATTAAATATGCATACACGGCATTTGCTTTCCGTATTTTAAATGATGTGAAACGTGATGGCTCAGAAAAGATATACTGTTATGAGAACCGTGATTATAGGAATCGTGATTATAGGAATCGTGATTCTGGGAATCGTCGTGCACAGCATGAAATACTGCATGGAATCACTTAAAATTGTGTGTGTGTCTTGGAGGGGGGGGGGGGGGGGGGGGGGGGGGGGATACTACGAGTAGAATATATTGCAGCACAAATTATGCCACGTGAAGTTTAAATGTCCCACCGATAAAGGGTGTGCACCCCCACTTTCATCAGACTGAGCAAGTTCGCGCTTGCATGTGTGTATGTGTGCATGTGTGTGTGTGTGTGTGTGTGTGTGTGTGTGTGTGTGTGTGTGTGTGTGTGTGTGTGTGTGTGTGTGTGTGTGTGTGTGTGTGTGTGTGTGTGTGTGTGTGTGTGTGTGTGTGTGTGTGTGCATGTGTGCGTGTGTGTGTTTGTGTGTGTGTGTGTGTGTGCGCGCGCGTGTGTGTGTGTGCGTGGTGTCTGTGTGCGTGTGCGTGTGTGCGCGTGTGTGTGTGTGCGTGGTGTCTGTGTGCGTGTGCGTGCGTGTGTGTGCGTGTGTGCGTGTGCGTGTGCGTGTGTGTGTGTGTGTGTGTGTGTGTGTGTGTGAAGGGGAGTATGTGTGTGTGTGTGTGTGTGTGTTTACTTGTACTGGGACTACGTTTACATGGCGTTTCCATCTTGTTTTTTGTTTGTTTTGTATTTTGTGATTTTGTTTTTATCTCGGGAACTGCCTACCAGATTTGCTTCAAAGTTTGTATGGGTATGCATTATGATGCTGTACCTTGAAGTGTGGCCTTGAAAACCGAAAGTTCTTCTTGTGGTTATATATTTGAAATCGTTAGACTTACAATGTTCAAAGTTGGCGTCTATAGTGCTTGGCTTAGGGTAATTCCAAATAATGGGTACCGGTCAAGGTCACCGATGTAGACTAACGAAAATTCTTCGCGTGGCCATATCTTTGACACCATTGGATTTACATTGTTCAAACTTAGTATGTAGGCACATTGTATGGTAATTCCTGATCAAGGTCAAGGTCAAGTAGTTAGACCTTGTCTGGTCTGTATCTTGGGAACGGCTGTGTCCATATCTTTTACAATGTTGGACTTGCAATCTTCAAACGTGGTACGTGATGCATTGGCTTATGGTAATTCTAAGTGTGTGGGTTCCAAACAAGGTCAAGGACATATAAATTGTCTTGGGCTGTATCTCCAGAACTGCGGGTCAGACTTGCTTCACATTTTATGTGATGGTGTATTATGTAGGCCTATACAGATAGCCACACAGAAATGATGTTAAAATTTGGTACGTAGGTGCATTAGTTTACAGTAATTCTAAATATTGGGTAACGGTCAAGGTCAAGGTCACGGACGCACACTAATGAATGTTTTTCTTGTGGCCATACCTTGGACATCGTTGGACTTACTTTGTTCAAACTTGGTCTGTAGGTGCATCGTCTTATGGTAGTTCCAAACATTTGGTGCTGATCAAGGTCAAGCTCAATGACGTAGACCTTGTCTAGTCTGTATCGCGGGAACTGCAGTGATCATTACTTATCTTTGACGTCGTTGGACTATCTTCAAACCTGGTATGTTGCTGCATTGTCTTTACTCTTATATTAATTCCAAATAAATGGGCACCGATCAAGGTCAAGGTCAAGGAAGAACCAATTGTCTGGGCTGTATCTTCAGAACCGTTGGATAGAATTGCTTCAAATTGTGTATGGGTGACGGGGTGTAGCATGGTAGGAGATTGGGGGGGGGGGGGGGGGGGGGCACATGCCTGCGCTCGTCGACACACCCTGTATGTTATTATAAAAGGTTTCAACCCAGCGACAGATACTATCACCAAATCCATAATTATGCTTTTAAACACCTTCAACATGAAATTGAACAAAGGGTGAATACTCTCTTTCTAATTAACTCCCCTCCACCAAAGTTGATTACGATGCCAATCACCTAGCAGTGCGTGGGTCAGAACCAAAGTGAGACAAACAAAGCATCATTCTCAAAAAAGAATGTGCCAAGTTCGCCTTTATGACCCTTCACCCACACAGTACACATCAACAATGGTGGAGAGGACAACATACAAACAAATCAACATCTATCCAAGAGTGGCATAGCCTTCTAGCATTTGAATATGTTACACAAAAACAACACACAACACAGAACAAACTGGTAAGCCTCACTATTTCATTCTTCAGCATGAAAGTTCAGCTAGTCAGTCTTACGCCTTTTCAAAGTTAATGATAAGAAGGAGGCCTTGATGATTAAAGTCCGTTTAAATGATTGATTAAATCATACATTAATCTAACACTGATTATCACTCAGTGATCTATTTGCTATAAATCATGTTTGATCGTCACTTATATAATTGAAGGCAGTATTTGCTTTATTCTATTACATTATATGCAAGATGACTCGATTTTATATATTACGCTTAATAAAGATATTGGGCCCCAATTATTAACACATTCTTTTGATTCCTTTCCTTTATGTTATTATCTCTTATTGTGCATGTGTATATTTATATGTATCTTGTATGATCTGTAGCATGTATGTCCTGGTATTCTATTGTTTATTGCTTAATAGAGATATTGGGCCCCAATTATTAACACATTCTTTCGATTTATTTCCTTTCGGAATGCATGCAATAAGCCCCTCCCTCCGTGTCACCGATAACTCCCCATCTTTTTATATGACTCATTTAGAGATCTTACGACAAAAGGTCCGATTTATCAAATAAAAAAATTCTGCACTGAATGACAAGGGTGCATGCAGTGACCCAAGCGTTTGCCTGAACTTTCCATCATAACCCTTGACACAGCTGATACCTCAACAGCACAAGTAGAGCCTTCTCTTCAGGCAGACCACTGCCTGAACCCGCATCAAATTGCCTCAATTCAGAACTTCAGGCATCCCCACATGCACCCTGTGAATGTATCACTATCAGCATCAGGGCTTTTTTCCATTCAGACACATTTTGTTCAGAACATAGGCTGCTTTGTCTAGGGTCATCTCGCATTCGAACAAATCTGTCTGTTCAATTGTTAATTTTGGTAGTTCAGAAACTAGACCTTCCATGTAACATTCCTGGGTTTCCTTTCGTTTATAATATAAAGTTTCAGCAAAAAGAACACGAGAAGAGCTCTATCGTCAGGCAGACCACTGCCTGAACCAGCATCAAAGTGCCTGAATTCAGGCTTCAGGCACACCCACATGCACCTCTCTCTCTCTCTCTCTCTCTCTCTCTCTCTCTCTCTCTCCCTCTCCCCCCATTTCTCTCACCGTTGACATCTGCTATGCATGCGCGCGTTGTTCATTAACCATGCATTGTCCACCTCCTTCTGTATCGATCTGCCACTGACCACTACTAGTAGTAAAGTGACCAGTGACTATCTACAGGGCCCGTGAGCCAACTACGACGCAGGGCCTGTAGTCACGAGCGCGGCTAAGCTAAAGACAACTAACCCGGGATGGAAAATGCAAACCAGTCTAAACTAACAATCCAATTGGCACTTTATAGACTACTTTGCATTTTCATGCACACTACATTTAAGTAATCTAAGGGTCGGTGTACATCTCGTGTGCTGGCTAATACAAAGCATCTGTTTTGTTTCGAGTATTTTTCACACACCTGCTGCCATGTCATTCGCACCTACTGGCGTGCGTTGTGTTCGCATTTGGTCTGCTGTCGCCCATGTTGCTTGGGTCTTGGGGAAGGGAGACCAAAAGAAACAGACCTGCTTGTGTGCATAACCTGTCAGTCAGAAGTCAAAAGCAACAAGGCGTGGTGCCATTTGTCAAACGATTGTCAAACATAGTGTGTAGTACCTACTGCACTGATGGACACCGAGCTTAAAAAAGAATCTAGGATCCATGGCATTTTCCATCCCGTAATAGTTGTCTTAAGCTCGGTGTCCATCAGTGTAGTAGGTACTACACAACATGTTTGACAATCGTTTGACAAATGGCACAACGTCCTTGTTGCTTTTGACTTGTTGACAGGTTATGCACACAAGCAGGTCTGCTTCTTTTGGTCTCTCTTCCCCAAGACCCAAACAACATGGGCGACAGCGGACCAAATGCGTACACAACGCACGCCAGTCGGTGTGAATGACATGGCAGCAGGTGTGAAAAATACTCAGACTGAAACAAAACAGATGCTTTGTATTAGCCAGCACACGAGATGTACACCGACCCTTAGCCGCACTCCTGACTATAGACCCGGGGTGATAGTGGACTTGGCTGCTTCCAGACTTTAAAATCAAAGAGTGCCGGTACCATAGCCGATGAGGTTTAACCGAGGCGTGGTTACCGCTACACCTTGGTCCTATCTATATTCATTATTGCTATAAAAAAAAACATCGGGACTTTACTGGTGTTGGCACTGCCTTCGGGCATTGCCTCCAGTATTGTTCCCACCATCTTTGTATTTAACAAATGCCCCACATGGTCGAAAGACCGCAGAGGGCGTAAAATCCTATTTTATTTTCACTTTCACTTGGCTGCTTCTGAATCTGTACTCCTGTAACTGCTGTCGTCTTTTCTCTTGTCTCTGTCTTTGTCTTTGTCTATGCCTGTTTGTCTGTTTCTTTTTCTAACTCTTTCTCTCTTACAGTCACCTACCACTCTTTGTCTGTCGGTCTGCTTGTCTGAGTGTGTCTGTCTGTCTGTCTGCCTCCCTCCCCCCCCCCTCCTCTCTCTCTCGTTCGCTCTCTCTCTCTCTCTCTCTCTCGTTCGCTCTCTCTCTCTCTCTCTCTCTCTCTCTCTCTCTCTCTCTCTACTCTCTCTCTCTCTCTCTCTAAGGGTTTAAAACCTGACAATTGTCCAAAAAAAAAAAGGGAAATGGGGCAAATGTCCCCACGAAGCTGAGCACTGTTTAATCAATTTAAAGCAATTTTGATGTACAATCAGGGCTCTTATACAACAGCAATCGGGTTTTTGCGTAGAGCAAAGCAGGGTTTTTAATCCAGTTTTTATTATTTTGTTGTTGAAATATTTTTTTTAAAAGAAGGAATTCCGTCTCTGCCGATTTAAAAAAAAAAAAGGATTTCCTTCCTAAGAAGGAAGCAGTTTAAGCCATGTCTATCTATCTGTGTACGTGTGACTGTGTGTGTGTTTGCGCGTGCGCGCGCGCGCGCGCGCGTGTGTGTGTGTGCACGCACGCACGCGCGCTGGTGTGTGTATATGTGTATGATCCTTTCCACGACTCCAAAAATGCTAAATAACAAACACATGGATTCTGATAGCATCACTCTCTCAGTCGGTATGTCTGCCCCCATTCTCAATCTCTCTCTCCGTATTCACAAAGTACTCTCTCTCTCTCTCCTCTCTCTCTCTCTCTCTCTCTCTCTCTCTGCTTAAAAAAAACCCCGCCCTCTCTCTATCTGTATATGTGTGTGTGCTGTTCAAAATCCTCTCTCTCTCTCTCTCTCTCTCTCTCTCTCTTCTCTCTCTCTCTCTCTCTCTCTCTCTCTCTCTCTCTCTCTCCGTACGCATATGCATGCTTGTGCTTGTGTGTTTGTGTTTGAAGTCCTCTTCTCGCAATCTTTACCTCCCTCCCTCCCTCCCTCCCCCTCTCTCTCTCTCTCTCTCTCTCTCTCTCTCTCATCTCTATCTCCCCACTCTCTCTTCCATCCTTGTCCGGTCGCTTGGTGGTTTAGGGCTGCGCCGTGAGGCTTCATCTCCTCTCGCAAGACCCTCTGTGGTCCAGCTCTCCGTAGAGTTTCTTCGCACCCCCATCGGTTGCGTGCCTCTCGCCTCTTTCTCTTTCTTCCAGAACAACTGTCTCGTGCTAGTTGGCAGCCCACTGTCCATATATGGCACTGGAAGTCCACGAGGATTTCAGAACGACCCGTGAATTCTACCAGTGCCATTGACTGACATGATGGGACAACGGTGGGACACTGCTGGCAATGCAGATGGGGGGTGAAGCATAAACAGGCAGTGAGTGATGGATGGGTGGATCGTGGTGTAGGCGTGGCCTTGGTAAATGACTTGAGCGACCTGCAAGAGAGAGATAGGGGGGGGGGGGAGTGGGGGAGAGAGAGAGAGAGAAGAGAGGATTTGGAACACGGAGAGAGACAATCAACAATCAACAATATTTTATTGCCATTAGCTTACAAAGCCGAGAGAGAGAGAGAGAGAGAGAGAGAGAGAGAGAGAGAGAGAGAGAGAGAGCAGTTACTATATATAGTGGTGCACGTTTATCTACCATGCATTCATTTGCTCCGGCCCTAATACTAATTAAATAAAACATCGAGAGAGATAATAATGCTTTGCATCAAATAATTATGTCTTATCTGGCTTTGTAATGGTTCATTCATTTGAAATCACGGTATCCAAGCTAGACCAGCGGTAGGGCTGGGGACTAAAGGCCTCAATGAGAAATATGATATGCCAGGCTGCCTTTTTTTGTATAGTAACTTCACAGTTTTACTGTGGTGACAGTCCCGAGTCGGAGAAGACCATTGCTGTTGACGGGACTATAAACAATGTAAAAATAAAATAAAATAAATAAATAAAATAAATAAATGTGAATTTCTGACAATCATGAACTAACTGGGTAATTAAGTTACTATCAGATAAGTATTGGAAAATGAGCGACTTAAATTTGTTGATATATATATACAGAAACAAATGTACTTTGCAATCACCCAAAATAACGTAAAAATATGTTTGTTCAAAAAATAGCAATGTGCACCACGCACGCACACACGCGCGCACGCACACACACACACACACACACACACACAAACACACACACAACACACACACACACACACAAGTGCGCGCACACACACACAGTCACAACACACACACACACACACTTAAATAAACTACAAATGATAAATGACAGTAGTCAACAACAAAAAGAGACAGTTATATGTGCCATTGAAAAGAATGAAAAACAGTGGACTCCAGAAATTCGAATCAGACACAGGAACAAACGAGCATGGTATCACAAAACAAAAATCAGTATTGGTTTAGATACTTATGTGGGGTGCTTTAAGTACACGAATGTGTCAAAACGTTTCATCACTTGTAATAGGGTACATTTATGAAAATAATTTACACGAGTAATTTCTGATCTCAATACGCCACAACAGACAAAACGTACACCAATGCTAAACTATGCTTGTAATATTATTTTCAGTGCAATTCCAACACGAACGAAACGAGTTCAAAACAATTCTGTATTTTGTACATCTGTTCTGTGTTCAGCCTTTCATAATAATAATAAAATATACTGAATACTGACTAACATAACATGGTGTGTTTTTTATTTATTGTTATTACTTTTAATAGGACTCTTTAAGGTAAAAATATTCATGATTTGTTTTTACTGCACATGTTACGTAACATGCAAGTTCGATTAACAAAAAAAAAGTGAAGCCAACAAGATTTAATCGACAATATCCTTATTTTCTTTAAGACTTGCTATCATACACTGATAAAACGATTTTACATAAAGCAGTCCTCCCTGGGCACACTGCAAGAAGTCACATATATAATAACCATATATAAATATATGCATGTGCCTGAACTAAGTTAAGAAAAGGTTAAGCATTTCTATGATATTTTGAAAGCAGGAATGTAAAAGGCTGGAACATAATACAAAACGTTATAGAATTGCGAAGTACTACAAATAAAGTAGGATAAAAAGTAGGATACAATATGTATAATGATCAATTTTAAATATCGTTACAATATTTCTTCATTAACAATATTTAAAAAATATGCTGTGTTGTGATGCATGTTTTGATGGTTATCCAGTGACGAGTAATTACACCTGAATCTTTTAGGAATTAGCACTTGTACTCATTTGGTTCTCTTGTAAAAACAGCTACCAGAAAACAATATTCGCAGAAAAGAGTAACCACGTTTGTCTTTACATGGGGAGAGACACTGAAGTTCAGATGCAAACAATGATTTTTTTACATCATTATATCAGCGATGCATATTAATCATGGGTAAACTCAGAAATGCAAAGCCAGAATACTGAAAACATCTCATCTGTGGCTGTCATTCCACAGGACTGATTCGTTTTTGTTGGGACTGATACATGTATGGCTTACCCAGGCCGTGATAATTATTGTAGTTTCATGCAGTGATCACGTTAACTGGTAATTTAGATTATCAGTCAAACAGATTGCAAAACCAAAAATACTGAAAAATAAAATCGAACTATCATTTCCAGGGACTGATTCATTTTTGCTAGGATTGATGCATTATTTAAGCAGAGGCTTTGATATATTTGTTTACCTGGGGCTGGTTTTGACTGAATGACACCCATTGTTAGGGGGCATTGTCGCTGATAGGGAGTGGTTTTCAAAATATCCTAGCGCCCCCCCCCTGATCACGTGGCGCGATTGATAGAACTGATTTTGAACATTTCTAACACGAATGATTGTTGTATCTCAGGGCTGGGTTGAGAGGGCAAGCATACAAGGCGTTCAATGCTGCACTTGGCCATCTCCAAATATGGAAAGTGACGCCATTCGCGTGACAATGTCGGTTTTCAGCGAAACTTTAGAATGTGTATCTTTTAACCATTCAATCTGAAATTAAACTGACTCTAGCCCTAACCCTATCCCTAACCCAAACCGTAAACCATCAAATGCACAAACTAAAACGTTACTAAAAATTGAATGTTCCATGTTGGAGATGATCAAGTGCAGTCTTGAACGCCTAGTGGCAAGCATCATGTGTGGAAATAAACCATTAAATTAAAATTGTTTATAAATACAGCACATGTAGGGGAAGGTCCTATCACAGATGAGATCGTAGGACAGTGGTGGTGGTGGCATGCTCCTAGATCCTCTGAGAAGAGGTCAACAGGCAGAGGATAGATCATAGGACAGTGGTGGTGGTGGCACGCTCCTAGATCCTCTGAGAAGAGGTCAACAGGCAGAGGATGAAAACCGGGAAAGAGAGATGGGAGGGGGACAGAGAGGAGTGGACTGAAGTAGATGCAGGTGTTGGATCGATTAGGGTTCAGGGAGGGAAAGCCTGGCTATCTTGTGCTTTAGTCCCACCCACCCCCACTCCATGTTTAGCATTGAACAATTTCACTTAGTCTTTTAGAAACGCAACAACGCTCTGTCTTTTGTTTTTTTTAATTTTGGGGGGAGGATAAGGTCTGGGTCAGCTTAGGATTAAGTCCATCGCCAATGTCGCATTTCACAGCTGTTTTGGGAGGAACATTTAGTTTATCTATATTTTCATAAGTTTTTTTCAAGCAAACTTTAGTTAACTATAAGTAATTTTTCATAAATAACAGTCGAGAATATGTTGTAGTATGTGACTAGATTACTTATAGTCGGTGGATATTGCTAGATTTTCACTCATAGGCAATCTTATTTATGTTTCTG
>CM065696.1:25104697-25127197 GCA_017654935.2 Phymorhynchus buccinoides
GATGACACGATTTTATATATTACGCTTAATAGAGATATTGGGCCCCAATTATTAACGCATTCTTTTTTACTCGGATTTATTTCCTTTCGGAATGCATGCAATAAGCCCCTCCCTCCGTGTCACCGATAACTCCCCATCTGTATACGACTCATTTAGAGATCTTACGACAAAAGGTCCGATTTATCAAATAAAACAATTCTGCACATAATGACAAGGGTGCATGCAGTGACCCAAGCGTTTGCCTGAACTTTCCATCATAACCCTGGACACAGCTGATACCTCAACAGCACAAGTAGAGCCTTCTCTTCAGGCAGACCACTGCCTGAACCCGCATCAAATTGCCTGAAATCAGAACTTCAGGCATCCCAGGCATGGGAATTAGAGAAGACAAAAAAGACTGAATACTGGGGTCTGGAAGCAGGCATAGGAACAAGGAATAAAAAACAACAACTGAAAACCGTGTGTGTTGGGATACAGCCCCCAGAAAATGAAGCTTCTTCTGTTATCTAAGCCTTAAAAACAGTATTAGAGATAAGACTGATATAATTATTTAGTTCATTTTGCATTCATGTATAACCAATAACTTAAGTTTTACTCACTGGGCTTCTTTTGTTTATCTCATAAATGTCCTCTTGGACCATCAACAAAGCTGAAACTTGCAAAAAAAGACCGAAGAGGACCATCAAAAAAGCTGAAATTAGCCAGCAGAGTGACAATTCCCATGCCTGCATCCCCACATGCACCCCTGTGAATGTATCAGCATCAGGGCTTTTTTCCATTAAGACACATTTTGTTCAGAACATAGGCTGCTTTGTCTAGGGTCATCTCGCATTCGAACAAATCTGTCTGTTCAATTGTTAATTTTTGGTAGTTCAGAAACTAGACCTTCCATGGAACATTCCTGGGTTTCCTTTCGTTTATAATATAAAGTTTCAGCCAAAAGAGCACGAGAAGAGCTCTATCGTCAGGCAGACCACTGCCTGAACCAGCATCAAAGTGCCTGAATTTCAGGCTTCAGGCACACCCACATGCACCTCTCTACATCTCTCTCTCTCTCTCTCTCATCTCTCTCTCTCTCACGTCTCTCTCTCTCTCTCTCTCTCTCCCTCTCTCTCCCCCATTTCTCTCACCGTTGACATCTGCTATGCATGCGCGCGTTTGTTCATTAACCATGCATTGTCCACCTCCTTCGGTATCGATCTGCCACTGACCACTACTAGTAGTAAAGTGACCAGTGACTATCTACAGGGCCCGTGAGCCAACTACGACGCAGGGCCTGTAGTCACGAGCGCGGCTAAGCTAAAGACAACTAACCCGGGATGGAAAATGCAAACCAGTCTAAACTAACAATCCAATTGGCACTTTATAGACTACTTTGCATTTTCATGCACACTACATTTCAGTAATCTAAGGGTCGGTGTACATCTCGTGTCCTGACTAATACAAAGCATCTGTTTTGTTTCAGTCGAGTATTTTTCACACCTGCTGCCATGTCATTCACACCTACTGGCGTGCGTTGTGTACGCATTTGGTCCGCTGTCGCCCATGTTGTTTGGGTCTTGGGGAAGGGAGACCAAAAGAAGCAGACCTGCTTGTGTGCATAAACCTGTCACTGCTGTCAGCAAGTCAAAAGCAACAAGGCGTGGTGCCATTTGTTCAAACGATTGTCAAACATGTGTGTAGTACCTACTGCACTGATGGACACCGGAGCTTAAAAAAGATTCTAGGATCCATGGCATTTTCCATCCCGTAATAGTTGTCTTAAACTCGGTGTCCATCAGTGTAGTAGGTACTACACAACATGTTTGACAATCGTTTGACAAATGGCACCACGCCTTGTTGCTTTTGACTTGCTGACAGGTTATGCACACAAGCAGGTCTGCTTCTTTTGGTCTCTCTTCCCCCAAGACCCAAACAACATGGGCGACAGCGGACCAAATGCGTACACAACGCACGCCAGTAGGTGCGAATGACATGGCAGCTGGTGTGAAAAATACTCAGACTGAAACAAAACAGATGCTTTGTATTAGCCAGCACACGAGATGTACACCGACCCTTAGCCGCACTCCTGACTATAGACCCGGGGTGATAGTGGACTTTGCTGCTTCCAGACTTTAAAATCAAAGAGTGTCGGTACCATAGCCGAAGAGGTTTAACCGAGGCGTGGTTACCGCTACACCTTGGTCCTATCTATATTCATTATTGCTATAAAAAAAAACATCGGGACTTTACTGTAGTTGCACTGCCTTCGGGCATTGCCTCTGTGACGTAAGTGTCCCGCGCGACCCGCTTTCTTTATTTCTTATCTACACCCCCCCCCCCTTCTCCCCCCTCCCCCCCCCACCCTCTCTCCTTTTCATTTCTCTGTCCGGCCGCCACGTTAATTGCCACCCACCATCTAAAGAACGCCGAATAAGGCAATTATCTCTTTGAAGCAAGATCTATCTACCCATCACAAGAAAGTGACAACCGAGGTTATCTCCCTTTGAAGACGGTTTTGCTTTTCCGAGCACGAGAAGGATTTGAATGTCGGCACGTGATAAGGATGTAATAGGCGCGTGATTGTTCTGTACACTCTGAACATCATCTTGTGACGTGTGGACTGTAATAAACCAATAGCAGGCTTTCATTGTTTGAAAGTGAAGGCTATAATTGGCGTAGTGAGAAAAAGTTTTTCACACAAGACGCTGAAACTGACTAGAGCAACACCTCTCCCAGCCAGAATAGCCCACCTAGTAAGTCTTATTGATGACTGGTGATTGAGACTGGTTGTTTGTGTGACTCTAGTTTTGATCTAGATCCTATGTTCAATGATGAATAAGGAGTAGATAGATATGTTATAGAAAAGAAGTGGTAAACATTCTGTTCTATTTATGTGCACTGATTATTTGTGTGTGTGTGTTTTTGACTTGAACACTTTTGGTACCAGAACCGGAGTTTATGCCTACTAACCCATTTGTCTATTTTTAGTAGGAAACCTATGGGTTGCAATCTTGCACTTTATGATACCATTCCTTTCCAGGTGTTGGATGGAGAATGATGATGGATTGATCACCTTTTATGTTTTACTGATCTCAGTTTGTTAACTTAAATTCAGTTTATTTATTAACTACATAGTGCTATTGTACAAGGGAAGCCTTCTAGCCGGTTGGGATTCACTAATTCCCTGCCGACTGAAGCCCCTTGTCTCTAAGCCATAGAGATCTACATCCACCTTCTCCTGTGATTATCAGCAGGGCATCGTGGGCCAGGAAGATCATCCCGGACTCCACCACGCACCAAGACGGGACTGTCGCCCAGACGACCCGCACTCAGAATCCGCGAGGAGACCACGCTTGAACCGTGCCATCCCGCGAAGCCGTAACCGGAACGACTGGGAGCTACTCTCATCTGACGAGCAAGCCCAGCCACACCAGCACTCGCCGATCACTACGGAGGAACTTCAGCACAGCCAGCTAAGTCCACCGGACTGCGCCAATCATTTGAACTTTCCTACGGACATTGAAGATAATTAGTAACCCTTCCGGCATGGGGCGAACCTTATAGAAAGACAAAAGTCTTGTAAATCCTTTCGGATTCCATTGTTTTTTTATCCATATTTTGTTTTGGCGCCATTGAGCTGCTTTATTATTATTGTTGCATAATCTTATGCAGATTTTGGGAGTAAATAAAATACAAGTGTCAAATAATCCTGAACCCTTTGGTCAGACTGATGAGAGTGGGAGTCTTGTAATTTCATGTAAAACCCTACTTCTCTCTGTCTGCCATTTAGAGCAATTCAACCACTTGTATTTCTTACAACCATACGAGCCAGAACCCGGGCACAAATATAAATTTATTAGATGAAAAGGGGCCGGGAAAGTTGCTCATCTCCCATACCCTAGAGAAGTGGGCTAAAGGCAAATTTTCTAAAGTCTTCCCTAGGGACTTAGCCTTTTAGCCTTTTAACCCATTACCTCGTCACAGCCTCCAGTATTGTTCACACCATCTTTGTATTTACAAATGCCCCACATGGTCGAAAGACCGCAGAGGGCGTAAAATCCTATTTTATTTTCACTTTCACTTGGCTGCTTCTGAATCTGTACTCCTGTAACTGCTATTGTCTTTCCTCTTGTCTCTGTCTTTGTCTTTGTCTATGCCTGTTTGTCTGTTTCTTTTTCTAACTCTTTCTCTCTTACAGTCACCTACCACTCTTTGTCTGTCGGTCTGCTTGTCTGAGTGTGTCTGTCTGTCTGTCTGCTTCATCCCTCCCTCCCTCTCCTCCCCCCCCCCCCTCTCTCTCCCGCAGACCAGGCTCGTTCGACAACACTCCCCCTCTCTCCTCTCTCCCTCTCCTCCCCCCTCCCCAGTCTCCCCCTCTCTCCATCCTTCTCTCTCCATCTCTCTCCTCCTCCATCTTTCCCCCCTCTCTCCCCCCCCCCCCACTCCCCCCCACCACCCCCCTCTCTCTCCGCTCTCTCTCTCTACCGCCTCTCTCTCTCTCTCTCTCTCTCTCTCTCTCTCTCTCGTCTCTCTCTCTCTCTCTCTCTCTCTCTCTCTCTCTCTCGTCTCTCTCTCTCTCTCTCTCTCTCTCTCAATATTTCTCTCTCTCTCTCTCTCTCTATCTTCTCTCTCTCTCTCTCTCTCTCTCTCTCAGGGTTCTAAAACCTGACAATTGTCCCAAAAAAAAGGGGAAATGGGGCAATGTCCCACGAAGCTGAGCATGTTTAATCAATTTAAAGCAATTTTGATGTACAATCAGGGCTCTTATACAACAGCAATCGGGTTTTTGCGTAGAGCAAAGCAGGGTTTTTAATCCAGTTTTTATTATTTTGTTGTTGAAATATTTTTTTAAAAAGAAGGAATTCCGTCTCTAGTGATTAAAAAAAAAAAAGGATTTCCTTCCTGAGAAGGAAGCAGTTTAAGCCATGTCTATCTATCTGTGTAGTGTGACTGTGTGTGTTTGCGCGTGCGCGCGCGCGCGCGTGTGTGTGTGCACGCACGCGCTCGTGTGTGTATATGTGTATGATCCTTTCCACGACTCCAAAATGCTAAATAACAAACACATGGATTCTGATAGCATCACTCTCTCAGTCGGTATGTCTGCCGCCATCCTCAATCTCTCTCTCCGTATTCATAAAGTACTCTCTCTCTCTCTCTCTCTGCTTAAAATCCCCCCGCCCTCTCTCTCTCTCTGTATGTGTGTGTGCTGTTCAAAATCCCCCCCCCCCCTCTCTCTCTCTCTCCGTACGCATATGTATGCTTGTGCTTGTGTGTTTGTGTTTGAAGAAGTCTCTGTCTTCTCGCAATCTTTACCTCCCTCTCCCTCCCCCCCCTCTCTCTCTCTCTCTCTCTCTCTCTCTATCTCCCCACTCTCTCTTCCATCCTTGTCCGGTCGCTTGGTGGCTTAGGGCTGCGCCGTGAGGCTTCTTCTCCTCTCGGAAGACCCTCTGTGGTCCAGCTGTCCGTAGAGTTTTCTTCGCACCCCATTGGTTTGCGTGCCTCTCGCCTCTTCTATTTCTTCCAGAACTGTCTCGTGCTAGTTGGCAGCCCACTGTCCATATATGGCACTGGAAGTCCACGAGGATTTCAGAACGACCCGTGAATTCTACCAGTGCCATTGACTGACATGATGGGACAACGGTGGGACACTGCTGGTAATGCAGATGGGGGGTGAAGCATAAACAGGCAGTGAGTGATGGATGGGTGGATCGTGGTGTAGGCGTGGCCTTGGTAAATGACTTGAGCGACCTGCAAGAGAGAGATAGGGGGGGAGTGGGAGAGAGAGCGAGAGAGAAGAGAGAGAGAGAGAGAGAGAGAGAGAGAGAGCGGATTTGGAACACAGAGAGAGACAATCAACAATCAACAATATTTTATTGCCATTAGCTTACAAAGCCCTTGCATCATCACAGAGAAAGAGAGAGAGAGAGAGAGAGAGAGAGAGAGAGAGAGAGAGAGGAATCGAGAGAGAGAGAGAGAGAGAGAGAGAGACGAGAAGCGAGAGAGAGACAGAGAGAGGGAGATCAGGGAGAGGAGAGGGAGAGAGAATGGAACGAGAGAGAGACGAGGCCGAGAAGCGGGATATAGAGAGAGAGAGAGACGAGAGAGCCCGAGAGAGAGAGGAGACACGAGAGACAGAGAGAGAGGAGAGGGGAGCAGTTACTATATATAGTGGTGCACGTTTATCTACCATGCATAAATTTCCGCCGGCCCTAATACTAATTAAATAAAACATCGAGAGAGAGATAATAATGCTTTGCATCAAATAATTGTCTTATCTGGCTTTGTAATGGTTCATTCATTTGCAAACACGGTATCCAAGCTAGACCAGCGGAAGGGCTGGGGACTAAAGGCCTCAATGAGAAGTATGATATGCCAGGCTGCCTTTTTTGCTTAGTAACTTCACAGTTTTACTGTGGTGACAGTCCCGAGTCGGAGAAGACCATTGCTGTTGACGGGACTATAAACAATGTAAAAATAAAATAAATAAATAAAATAAATAAATGTGAACTTCTGACAATCATGAACTAACTGGGTAATTGAGTTACTATCAGATAAGTATTGGAAAATGAGCGACTTAAATTTGTTGCTATACATATATATATATATATACACATACAAAAATGTACTTCGCAATCACCCAAAATAACGTAAAAATATGTTTAATTAAAAAAATAGCAATATGCACCACGCACACACGCGCGGACGCGCACGCACGCACGCACACGCACACACACACACACACACACACACACACACACACTTAAATAAACTCCAGAAATTCGAATCAGACACAGGAACAAACGAGCATAGTATCACAAAACAAAAATCAGTATTGGTTTAGATACTTATGTGGGGTGTTTTTACTTTTAAGTACAGGAATGGGTCAAAACGTTTCATCACTTGTAATAGGGTACATTTATGAAAATAATTTACACGAGTAATTTCTGATCTCAATACGCCACAACAGACAAAACGTACACCAATGCTAAACTATGCTTGTAATATTATTTTCAGTGCAATTCCAACACGAACGAAACGAGTTCAAAACAATTCTGTATTTTGTACATCTGTTCTGTGTTCAGCCTTTCATAATAATAATAAAATATACTGAATACTGACTAACATAACATGGTGGTGTTTTTTTATTTTATTGTTATTACTTTTAATATGACTCTTTAAGGTAAACATATTTATGATTTGTTTTTACTGCACATGCTACGTAACATGTAAGTTCGATTAACAAAAAAAAAGTGAAGCCAACAAGATTTATTCGACAATATCCTTATTTTCTTTAAGACTTGCTATCATACACTGATAAAACGATTTTACATAAAGCAGTCCTCCCTGGGCACACTGCAAGAAGTCACATCTATAATAACCATATATAAATATATGCATGTGCCTGAGCTAAGTTAAGAAAAGGTTAAGCATTTCTATGATATTTTGAAAGCAGGAATGTAAAAGGATGGAACATAATACAAAACGTTATAGAATTGCGAAGTACTAGAAATAAAGTAGGATAAAAAGTAGGATACAATATGTATAATAATCAATTTTAAATATCGTTACAATATTTCTTTATTAACAATATTTAAAAAAATATGCTGTGTTGTGATGCATGTTTTGATGGTTATCCAGTGACGAGTAATTACACCTGAATCTTTTGGGAATTAGCACTTGCACTCATTTTGTTCTCTTGTAAAAACAGCTACCAGACAATATTCGCAGAAAAGAGTAACCACGTTTGTCTTTACATGGGGAGAGACACTGAAGTTCAGATGCAAACAATGATTTTTTTACATAATTATATCAGCGATGCATATTAATCATGGGTAAAATCAGAAATGCAAAGCCAGAATACTGAAAACATCTGATCTGTGGCTGTCATTCCACAGGACTAATTCGTTTTTGTTGGGACTGGTACATGTATGGCTTACCCAGGCCGTGATAATTATTGTAGTTTCATGCAGTTAACTGGTCATTTAGATTATCAGTCAAACAGATTGCAAAACCAAAAATACTGAAAAATAAAATCGAACTATCATTTCCAGGGACTGATTCATTTTTGCTAGGATTGATAAATTATTTAAGCAGAGGCTTTGATATATTTGTTTCCCTGGGGCTGGTGTTGACTGAATGACACCGAGTGGTAGGGGGCATTGTCGCTGATAGGGAGTGGTTTTCAAAACATTCCTAGCGCGATCGCGTGGCGCGATTGATAGAACTGATTTTGAACATTTCTAACACGAATGATTGTTGTATCTCAGGGCTGGGTTGAGAGGCAAGCATGCAAGGCGTTCAATGCTGCACTTGGCCATCTCCAAATATGGAAAGTGACGCCTTTCGCGTGATAATGTTGGTTTTCAGCGAAACTTTACAATGTATCTTTTAACCATTCAATCTGAAATTAAACTGACTCTAGCCCTAACCCTATCCCTAACCCAAACCGTAAACCATCAAATGCACAAACTAAAACGTTACTAAAAATTGAGTGTTCCATGCTTGGAGATGACCAAGTGCAGTCTTGAAACGCCTAGTGGCAAGCATCATGTGTGGAAATAAACCATTAAATTAAAATTGTTTATAAATACAGCACGTGTAGGGGAAGGTCCTATCACAGATGAGATCGTAGGACAGTGGTGGTGGTGGCATGCTCCTAGATCCTCCGAGAAGAGGTCAACAGTACAGGCAGAGGATGAAAACCGGGAAAGAGAGATAGGGAGGGGGACAGAGAGGAGTGGACTGAAGTAGATGCAGGTGTTGGATCGATTAGGGTTCAGGGAGGGAAAGCCTGGCTATCTTGTGCTTTAGTCCCACCCACCCCCACTCCATGTTTAGCATTGAACAATTTCACTTAGTCTTTTAGAACGCAACAACGCTCTGTCTTTTGTTTTTTAATTTTGGGGGGGAGGATAAGGTCAAGGGTCAGCTTAGGATTAAGTTCATCGCCAATGTCGCCTTTTACCACCACAGTGATTTAAACATGTATGTCAGTAAAAAGGCATCACACTGGGGTCTATTATACAAAGAACCTATTCTCTTAGTTTTTTTGGGAAGTAAGGATAGACCTTCATTTTATATAATGTCACAGAAACATTCCCAATACTGCAGATGGAGTTTGTTCTCTACCTAGTTAAATTTAATGGTATTATTTGGCTGAAAAATGGCTGGCGGCGAAAAGGGTTAACACGACATCATTTTTGCTTTTGTCGTTGCCGTCGCCGTGCCGGTTTCGTCGATCTACTGTGAGCATTTGACCGCTCCCAGCATGCAGACGCTGTGTCTGTTGTTTCCGACAATGACTGCCACATAGCAGAGAGGGGCAGCTATTGTGGAGAAGCCTTGCCCAGTGTGAATCCCCACTTTCTCAGCCAAAGGGATTTGAGGACAGCTAGATATTGGTGAAGGTAGACCAAAGTCCAATCCCTTTGGCTGCAGCACTAGAGCCAGTGCAGATGCCTCCTAGCATACTGTAGAAGTCGAGTCTGGGGGTAGGCTATAGGTACACGCGAGGTGCACATGCATTTTACAAGAGTCAAGGCGCTGAACACGTGACCGTAGAAAGCAGGGATGGTCAACACAAGGACAGGCTGTGCTTCAGTACACTCAGGCACTTTTCCACCCCTTCTTCTTCCATTGCATGGATGAGACTACACAAAATGAAACAAACATGAAAGGCCGAGGTCCAGGGGTAATGTCCCCCTGCAACTGAAGTAGACATTTATTTATGAAGATATTTTAGTTTGCTTTTTCTACAATTTATACAAATGCAAGCGTTTCAAAAATACAGTAGACACATAAAGATTTGTGTGTGACAAATTTATAAAAAAAAAGGAACTTCCTGTTCTGGTAAATTTAAAACAGGAAATCCTGGTATACCAGGAAAAGTTGCACCCATGCCAGTCTTTTGATAGCGTTCTCTTCCTTGATCTCGGTTTGTCTGTCACACATTACGAGGCTGTAACACTACACAGTGATCGCGCTAGGAAGTTTGAAAACCAATCTCAGTTTGAAAACCAATCTTATCAATGACCGACCATCCACCCAACAATCTCTGTTTGAACCAGTCCCGGGGAAACGAAGGCCAGTCAAAATCGCACCCTATAAGGGAAAGTGAGAGGCCTCTGGCGAAGCCTCGTACCAACAGTACTAGCAAAAATAAATCGGTCCCACGCCACGGTCCATTTATACTTTTTTCCAGTTATATATTTATAATTACCAGTTAACACGATCACTGAAAGAACGAAAGACAGAAGGAATGGTTCACAATTCAAATCTAAAATTGAGTGCCTCAAGTTTGAAAAACAATTAAAACACTCTAAATTGTTGGTATGTCATGATAATGACAGAAGGAAGACAACAATAAAATCGAACAAAACATAAGATTTCTACAAGTAGAAAAGAAGCGCAACATGCGCAATACTTTTCTAAATTCACAATGAGCTCATAAGAGTTGCTAAACGTATACTAGTAATGTGCTTAATTAAAGAAAATTTGCCTTTTGCCCACTTCTCTAGGGTATGGGAGATGAGCAACTTTCCCGGCCCCTTTTCATCTAATAAATTTATATTTGTGCCCGGGTTCTGGCTCAAGTGGTTGAATTGCTCTAAATGGCAGACAGAGAGAAGTAGGGTTTTACATGAAGTTTCAAGACTTCCACTCTCATCAGTCTGACCAAAGGGTTCAGGATTATTTGACACTTGTATTTTATTTACTCACAAAATCTGCATAAGATTATGCAACAATAATAATAAAGCAGCTCAATGGCGCCAAAACAAAATAATATGAATAAAAAAGCAATGAAATCCGAAAGGATTTACAAGACTTTAGTCTTTCTAGTTAAGCCTTGCTTCGCCTGTCACATTTTGTTAACTGGGTCTACTGACACTGTCACATTTTGTTAACTGGGTCTACTGACACTGTCACATTTTGTTAACTGGGTCTACTGACACTGTCACATTAAAGATTGTGAGAACTGAAGGAACAAAAACTCTTTTTCTTTGGCATTTGGTACCGGTATTCACTTGGAATTTTCTGACAATTTTCAGTTGTGAATCAAAGTTGTTTGAAGTTTCCTTTTAAAACAGAAATAGTTCTCTTATTTGGAAAGAAAATAATAAGACTTTAAAAACACAATAATATTAAATCTAACAACAAAATTATTTAACTTATTTTCTGTTACAGAGAAAAGGAGAAAAGCAAAACTGCACAGAGATTGTGCCATGAATTTTGAAAATCAGTGCCACCAGCCACAGTTCCCTCTAACATCCAGTACCAAAACCTGTCCCATTCACTGCGGTTATTGTTAGTTTGTTGCCTTCATTCACCTCAACAAAGTCGATTTTTTTTTTTCGTTGATTTTTTCATCTTCATGTGTTTGTGTGTGAATGTGTAGCATTTTGATGTTTGTTTTTAGTTCAATTTATATTATGGAAACCAAAAAAACAACATTGTGTGGTGAATGTGTAGCATTTTGATGTTTGTTTTTTTAGTTCAATTTATATTATGGAAACCAAAAAACAACATTGTGTGTGAATGTGTAGCATTTTGATGTTTGTTTTTAGTTCAATTTATATTATGGAAACAAAAAAACAACATTGTGTGCGAATGTGTAGCATTTTGATGTGTTTTTTTTAGTTCAATTTATATTATGGAAACCAAAAAAACAATGAAAATCACACAAACTCACAATCTAAAAGCCTCTGTTCAAACCATTTGGTTTAAGCAAATTTTATTGTACAAATTTTATTAATAAACAATCATATGACAAAACAGCATCAATAAATAGATTTATATAGAGCACAAGAAGCTTAGAGCTTATAATACTAGGTGCTCAAACCATCTAAATTACATATTATTGGCTGGTTCAAACCATTTTAAATGATTTATCAGTCCTAGCCAACACAATCTGTCCCTGGGACTGACAGGTCAATGTTGTTTTCAGTATTTAGTTTTTGCAATCAGTATTTTACTGAAAATTAAGCATTAATGCGATAACTGCTGCATTATATTATATATTATATTATATTATATTTATATTTATATTATATTATAGTATATTATATTCATGGGTGAAAGTGACAGATTTTGAAAATAAGGAAAAGGCGGAGGGTCGGTAGATGGGTTCCAGGGGCCTACTTTCTGGGTCCGCTGCCGCCTCAGCCCTGGTGAGGTGTAGGGGCCCAGGCCTGCTTGGGGGGTCTTTCATTCAAATTTATGAAATGTTTTGAACTCTAAAATGACATTTAAGTTGAAAGTTCTAGGAGCAAACACACTTCATGGCTTATGGTCGCTCAAATCAGTCGATCTTTTTTTTTCTTGAAAATTTGAAAATAAGGATTTCCTTATTTTCTGATTTTAAAATTAAGGAAATCCTTGCTGAGAAGGAAAACTTTCACCCATGTATATTATATTATATGGCAAAAGTTGTCATCTGTCTCTGTCAGGAATAAAATGAAAGGGTGGGCATGTAATACTAACAAGGCCTTAGAATTCAGGATTTATTATTTTTAGTTTTCAAAATCATTTCACATGATTTTTTTAACCAACAAAAATACAAATATTTTTCTACACCAGTAAATTAAAGCATCAATCATCAGACAGTATTCGGAAACCTTCACAGTATTTTTGAGCAAAAAGAAAAATACAAACAAACCAGCAAACTGTGCACATCTATTTAAGTTGTGTGTTTTGTTTCATAATTTTTTCAAGCAATTACATTTACCGTCTGGCTTCAGGTGATTGGGTTTGTTTTTTTCAAACCACAAACCAAGGTGAAATTACTTTACATTGTTTCATTAATTGTTATTTTAAAGAAAAAAGTCCATCTTCAAAAGAAGGAAACAAAGAACTAAATAAAAAGGAAGAAAATAATTCAAATGCCCCCCCAAAAAAAAACTGACAAAAAAGTAAGGAGACTGCAAGTGCTCCTGGCACCAGTGATCTTTGCATCCTCCCCTGTAAAAAGCAGAAAAAGAAACATGGGAGGAACCTCAATCCTTATTTTTACGTTTCACAGCGTCTTTTGTTCTGTTCCATTTTAGCGTAATTAAATTGACAATCATTTTGATGACAGTTTTTGCCTTGTAATAAGGTTTGGGGGGAAAAGGCCTGTCAACCAGGGCTAATGTATATAACCTGCCGTCAATATCATTCATAGGCATAACAAAATTAACATGGCTCTTGCTTTATAGCTTAAAGCATGTTATATATTGATTTTTATGTTTGTTCTTGATGTTATATAGTTACGGTTTTTTTCTCTTTCCAAATTTGTCGCTCTGAGGATGACTTTTTTCACCGAAGAGCGCTGGGATATATAGCCTCAATTATTATTATTATTATTATTATTATTATTATTATTAAATTCCCATTCAACAAACAAAACTAGGAAGGGAGAGAGGGAGAGACAGAGAAGGGGAAACAGAGATACAGACAAGGGGAGAGACAGAGAAAGGGAAACAGAGATAGAGACAAGGGGAGAGAGAGAGAGAAACAAAAAACTTTCAAAGTCCAAATTCCTGCACGAATACCATTTCTAGTTATCTAAGCGGTTGGCATCAATATAATGGACCTAAACCGTAGTTTAGTGTCAAGGCATGGAGTCAGCTTGTCAGTCCCACCTTGACAACCAACGATATCTAAGCTTACTATCGTCAACTATGCGCTGTACACATAGCAAGTCGAACCTGTAGGCGGGTTCAAGGCTAACTGGTATGATAGTCTATCGCGCTACAGCAACTCGCTCAAAAACAAATCTTTATTCTATAAAAAAAAATAAAAAATAATATTTCACCTCACCAACCATACTACCTGGCATCAAAATGCTGGGACTGGCGAAAAACAAACCCGACTGGTCCTTTTTTCTGGTAGTAGCCTAGTTGAATCAATTCATAAAGGAAGGGAAAATGCCTCTACCAACACGAGTGACCACGACAGTGTTGGTCGCTATGTTAGCTTTCCATCATGAGAGGTCCGCGCGTCACAAGGCTTGGTCAGTTCGTAAATCAAAGGTGGTGTTGCGAGATGGGCAGGTAGGCCTAAGTAAGGTAGGTAGGTAGGTAGGCTTACGTGCTGAAAAGTTCAACAGGAGGTGATCAACAACAAGTCCACCAACAAGGCACTGGCAACTGTTTAGAGGCAACTGAGTCCAGCATGTAGGGAGGGTGGCTGGCAGCAGCTCAGAGAGAACAGAGGACAGCAAGAGAGAGAGAGAGAGAGACTGACCAGCTAGCCCACGAAGCTCGCCCAACAACAGCTCCCCTGTTGATCAGCCCACGCGCTGGTCAGCACACAGCCAAGAGAGAAAAATAGACCTTGCCCGCTGAACTCTTGTCGGCCTTCTGCCAGCCTCTTACACCATACCTCGCAGGTCACTGGCGATTTGCAGAGCTTCGTTTCCTTGTACTCCGACACTAACTTCGCTGGTCACTTTCCTTCCTTTTCTTTCTCCTCTGTCTTTTGACCCTCCCCTCCCTCCCCCCCGCCCTCTCTCTCTCTCTCTCTCTCTCTCTCTCTCGCTCCGTCTCTCTGTCTCTCTCTCTCTCTCTCTCTCTCTTCCCTGTCTTTGCCGCTCCCAATTCTCTACCTAGGCTAAGGCGTACAAAACTGCACTTGGTCATCTCCAAGCATGAAACACTCATTATTTAGTAGTTTTATTTTTGTGTGTATTTGACGGTTTAAGGTTTAGGAGTTAGGGTTAGGGCTAGAGTCATTTTAATTTCAGATTGAATGGCTAAAATATACACATTCTAAAGTTTCGCTGAAAACCGACATCGTCACGCGAATGGTGTTACTTTCCATATTTGGAGACGACCAAATGCAGCATTGAACGTCTTGTATTCTCTCGTCTTTACTGCCGCATTCCAAGTCCCACGACGAGACACAACGTGACTGGTTCTACAACTTCAGGGGCCAAGGGATCGTTATTTCACAGTAACAACTAGGCCTATATCACGCACATGCTGGCGAACACAAGACTTTTATTGAATCCAATGCTGGACAACAGTATTGTTTTTAGACGAGCTATATAAACGCATCATGTTTCAAAATTTGGCTCGTTTTGTGCGAAACAAAAATGAATATAAGCATAATTTGTGATAGGCCTACAATCTCCTTTTAAAAACTAATAAAGCAATTAAGGCCAAGTGACATGGAAATAGGGCAAAGTTAAAATAGATTGATCGACTAATAATAATATATCGATCACTAGATAGACTGACAGATCGATCGATTGATAGATAGATAGATAGATGGATAGTATATGCAGATATAGATAGATATCAGAACATTAACAAACAAAGTAGAACACGTTCAAGTCTATCACGGAATACACGCCGTAACCAAGGAACAGGATGCTTACTCCCCCGCCCCTCTTAGAGCAAATATCACAGACCACTGAACCTCGCTACGTAATTGCCCCCCCCTTATTTCATTTTCCGACACCTACTGGTTCAAACCCTACAGCCACTGTAACTCTCAATAGTCGCCTCACCCATGCTCACCCGCTGACACGCTTTGCAATCTTGACGCCAGCTCTCCCATTCAATTTCACTCTGCAGGCTGAAACTCGGAGCTATTCTTATTACATACACCCCCCGGCCACCACACGCAACACGCCATTTTACGCAAATATCTCATCACACAAAGACGCGGTGACTTCCCTCAGATAGCCCCCCAGAGCAACCCGGTCTCTGAATCATGAGAATACCCCACGGATACCATCCTTGAGATGTCACAAAAATAGCTCCTGTTGCAAAGAATCGCCCCCCATCCCCCCACACTATACCCGAAGCGGCAAGGAACCATCCATAGATGACAACCACCGCACCCCATCAACCAACCAATACACATGACCGGAGCGTTCAACCTAGTGAGTGTCAGGGGAGATGAAGTTGGGACTTTTGGGTTATTGTTGCTTTTGTGTGCAAAGAAGGGATGGCAATACCCAATAGTTTAGTACACAGGGACGGTATTCATGTCGAGATAGCATGAGACTTAGCCTATGATGCTAAACTTTAGAAGCTCTTCCAAAAAAGTCCCCCCCCCCCCTATTTAAATCCTATAGGACAATTGGAAAGAGCTTCTACGTTTAGCATCATGCTAAGTCTCATGCTAAAATTGCTATCTCGACATGAATACCGTCCCAGGGTTTTTTTAAGCATTCCTTAGATCTTACACCGTTTTCTCTCCAATAACCATACTTTGGTTGAAATCCATTCCATTATTTTTACAGTAAAATAAATCAGTTGTTTTTGTAACATTAAAATTTGATTCACAAGGAGTACGTTGGTATGCTTTGCCATGTGGTCAGTCTGACTCAACGGGCAGCATCTAGAGTGCCTAAGGAACAATTCTGTCTGCAAGGTTTCGTTAATATTGGTTCAGTAGTTTAGGCGCTGTAACGTGGACGAACTTTGTCACAAAATAACACAATACACCCAAGAAGACAGACGGGAGAAACGCACAGCCCTCGTCCCCATTCCAAAATATTATTATATACTCCTTTTCTTAGTCTTCCCGAACAAACAAAAACACACAAACATAAACAATCATTATTTAAATAGCAATAGGCACAATACTTTGTGTGCCCTGTTGAGATGTACTTTGATATAAACCTTCAGCCTCTTTGATTGTTGGTTTATAGTGTACTTAGTATATGCGTATTTTGTAACACCACCCCCATTCTTAGTTTTTCTTTGTTTGTTGCCCTTTTTGTTGTTGTATCGTTGTCCTCTTGTGGTTTTGTTGTTCGTTTTTATACTTCTCGAACGCACCTATTGTTACTTGTTTTATTTCTTTTTCACTGTTTTTCTTACATTCCCTCCTTTAATGAATTCGTCTTAGTCGTACTGTCTCACGTATTTATATAATGGTCGCACAATTGCACATGACCGTGCTATTCATTGATATCTCATCGCTGTAGTTATTGAGCTTTGTCTTACTTCACAATTGTATTTTTTCCTCACCTATAAGACACAACTATTACCTACGTAGTTTCAGCTGACTTCGTCATGCTGCCCCTTTTCGGATTACGATAATTGCAACACTACACTTCCCATTTTCGCCCAGCTATCGCACGCTTCATACAAATAAGACTACTATACCAGCTATGGCCTAAATGTGCACTCATTATAAACATCCAATGTGTATGATGACAACTGCCACATGTATTATTAGGTTAATGTAAAACTCGAAGTTCTAAACCAGCAACACACAACACCCCAAAACACAAAACATACATACAAAAAACCCTTGAGCAAGAAAATGGACCAACACGCAAAGAAAGGAGCAAAGGGAGAGAAAATAGACCGTTACTATCGTAACATAATCTTTGAGATATCGACTTTCTGTATTATCCAGCTGAACGCTTTGTCTTAAAATGATAGGTGATAACCTATCGCACGCAATTAGTTTTGTCCTCCGTTCCTTCCCTCTTTGGACTCATCCCACCAATCATGACACAACTTTATCATGGAAGGTATTCCCATTCAACCCTTTGTACTATGATGCGGCTTTGCCATGCGTAGCTTGCTTTTCAACCGATCCTTGTCGCCAAACATCGTACAGCCAACCCTGATCCTTTGCGACTATAAATCTAATTCCAGATATTTCTGTTGTGAAAAGCCATGATTGATTAGCTTCACCACTCCCGTAACGTACTTGTAAACTTTGATTCAGCTCCGACCTATATCGAAACACAGTAAATGTCTGCCCCTATCAGGAACAAACTAATGTCAAGTGAACATGTACTCCGAAGCTTAAATGCAAGTCACCCATTGACGCATATTGATATCGTATTGCCATTGCATTGTTGTTCCCGATTTAACACATCGTAAAACACTCAATGCCTTAGTTTGTTAAATCCACACTACCCATTTACACTAAAACTCAAAATAACACACACCGGAGTCGGGATGAAAAAGAGCACCACCGTCGACGCTCCACGGACGACCTGAACTCATAAGACCCAGGTCAGAACCCAGTAAAGAGACGTATGAACTTCTAGAATCCGGCTACAACAAGTATCGTAAGACCTCTCTCTCTACTCTCTACTCTCTCTCTCTATCTACCTCTCTTCAATCTCGTCTCATCTCCTCTAATCTCTCTCTCTCTAGTATTTTAATTTAACGAATGTGATTACCATCACCATAGACTATACTAAGAATTGTTTATTGGCTGTACTAACTCATGCTATTGGTGTTGCTTCTTTTCCCCACTTCTTACTACTTTCAGCCATGTCTAGCATCAAGTTAAGTTGTGCTTTTTAGTTGTTGCCTAAATATTATTAATTATGTTTACTTGTGTTGAATCTTTTGAGATTTGAATAAATTACATAAATTCTGCACACGGAAAATGGTACATTTACTTAAATATATCTAAGAGGATATAGGAAATAAATTGAATCTGAATATGGTAAAACATTGGATGTCACCTTGCCGTGTGGCTTCCACCTTGTTCGCCAGAACGCTGATCAAGCGGCCCCCAGGACTCAGCGAATGCGTGCTTATCGTCACCTAAACATCCATAGTTACGGGAACTCAACCACGAACTCGTCACTTAGGCAGACTGACCGGTCCAACAAAGAACAGCGGTTTGGTCCGAATTCTTACTATCTATTCTTCTGACGATCGCTCAGACAGGTTCCTGCCAATCATGATTGTAGATGCGTCGTGCTGCCGTTAAAAAAAATTTTTTGGGCGCCCAACTAAGAAATAGTTATGCCCCAGCAAGTTCGACTTCGGCTGGATGAAATCTTTTTTGAAAGTGTGTCGTGAAAAAAGTCAGGAGAATGGACCGTTGTTAGGCAGAAAGATAGTAGATGACGGTACGCAGCAAAGGGTAGAGAAGGCCGACTAGAGTCAAAGATGGTGGACAGACCTTTTTTACCCCCTATACCACCAAGTCTTGAGTAGACTAGTCTGGATAGCTGAAATGAGTTAGTTCCACTTTGGTGCAAAAATGAGGTAGTTTTCATTAAACCATCAAACAATATTCAACTGGAAAATGGAGTAGTAATCAAGGAATTAAAAAGCAATATTATTTTCAGTATTTGAATAGTAGCATCGACATCCCCAAATTGAGTAGAATAACTACTCCGAGAAAGAGTAGAGTAAACATGTCGTGGCTCCCAAGTGGAAGAAGTAGAGGAAAGTATCAAGCACACAGACACTTCCAGAAGGTCGGCGGGAAGTATTTTTACGATAAGAACCCTCCCCCCCCCCGGTATCCCCCACGGGGAGGTTCGGACCACCAATAGACCACTTACAACACACCCAAAGTCTAACACGGTTTACAACAGGACCACTATTGGCATGTCAGCGGCCGAGCAATCAGACTGGCACCGGGATAATTCCAATACACGGCTGGCCTGCCTCAAAGGAACGGGTTACATAACCACACAGGCTTCAAGCTCCAGTTCTCATTGGTTTCTCGGTCTGGAGTGGAGAGGAGCGAAGGGTACGAGCGAAAAAAAGAATAAAAAAAAACCTGGAAAACACTAGGACCGCAACTTTTTTTCTTATCTAAGGCACTTTCCCAATTGGTGGCAAAATCTATCCTTGGCCATTTTCAGTACGAGGGTTGATGATTGGTTCAGTGAAAAGAGAGAGAGAGGGGGAGTGGGGGGTGGAGGTGGCGAAGAGAAAGGTAGGGTAGAAGGCAGACCAACCGAAAACCAGATGGCAAAACCAAATAATGTAAACGTACTCCCAGTTCCAGAAGAGAGCACAAAAGACTAAAAACTACCGCAACAAAAGTGTGTTTCCAATTAACTAAGACCCCATTTCAACAAACAAACTTAAATGTTATCTGCTCTTATTTCATTTTAAATAAAAGTTATGAGAAAAAAAAAAATATATTTTTATTTTCTTAACGTTTGCTTTCCTATCGATTCAGTCCTATTATAAATTGCCAGGCAAAAATTGGATGTGATCTTTACAATAATTTAATAATCTGGGTTTAACGTTCTCCGGTCTGAAACAGGCACACATGGGACATTAGAAGATGTAAATATGGTGGGAACGGATACTGGAGGCAATGCCCGGAGGCAGTGCAACACCAGTAAAGTCACGATTTTTGTTAAACAATACAGATAGTTTTGCTAACAATAATTTAGGCGTTACAGGGTGGCAACATATACCATAGCATAGACAAACGAGGAGACAAGACTGAGCAAATCACTGTCCCTTGTTGCTATTGAGTATTCCAATGACTATACTCTTGTTTTTGTATTCCCATGTCTTACAGTTCGTAGCGCCTAAACCACTGAACCGATCTTAACTGAAACTTGGCACAATGGTTCCTTAGACCCTGCAGTTGCTGACACGCGATGTCAGGATTCACGAGCCATATCAACGTAATACCATGAGAGAGAAACGGTTTTGAATAATGAAAAGACACTGATTATTTAAAAGATAATGGAAGGATTTAAACCAATGTATGTTTACTGAAAAGGTGTTACTTAATAATATTTCGTTGTAAAATATTACAATTTCTAAGCAATGCTATACTGATACAGGACATCTTTACACACAAAACACACACAATGACCATACAGAGTCCAAAATTAACTCCCCTGAATTTCATCAGTAGGTCTTTATTTTGATGAAACTTCAAGGGAGATCATTCGAAATTTACAACCAACTGGCATTCCATTGTTTTGTTTGATTTTACTGGGAGTAAGTTTATAAGGCGTTTGCCTTCTTGTTGTCATTATATAAAACTGGGATGATTGTAGTATTTGGGGGGAATTAGTTGCTCTCTAAAAGTTTTATAAGCAGGACATATAAACATTAAAATGTAATTCCGATTCTTCTATACATGGGCAAATAATACTTCAAGACTACAGAATATATAAAAAATACTTCAGACTTCAGGTATAAAAAACTGGTCTCTAGAACAAGAAGAAAAAAAAATCCACATCCCCTGACGAAGTCCTACCAGAAGAGCAGTGTGTAACTTTTTAAAAAAAATAAGTGCTGACGTCGTGGTGGTATTAGCAGTGTTGCAAAATCCTCTTCTGTCGTTCCTTTACCTCCCGACCGTAACACCCCAGCCAACCACACCCTCCTCTCACTTATTAAAAGCCAGGTGTATCGTACTTTAGCCATGCCCCACATGGCCGAAAGGCCAAAGATGGGCGTGAAACATTATTTCTTCTTTCTATGTTCTTTTTAGCCAACCCCTGTCAAAAATGATGACATTGAAGCCCAGACCTGTTTACTCTACTCTTTTTTAGTAGCATTCTACTCATTTTGGACCTCTAGTACTCTTCAAAAATGAAAATAATGCTCTAATGACTCATTTCCAGACTAACTATTGTTTGATGGTTACTGAATACAACTACACATTTTGAGCGCAAAACTTCTCATTTCAGACTATTCCAGACTACTCAGACGTTGTGTAAACAGGTTTCTGAGTCAATAATAAGCAACAGGAAATTCTGATATTTTTGAGAGAAGGCATTAGGGTTCGGGATCAAGCATAGGATTATGTTCATAAAACTGAAAGGCAGCAGAGTTTTCAACAAGGGGGGTTGTAAAACTATTGACAATGGGGGGGGGGGGGGCTGAGCTAAAACACAAGACTGCCTAAAAGCCTCTCCACAAATCACCTACCCCCACCCCCACCCCCCTCTAAACCCTCCCCACCCATTAGGTGGGCTGACCACAAACGTGTCTCTGGGATTAGTTACAGGCCAAGCAGGATCCTCTGTATTGTTAGAAAGTTTACACAACAACCAGGACCACTTGTCTCGCTGTTGTTTGTTTCATGGCATGGGAGCCAAACGGGGACGTTCATGGAACAGGGGGGTGGCGGGGGCGTGGGGTGGAGGCAGGGGGAAGAGAGAGAGAGAGAGAGAGAGAGAGAGAGAGAGAGAGAGAGGAGCGGACCACCCACAGCCAAGCGTTTCAAAGCTCACAAGAGAGAGAGAGAGAGAGAGGGAGAGAGAGACAAAAGGAATGACAGAATGAATATTGATGTCATCAGCAATAGGTACATGCTATTGGACATGTGGGGATATCCACAATAGTTGAACTAAAAAATAAATAAAACAAATAAACAGATTTTTTGTAACAACACAAAACATTGAAAATTAAATTAGCAGAGCAGAAAGAGAGAAGAGAGAGAGATGGAGGAACTCCCATGAGCGAGAGAAGAGTAGATGAGATAGAGTGATGAATCGAAACTGAGAGAGAGAGAGAGAGTAAATGACAAAGTGAGAGAATAATCCAGGAATTAAAATAAGAAAGATCCACAGACTTTTGAATTAAATTCCTGTGTTTGGTCAACCAACGCGTACGTACAGTCCCTAACGTCAGATTATGGAGGGGTGTGTTCCTAACAAAAAAAAAAAAAAGTTTCTAAAAATCAGTGTTATTCTCTCTAATATAAGTGGAGGGGAAATAAATTGAAAGAATTCAAACCGTTGAATACACGTGGTGACAAAAAATAATAAGCATTAAGTATTATCCTTTGCACATACAGTTTGTAGGTTCTCCAACCTAAGCCTGGACAAAA
>CM065696.1:25135333-25152833 GCA_017654935.2 Phymorhynchus buccinoides
GATAAAGATTTGTTTTTGAGCGAGTTGCTGTAGCGCGATAGACTATCATACCAGTTAGCCTTGAACCCGCCTACAGGTTCGACTTGCTATGTGTACAGCGCATAGTTGACGATAGTAAGCTTAGATATCGTTGGTTGTCAAGGTGGGACTGACAAGCTGACTCCATGCCTTGACACTAAACTACGGTTTAGGTCCATTATATTGATGCCAACCGCTTAGATAACTAGAAATGATATTCGTGCAGGAATTTGGACTTTGAAAGTTTTTTGTTTCTCTCTCTCTCTCCCCTTGTCTCTATCTCTGTTTCCCTTTCTCTGTCTCTCCCCTTGTCTCTATCTCTGTTTCCCTTTCTCTGTCTCTCCCTCATCTCCCTTCCTAGTTTTTGTTGTTGAATGGTTGAATTTAATAATAATAATAATAATACTAATAATTGGACTTTATATCCCAGCGCTCTTCGGTGAAAAAAGTCATCCTCAGAGCGCTTTACAAATTTGGAAAGAGAAAAAAACCGTAACTATATAACATCAAGAACAAACATACAAATCAATATATAACATGCTTTAAGCTATAAAGCAAGAGCCATGTTAATTTTGTTATGCCTATGAATGATATTGACGGCAGGTTATATACATTAGCCCTGGTTGACAGGCCTTTTCCCCCCAAACCTTATTACAAGGCAAAAACTGTCATCAAAATGATTGTCAATTTAATTATGCTAAAATGGAACAGAACAAAAGACGCTGTGAAACGTAAAAATAAGGATTGAGGTTCCTCCCATGTTTCTTTTTCTGCTTTTTACAGGGGAGGATGCAAAGATCACTGGTGCCAGGAGCACTTGCAGTCTCCTTACTTTTTTGTCAGTTTTTTTTTGGGGGGGCATTTGAATTGTTTTCTTCCTTTTTATTTAGTTCTTTGTTTCCTTCTTTTGAAGATGGACTTTTTTCTTTAAATTAACAATTAATGAAACAATGTAAAGTAATTTCACCTTGGTTTGTGGTTTGAAAAAAACAAACCCAATCACCTGAAGCCAGACGGTAAATGTAATTGCTTGAAAAAATGATGAAACAAAACACACAACTTAAATAGATGTGCACAGTTTGCTGGTTTGTTTGTATTTTTCTTTTTGCTCAAAAATACTGTGAAGGTTTCCGAATAATGTCTGATGATTGATGCTTTAATTTACTGGTGTAGAAAAATATTTGTATTTTTGTTGGTTAAAAAAATCATGTGAAATGATTTTGAAAACTAAAAATAATAAATCCTGAATTCTAAGGCCTTGTTAGTATTACATGCCCACCCTTTCATTTTATTCCTGACAGAGACAGATGACAACTTTTGCCATATAATATAATATACATGGGTGAAAGTTTTCCTTCTCAGCAAGGATTTCCTTAATTTTAAAATCAGAAAATAAGGAAATCCTTATTTTCAAATTTTCAAGAAAAAAAAAGATCGACTGATTTGAGCGACCATAGGCCATGAAGTGTGTTTGCTCCTAGAACTTTCAACTTAAATGTCATTTTAGAGTTCAAAACATTTAATAAATTTGAATGAAAGACCCCCCAAGCAGGCCTCTGGGCCCCTACACCCCACCGGGGCCTGAGGCGGCAGCGGACCCAGAAAGTAGGCCCCTGGAACCCATCTACTCTACCGACCCTCCGCCTTTTCCTTATTTTCAAAATCTGTCACTTTCACCCATGAATATAATATAATATAATATAATATAATATAATTAATATATAATATAATGCAGCAGTTTATCGCATTAATGCTTAATTTTCAGTAAAATACTGATTGCAAAACCAAAATACTGAAAACAACATTGACCTGTCAGTCCCAGGGACAGATTGTGTTGGCTAGGACTGATAAATCATTTAAAATGGTTTGAACCAGCCAATAATATGTAATTTAGATGGTTTGAGCACCTAGTATTATAAGCTCTAAGCTTCTTGTGCTCTATATAAATCTATTTGTTGATGCTGTTTTGTCATATGATTGTTTATTAATAAAATTTGTAAATAAAATTTGCTTAAACCAAATGGTTTGAACAGAGGCTTTTAGATTGTGAGTTTGTGTGATTTTCATTGTTTTTTTGTTTCCATAATATAAATTGAACTAACAAAAAACATCAAAATGCTACACATTTACACACAAACACATGAAGATGAAAAAATCAACGAAAAAAAAAAATCGACTTTGTTGAGGTGAATGAAGGCAACAAACTAACAATAACCGCAGTGAATGGGACAGGTTTTGGTACTGGATGTTAGAGGGAACTGTGGCTGGTGGCACTGATTTTCAAAATTCATGGCACAATCTCTGTGCAGTTTTGTTTTTCTCCTTTTCTCTGTAACAGAAAATAAGTTAAATAATTTTGTTGTTAGATTTAATATTATTGTGTTTTTAAAGTCTTATTATTTTCTTTCCAAATCAGAGGACTATTTCTGCTTTAAAAGGAAACTTCAAACAACTTTGATTCACAACTGAAAATTGTCAGAAAATTCCAAGTGAATACCGGTACCAAATGCCAAAGAAAAAGAGTTTTTGTTCCTTCAGTTCTCACAATCTTTAATGTGACAGTGTCAGTAGACCCAGTTAACAAAATGTGACAGTGTCAGTAGACCCAGTTAACAAAATGTGACAGTGTCAGTAGACCCAGTTAACAAAATGTGACAGTGTCAGTAGACCCAGTTAACAAAATGTGACAGTGTCAGTAGACCCAGTTAACAAAATGTGACAGTGTCAGTAGACCCAGTTAACAAAATGTGACAGTGTCAGTAGACCCAGTTAACAAAATGTGACAGTGTCAGTAGACCCAGTTAACAAAATGTGACAGTGTCAGTAGACCCAGTTAACAAAATGTGACAGGCGAAGCAAGGCTTAATTAAGTACATTACTAGTATACGTTTAACAACTCTTATGAACTCATTGTGAATTTAGAAAAGTATTGCGCATGTTGCGCTTCTTTTCTACTTGTAGAAATCTTATGTTTTGTTTGATTTTATTGTTGTCTTCCTTCTGTCATTATCATGACATACCAACAAGTTAGAGTGTTTTAATTGTTTTTCAAACTTGAGGCACTCAATTTTAGATTTGAATTGTGAACCATTCCTTCTGTCTTTCGTTCTTTCAGTGATTGTGTTAACTGGTAATTATAAATATATAACTGGAAAAAAGTATAAATGGACCGTGGCTGGGACCGATTTATTTTTGCTAGTACTGTTGGTACGAGGCTTCGCCAGAGGCCTCACTCTTTCCCTTATAGGGTGCGATTTTGACTGGCCTTCGTTGCCCCGGGACTGGTTCAAACAGAGATTGTTGGGTGGATGGTCGGTCATTGATAAGATTGGTTTTCAAACTGAGATTGGTTTTCAAACTTCCTAGCGCGATCACTGTGTAGTGTTACAGCCTCGTAATGTGTGACAGACAAACAGAGATCAAGGAAGAAAACGCTATCAAAAGACTGGCATGGGTGCAACTTTTCCTGGTATACCAGGATTTCCTGTTTTTTGAATTTTACCAGAAAAGGAAGTTCCTTTTTTTTAATAAATTTGTCACACACAAATCTGTATGTGTCTACTGTATTTTTGAAAGGCTTGCATTTGTATAAATTGTGGAAAAAGCAAACTAAAATACCTTCATAAATCAATTTTTGCTTCAGCTGCAGGGGGGACATTACCCCTGGACCCCGGCCTTTCATGTTTGTTTCATTTTGTGTAGTCGCATCCATGCAATGGAAGAATAAGGGGTGGAAAAGTGCCTGCGTGTACTGAAGCACAGCCTGTCCTTGTGTTGACCATCCCTGCTTTCTACGAACAGTCGCGTGTTCAGCGCCTTGACTCCTGTAAAATGCATGTGCACCTCGCGTGTACCTATAGCCTACCCCCAGACTCTACTTCTACAGTATGCTATGAGGCATTTGCACTGGCTCTAGTGCTGCAGCCAAAGGGATTGTTTGGGACCTTCACCAATATCAGCTGTCCTCAAATCCCTTTGGCTGAGAAAGTGGGGATTCACACTGGGCAAGGCTTCTCCACAATAGCTGCCCCTCTCTGCTATGTGGCAGTCATTGTCGGAAATGACAGACACAGCGTCTGCATGCTGGGAGCGGTCAAATGCTCACAGTAGATCGACGAAACCGGCACGGCGACGGCAACGACAAAAGCAAAAATGATGTCGTGTTAACCCTTTCGCCGCCAGCCAGTTTTCAGCCAAATAATACCATTAAACTTAACTAGGTAGAGAACAAACTCCATCTGCAGTATTGGGAATGTTTCTGTGACATATATAAAATAGGGTCTATCCTTACTTCCCAAAACTAAGACAATAGGTTCTTTGTAATAATAGACCCCAGTTTGATGCCTTTTACTGACATACATGTTAAATCACTGTGGTGTATAAATCACAGCTGTTCCGTCCCACACAAAATCAAGCTATTTAGTTAAAAGCCTGAATCTAGAAATCTTAGATAAAAACTGCACCAAGCTATTGTCGGTAAAGATATTTTGGCTGTATGCTCTACATAGTATTTCAAATATATTTCTTCCCTCAGATTTATGGTAAAAACTTTTTTTGTTGAGCAGTATCAATCAACATATTTAGTAGAAATAATATACTTAGTATCAGAAACATAAATAAGATTGCCTATGAGTGAAAATCTAGCAATATCCACTGACTATAAGTAATCTAGGCACATACTACAACATATTCTCGACTGTTATTTATGAAAAGTTACTTATAGTTAACTAAAGTTTGCTTGAAAAAACTTGTGAAAATATAGATAAACTAAATGTTCCTCCCAAAACAGCTGTGAAATGCGACATTGGCGATGGACTTAATCCTAAGCTGACCCAGACCTTATCCTCCCCCCAAAATTAAAAAACAAAAGACAGAGCGTTGTTGCGTTCTAAAAGACTAAGTGAAATTGTTCAATGCTAAACATGGAGTGGGGGTGGGTGGGACTAAAGCACAAGATAGCCAGGCTTTCCCTCCCTGAACCCTAATCGATCCAACACCTGCATCTACTTCAGTCCACTCCTCTCTGTCCCCCTCCCATCTCTCTTTCCCGGTTTTCATCCTCTGCCTGTTGACCTCTTCTCAGAGGATCTAGGAGCGTGCCACCACCACCACTGTCCTATGATCTATCCTCTGCCTGTTGACCTCTTCTCAGAGGATCTAGGAGCATGCCACCACCACCACTGTCCTACGATCTCATCTGTGATAGGACCTTCCCCTACATGTGCTGTATTTATAAACAATTTTAATTTAATGGTTTATTTCCACACATGATGCTTGCCACTAGGCGTTCAAGACTGCACTTGGTCATCTCCAAACATGGAACACTCAATTTTTAGTAACGTTTTATTTTTTGTGTATTTGATGGTTTACGGTTTTTGGTTAGGGATAGGGTTAGGGCTAGAGTCAGTTTAATTTCAGATTGAATGGTTAAAAGATACATTGTAAAGTTTCGCTGAAAACCAACATTATCACGCGAAAGGCGTCACTTTCCATATTTGGAGATGGCCAAGTGCAGCATTGAACGCCTTGTATGCTTGCCTCTCAACCCAGCCCTGAGATACAACAATCATTCGTGTTAGAAATGTTCAAAATCAGTTCTATCAATCGCGCCACGTGATCGCGCTAGGAATATTTTGAAAACCACTCCCTATCAGCGACAATGCCCCCTAACAATGGGTGTCATTCAGTCAAAACCAGCCCCAGGTAAACAAATATATCAAAGCCTCTGTTAAACAATTTAATTTATCAGTCCTAGCAAAAATGAATCAGTCCCTGGAAATGATAGTTCGATTTTATTTTTCAGTATTTTTGGTTTTGCAATCTGTTTGACTGATAATCTAAATTACCAGTTAACGTGATCACTGCATGAAACTACAATAATTATCACGGCCTGGGTAAGCCATACATGTATCAGTCCCAACAAAAACGAATCAGTCCTGTGGAATGACAGCCACAGATGAGATGTTTTCAGTATTCTGGCTTTGCATTTCTGAGTTTACCCATGATTAATATGCATCGCTGATATAATGATGTAAAAAAATCATTGTTTGCATCTGAACTTCAGTGTCTCTCCCCATGTAAAGACAAACGTGGTTACTCTTTTCTGCGAATATTGTTTTCTGGTAGCTGTTTTTACAAGAGAACCAAATGAGTACAAGTGCTAATTCCTAAAAGATTCAGGTGTAATTACTCGTCACTGGATAACCATCAAAACATGCATCACAACACAGCATATTTTTTAAATATTGTTAATGAAGAAATATTGTAACGATATTTAAAATTGATCATTATACATATTGTATCCTACTTTTTATCCTACTTTATTTGTAGTACTTCGCAATTCTATAACGTTTTGTATTATGTTCCAGCCTTTTACATTCCTGCTTTCAAAATATCATAGAAATGCTTAACCTTTTCTTAACTTAGTTCAGGCACATGCATATATTTATATATGGTTATTATATATGTGACTTCTTGCAGTGTGCCCAGGGAGGACTGCTTTATGTAAAATCGTTTTATCAGTGTATGATAGCAAGTCTTAAAGAAAATAAGGATATTGTCGATTAAATCTTGTTGGCTTCACTTTTTTTTTGTTAATCGAACTTGCATGTTACGTAACATGTGCAGTAAAAACAAATCATGAATATTTTTACCTTAAAGAGTCCTATTAAAAGTAATAACAATAAATAAAAAACACACCATGTTATGTTAGTCAGTATTCAGTATATTTTATTATTATTATGAAAGGCTGAACACAGAACAGATGTACAAAATACAGAATTGTTTTGAACTCGTTTCGTTCGTGTTGGAATTGCACTGAAAATAATATTACAAGCATAGTTTAGCATTGGTGTACGTTTTGTCTGTTGTGGCGTATTGAGATCAGAAATTACTCGTGTAAATTATTTTCATAAATGTACCCTATTACAAGTGATGAAACGTTTTGACACATTCGTGTACTTAAAGCACCCCACATAAGTATCTAAACCAATACTGATTTTTGTTTTGTGATACCATGCTCGTTTGTTCCTGTGTCTGATTCGAATTTCTGGAGTCCACTGTTTTTCATTCTTTTCAATGGCACATATAACTGTCTCTTTTTGTTGTTGACTACTGTCATTTATCATTTGTAGTTTATTTAAGTGTGTGTGTGTGTGTGTGTGACTGTGTGTGTGTGTGTGTGTGTGTGTGTGTGTGTTTTGTGTGTGTTTTTGTGTGTGTGTGTGTGTGTGTGTGTGCGTGCGCGCGTGTGTGCGTGCGTGGTGCACATTGCTATTTTTTGAACAAACATATTTTTACGTTATTTTGGGTGATTGCAAAGTACATTTGTTTCTGTATATATATATCAACAAATTTAAGTCGCTCATTTTCCAATACTTATCTGATAGTAACTTAATTACCCAGTTAGTTCATGATTGTCAGAAATTCACATTTATTTATTTATTTTATTTATTTATTTTATTTTTACATTGTTTATAGTCCCGTCAACAGCAATGGTCTTCTCCGACTCGGGACTGTCACCACAGTAAAACTGTGAAGTTACTATACAAAAAAAGGCAGCCTGGCATATCATATTTCTCATTGAGGCCTTTAGTCCCCAGCCCTACCGCTGGTCTAGCTTGGATACCGTGATTTCAAATGAATGAACCATTACAAAGCCAGATAAGACATAATTATTTGATGCAAAGCATTATTATCTCTCTCGATGTTTTATTTAATTAGTATTAGGGCCGGAGCAAATGAATGCATGGTAGATAAACGTGCACCACTATATATAGTAACTGCTCTCTCTCTCTCTCTCTCTCTCTCTCTCTCTCTCTCCGTCTCTCTCTCTCTCGGCTTTGTAAGCTAATGGCAATAAAATATTGTTGATTGTTGATTGTCTCTCTCCGTGTTCCAAATCCTCTCTCTCTCTCTCTCTCGCTCTCTCTCCCACTCCCCCCCCTATCTCTCTCTTGCAGGTCGCTCAAGTCATTTACCAAGGCCACGCCTACACCACGATCCACCCATCCATCACTCACTGCCTGTTTATGCTTCACCCCCCATCTGCATTACCAGCAGTGTCCCACCGTTGTCCCATCATGTCAGTCAATGGCACTGGTAGAATTCACGGGTCGTTCTGAAATCCTCGTGGACTTCCAGTGCCATATATGGACAGTGGGCTGCCAACTAGCACGAGACAGTTGTTCTGGAAGAAAGAGAAGAGGCGAGAGGCACGCAACCGATGGGGGTGCGAAGAAACTCTACGGAGAGCTGGACCACAGAGGGTCTTGCGAGAGGAGATGAAGCCTCACGGCGCAGCCCTAAACCACCAAGCGACCGGACAAGGATGGAAGAGAGAGTGGGGGAGATAGAGAGAGAGAGAGAGAGAGAGAGAGAGAGAGAGAGAGGGGGAGGGAGGGAGGGAGGGAGGTAAAGATTGCGAGAAGAGGACTTCAAACACAAACACACAAGCACAAGCATGCATATGCGTACGGAGAGAGAGAGAGAGAGAGAGAGAGAGAGAGAGAGAGAGAGAGAGAGAGAGAGAGAGAGAGAGAGAGAGGGATTTTGAACAGCACAACACACATACAGAGAGAGAGAGGGCGGGGTTTTTTTAAGCAGAGAGAGAGAGAGAGAGAGAGAGAGAGAGAGAGAGAGAGAGTACTTTGTGAATACGGAGAGAGAGATTGAGGATGGCGGCAGACATACCGACTGAGAGAGTGATGCTATCAGAATCCATGTGTTTGTTATTTAGCATTTTGGAGTCGTGGAAAGGATCATACACATATACACACACCAGCGCGTGCGTGCGTGCACACACACACACGCGCGCCGCGCGCGCTGCGCGCACGCGCAAACACAAACAGGACACACAGTCACACGTACACAGATAGATAGACATGGCTTAAACTGCTTCCTTCTTAGGAAGGAAATCCTTTTTTTTTTTTAATCAGCAGAGACGGAATTCCTTCTTTTAAAAAAAATATTTCAACAACAAAATAATAAAAAACTGGATTAAAAACCCTGCTTTGCTCTACGCAAAAACCCGATTGCTGTTGTATAAGAGCCCTGATTGTACATCAAAATTGCTTTAAATTGATTAAACATGCTCAGCTTCGTGGGGGACATTGCCCCATTTCCCTTTTTTTTTGGGACAATTGTCAGGTTTTAACCCTTAGAGAGAGAGAGAGAGAGAGAGAGAGAGAGAGAGAGAGAGAGAGAGAGAGAGAGAGCGAACGAGAGAGAGAGAGAGAGAGCGAACGAGAGAGAGAGGTGGGGGGGGGGAGGGAGGGCAGACAGACAGACAGACACACACTCAGACAAGCAGACCGACAGACAAAGAGTGGTAGGTGACTGTAAGAGAGAAAGAGTTAGAAAAAGAAACAGACAAACAGGCATAGACAAAGACAAAGACAGAGACAAGAGAAAAGACGACAGCAGTTACAGGAGTACAGATTCAGAAGCAGCCAAGTGAAAGTGAAAATAAAATAGGATTTTACGCCCTCTTCGGTCTTTCGACCATGTGGGGCATTTGTAAATACAAAGATGGTGGGAACAATACTGGAGGCAATGCCCGAAGGCAGTGCAAACACCAGTAAAGTCCCGATGTTTTTTTTTTATAGCAAATAATGAATATAGATAGGACCAAGGTGTAGCGGTAACCACGCCTCGGTTAAACCTCATCGGCTATGGTACCGGCACTCTTTGATTTTAAAGTCTGGAAGCAGCCAAGTCCACTATCACCCCGGGTCTATAGTCAGGAGTGCGGCTAAGGGTCGGTGTACATCTCGTGTGCTGGCTAATACAAAGCATCTCTTTTGTTTCAGTCTGAGTATTTTTCACACCTGCTGCCATGTCATTCACACCGACTGGCTGTGCGTTGTGTACGCATTTGGTCCGCTGTCGCCCATGTTGTTTGGGTCTTGGGGGAAGAGAGACCAAAAGGCGCAGACCTGCTTGTGTGCATAACCTGTCAGCGAGTCAAAAGCAACAAGGACGTTGTGCCATTTGTCAAACGATTGTCAAACATGTTGTGTAGTACCTACTACACTGATGGACACCGAGCTTAAGACAACTATTACGGGATGGAAAATGCCATGGATCCTAGATTCTTTTTTAAGCTCGGTGTCCATCAGTGCAGTAGGTACTACACACTATGTTTGACAATCGTTTGACAAATGGCACCACGCCTTGTTGCTTTTGACTTGCTGACAGCAGTGACAGGTTATGCACACAAGCAGGTCTCCTTCTTTTGGTCTCCCTTCCCCAAGACCCAAGCAACATGGGCGACAGCAGACCAAATGCGTACACAACGCACGCCAGTAGGTGCGAATGACATGGCAGCAGGTGTGAAAAATACTCAGCACAAAACAGATGCTTTGTATTAGCCAGCACACGAGATGTACACCGACCCTTAGATTACTTAAATGTAGTGTGCATGAAAATGCAAAGTAGTCTATAAAGTGCCAATTGGATTGTTAGTTTAGACTGGTTTGCATTTTCCATCCCGGGTTAGTTGTCTTTAGCTTAGCCGCGCTCGTGACTACAGGCCCTGCGTCGTAGTTGGCTCACGGGCCCTGTAGATAGTCACTGGTCACTTTACTACTAGTAGTGGTCAGTGGCAGATCGATACAGAAGGAGGTGGACAATGCATGGTTAATGAACAACGCGCGCATGCATAGCAGATGTCAACGGTGAGAGAAATGGGGGGAGAGGGAGAGAGAGAGAGAGAGAGAGAGAGAGAGAGAGAGAGAGGTGCATGTGGGTGTGCCTGAAGCCTGAATTCAGGCACTTTGATGCTGGTTCAGGCAGTGGTCTGCCTGACGATAGAGCTCTTCTCGTGTTCTTTTTGCTGAAACTTTATATTATAAACGAAAGGAAACCCAGGAATGTTACATGGAAGGTCTAGTTTCTGAACTACCAAAATTAACAATTGAACAGACAGATTTGTTCGAATGCGAGATGACCCTAGACAAAGCAGCCTATGTTCTGAACAAAATGTGTCTGAATGGAAAAAAGCCCTGATGCTGATAGTGATACATTCACAGGGTGCATGTGGGGATGCCTGAAGTTCTGAATTGAGGCAATTTGATGCGGGTTCAGGCAGTGGTCTGCCTGAAGAGAAGGCTCTACTTGTGCTGTTGAGGTATCAGCTGTGTCAAGGGTTATGATGGAAAGTTCAGGCAAACGCTTGGGTCACTGCATGCACCCTTGTCATTCAGTGCAGAATTTTTTTATTTGATAAATCGGACCTTTTGTCGTAAGATCTCTAAATGAGTCATATAAAAAGATGGGGAGTTATCGGTGACACGGAGGGAGGGGCTTATTGCATGCATTCCGAAAGGAAATAAATCGAAAGAATGTGTTAATAATTGGGGCCCAATATCTCTATTAAGCGTAATAAACAATAGAATACCAGGACATACAAGCTACAGATCATACAAAGATACATATAAATATACACATGCACAATAAGAGATAATAACATAAAGGAAAGGAATCAAAAGAATGTGTTAATAATTGGGGCCCAATATCTTTATTAAGCGTAATATATAAAATCGAGTCATCTTGCATATAATGTAATAGAATAAAGCAAATACTGCCTTCAATTATATAAGTGACGATCAAACATGATTTATAGCAAATAGATCACTGAGTGATAATCAGTGTTAGATTAATGTATGATTTAATCAATCATTTAAACGGACTTTAATCATCAAGGCCTCCTTCTTATCATTAACTTTGAAAAGGCGTAAGACTGACTAGCTGAACTTTCATGCTGAAGAATGAAATAGTGAGGCTTACCAGTTTGTTCTGTGTTGTGTGTTGTTTTTGTGTAACATATTCAAATGCTAGAAGGCTATGCCACTCTTGGATAGATGTTGATTTGTTTGTATGTTGTCCTCTCCACCATTGTTGATGTGTACTGTGTGGGTGAAGGGTCATAAAGGCGAACTTGGCACATTCTTTTTTTGAGAATGATGCTTTGTTTGTCTCACTTTGGTTCTGACCCACGCACTGCTAGGTGATTGGTATCGTAATCAACTTTGGTGGAGGGGAGTTAATTGGAAAGAGAGTATTCACTCTTTGTTCAATTTCATGTTGAAGGTGTTAAAAGCATAATTATGGATTTGGTGATAGTATCTGTCGCTGGGTTGAAACCTTTTATAATAACATACAGGGTGTGTCGACGAGCGCAGGCATGTGCCCCCCCCCCCCCCCCCCCCCCAATCTCTCTACCATGCTACACCCGTCACCCATACACAATTTGAAGCAATTCTATCCAACGGTTTCTGAAGATACAGCCCAGACAATTGGTTCTTCCTTGACCTTGACCTTGATCGGTGCCCATTTATTTGGAATTAATATAAGAGTAAAGACAATGCAGCAACATACCAGGTTTGAAGATAGTCCAACGACGTCAAAGATAAGTAATGATCACTGCAGTTCCCGCGATACAGACTAGACAAGGTCTACGTCATTGAGCTTGACCTTGATCAGCACCAAATGTTTGGAACTACCATAAGACGATGCACCTACAGACCAAGTTTGAACAAAGTAAGTCCAACGATGTCCAAGGTATGGCCACAAGAAAAACATTCATTAGTGTGCGTCCGTGACCTTGACCTTGACCGTTACCCAATATTTAGAATTACTGTAAACTAATGCACCTACGTACCAAATTTTAACATCATTTCTGTGTGGCTATCTGTATAGGCCTACATAATACACCATCACATAAAATGTGAAGCAAGTCTGACCCGCAGTTCTGGAGATACAGCCCAAGACAATTTATATGTCCTTGACCTTGTTTGGAACCCACACACACCTTAGAATTACCATAAGCCAATGCATCACGTACCACGTTTGAAGATTGCAAGTCCAACATTGTAAAAGATATGGACACAGCAGTTCCCAAGATACAGACCAGACAAGGTCTAACTACTTGACCTTGACCTTGATCAGGAATTACCATACAATGTGCCTACATACTAAGTTTGAACAATGTAAATCCAATGGTGTCAAAGATATGGCCACGCGAAGAATTTTCGTTAGTCTACATCGGTGACCTTGACCGGTACCCATTATTTGGAATTACCCTAAGCCAAGCACTATAGACGCCAACTTTGAACATTGTAAGTCTAACGATTTCAAATATAATATATATAACCACAAGAAGACATTTCGGTTTTCAAGCCAAACTTCAAGGTACAGCATCATAATGCATACCCATACAAACTTTGAAGCAAATCTGGTAGGCAGTTCCCGAGATAAAAACAAAATCACAAAATACAAAACAAACAAAAAGACAAGATGGAAACGCCATGTAAACGTAGTCCAGTACAAGTAACACACACACACACACACACACACATACTCCCCTTCACACACACACACACACACACACACACACACACACACGCACAACGCACACGCACACGCACACACACGCACACGCACACAGACACCACGCACCACACACACACGCACACACGCACACGCACACAGACACCACGCACACACACACACACGCGCGCACACACACACACACACACAAACACACCACACGCACACATGCACACACACACACACACACACACACACACACACACACACACACACACACACACACACACACACACACACACACAACACACACACACACACACACACACACACACACACACACACACACACACACATGCACACATACACACATGCAAGCGCGAACTTGCTCAGTCTGATGAAAGTGGGTGCACACCCTTTATCGGTGGGACATTTAAACTTCACGTGGCATAATTTGTGCTGCAATATATTCTACTCGTAGTATCACCCCCCTCCCCCCCCCCCCCCCTCCAAGACACACACACAATTTTAAGTGATTCCATGCAGTATTTCATGCTGTGCACGGACGATTCCCAGAATCACGATTCCTATAATCACGATTCCTATAATCACGGTTCTCATAACAGTATATCTTTTCTGAGCCTCCATCACGTTTCACATCATTTAAAATACGGAAAGCAAATGCCGTGTATGCATATTTAATTCGCAAAGGAAGTGAATAAATTATACATAAAAACACACACGGGCACGCACACACCTACGCGCACACAGACCCACCCACATGGTCACGTGACAGTGTATCATTCAAAGGTCCACAGCGTAATCACAAGCATCAAGTAGTTCCAGTAAATTCCTCTCAACTCCAGTCTCCAGTAAAAGAAGTGAATAAAATATACATAAAAACACACACAGGCACACACTCACACATTCCTACGCACACACAAACCCACATGGTCACGGTGACTAAAGAAGTGAATAAAATATACATAAAAACACACAGGCATACAGAGACACAGAGAGAGAAACAGACAGACAGACAGACAGAGACAAGACAGCCAGAGCTTTTACCTTGATCATCTCTTCTTCTTCTCGTGTCACGCACGTCGATTTGCACCCGGTGAGACTGAGAACATCGCCAGTACACTTTTGCACCAACTTATCTGTTGTAATGAAACTTAAACCCGTCGATAAATAGTAGTTTTCCACCACGTTTGCTCTTCTCGAACTTCAGCTCCATTTTCACCGGTAACAGTTTGGTCAATGGTAGTCTCCCTCAATCGAGATAGCCCAAGAATGTTAACTGTACTCATCTTCAGAAAGTTTTATTATACAAACGATAGTCGTTATAAACTGCCTGGGAGCAAAACAGTTCAGGTTCATCAGGTTCATCATTGGTAGCTGAAGCGACAACAAATAGACGACAGCATTCGGTGAACACCTCATCAGTCCTTGGTTATGGGAACCGTGATAGAAAGAGTAAGAATTGGTTATGGGAACCGTGATAGAAAGAGCAAGAAATGGTTATGGGAACCGTGATTTTTACGGGAGCAATTCCGGGAAGGGAGATCTCGCGGTATTTTATTGACAACAAAGGATTATGGGAATCGTGATTATGGGAACCGTGGTGGATCCGTTTCACGAGATATAAGAGGGTGAAGAAAAACGGAAACATCCCCAATTGAAATCTGTACTCTAATGTCCCACATGTGTCCAGCTGGACCGAGAGGATAATAAACAAATATAACAACAACGGAAACATGTCTGCCGCTCGGCGACATCTTAATACCGGGGCATAATTTGTGTCAATGTATTGTACTTTGTAGGTATTGCACCCTCGCACAACATTTGAAGGGATTCTATCTTCTAGTTCACAAGATACAGCTCAAACAAGAAATATACAGCGCAATGAAGGAAATTTCGGTTTTTAATGTTAACCTTTAACAGACCTGTTTACTCTACTCTTTTCGAGTAGTATTCTACTCAATTTGGACCTCTACTACTCTTCAAAATGGAAAATAATGCTCTAATTACTCATTTTCAGTGAACATTGTTTGATGGTTTAATGAATAAAACTACACATTTTGCACCAAAACTACTCATTTCAGCTACCAAGACAAAATCTGAAGCGCTTCTGTGAAGAAAAATGTGGGAAATGTGACTAAAACACCAATTATTTTAGACTCCAACCACTTTCAAAGTCTATTGATGTCCTTGACATTGACATTGACCTTAGTCGGTACATCACCATCATAACTGTCACAAGCCAATGCACCTACATGCCAAGTTTGAAGAGTGTATGTCCAGTGGTGTGGAAGATATGAACCCTTAAAGGAATGTTAAAAGGCGAGCTTAACGTAGAACACATAATTTCATTTGAACGAATTATAATAGTTCTACAACAAACAAACAACTACACGACAAGTGTAAAGTGACGTTATTTTATTCACAAGAAACAAAACAAAAACTACTGGATATTTCGGCGAATGCGCCTTTATCAACACAGACAAAACAAGAAAACAGCAAATATAGCAAAAGGAGCAAAAAGCAGGCAACAAAAGGAGCAACAAATCAACAAGATTGAAGGCATTTTTAAAGGATTTTTTATTTGTATTATAGTTCTAAATAAACCTAGTGAAGCTTCTGGACTGTTGATGAACAGCGAAAAAGCACAAGCTATCTGGCTGGGACCCCCAAAACTGTCAAAAAGGAAGTTAATATTGTCCACATTTGAAAATGATATAGAACCATTCTGAATTTAAAATAATCAAACGGCTACGTGATTAAATTTTAAATTCAGAATGGTTCTATATCATTTTCAAATGTGGACAATATTAACTTCCTTTTTGACAGTTTTGGGGGTCCCAGCCAGATAGCTTGTGCTTTTTCGCTGTTCATCAACAGTCCAGAAGCTTCACTAGGTTTATTTAGAACTATAATACAAATAAAAAATCCTTTAAAAATGCCTTCAATCTTGTTGATTTGTTGCTCCTTTTGTTGCCTGCTTTTTGCCCCTTTTGCTATATTTGCTGTTTTCTTGTTTGTCTGTGTTGATAAAGGCGCCATTCGCCGAAATATCCAGTAGTTTTGTTTTGTCTCTTGTGAATCAAATAACGTCCGCTTTACACTTGTCGTGCAGTTGTTTGTTTGTTGTAGAACTATTATAATTCGTTCAAATGAAATTATGTGTTCTACGTTAAGCTCGCCTTTTAACATTCCTTTAAGGGTTCATATCTTCCACACCACTGGACATACACTCTTCAAACTTGGCATGTAGGTGCATTGGCATGTGACAGTTATGATGGTGATGTACCGACTAAGGTCAATGTCAATGTCAAGGACATCAATAGACTTTGAAAGTGGTTGGAGTCTAAAATAATTTGGTGTTTTAGTCACATTTCCCACATTTTTCTTCACAGAAGCGCTTCAGATTTTGTCTTGGTAGCTGAAATGAGTAGTTTGGTGTGAAATGTCTAGTGTTATTCATTAAACCATCAAACAATGTTCACTGAAAATGAGTAATTAGAGCATTATTTTCAATTTTCAAAGAGTAGTAGAGGTCCAAATTGAGTAGAATACTACTCGAAAAGAGTAGAGTAAACAGGTCTGTTAAAGGTTAACATTAAAAACCGAAATTTCCTTCATTGCGCTGTATATTTCATGTTTGGGCTATATCTTGTGAACTAGAAGATAGAATCCCTTCAAATGTTGTGCGAGGGTGCAATACCTACAAAGTACAATACATTGACACAAATTATGCCCCGGTATTAAGATGTCGCCGAGCGGCAGACATGTTTCCGTTGTTGTTATATTTGTTTATTATCCTCTCGGTCCAGCTGGACACATGTGGGACATTAGAGTACAGATTTCAATTGGGGATGTTTCCGTTTTTCTTCACCCTCTTATATCTCGTGAAACGGATCCACCACGGTTCCCATAATCACGATTCCCATAATCCTTTGTTCTCAACAAAATACCGCGAGATCTCCCTTCCCGGAATTGCTCCCGTAAAAAATCACGGTTCCCATAACCATTTCTTGCTCTTTCTATCACGGTTCCCATAACCAATTCTTACTCTTTCTATCACGGTTCCCATAACCAAGGACTGATGAGGTGTTCACCGAATGCTGTCGTCTATTTGTTGTCGCTTCAGCTA
>CM065696.1:25155333-25175333 GCA_017654935.2 Phymorhynchus buccinoides
GGGGGGCACATGCCTGCGCTCGTCGACACACCCTGTATGTTATTATAAAAGGTTTCAACCCAGCGACAGATACTATCACCAAATCCATAATTATGCTTTTAACACCTTCAACATGAAATTGAACAAAGAGTGAATACTCTCTTTCCAATTAACTCCCCTCCACCAAAGTTGATTACGATGCCAATCACCTAGCAGTGCGTGGGTCAGAACCAAAGTGAGACAAACAAAGCATCATTCTCAAAAAAAGAATGTGCCAAGTTCGCCTTTATGACCCTTCACCCACACAGTACACATCAACAATGGTGGAGAGGACAACATACAAACAAATCAACATCTATCCAAGAGTGGCATAGCCTTCTAGCCTTGAATATGTTACACATAAACAACACACAACACAGAACAAACTGGTAAGCCTCACTATTTCATTCTTCAGCATGAAAGTTCAGCTAGTCAGTCTTACGCCTTTTCAAAGTTAATGATAAGAAGGAGGCCTTGATGATTAAAGTCCGTTTAAATGATTGATTAAATCATACATTAATCTAACACTGATTATCACTCAGTGATCTATTTGCTATAAATCATGTTTGATCGTCACTTATATAATTGAAGGCAGTATTTGCTTTATTCTATTACATTATATGCAAGATGACTCGATTTTATATATTACGCTTAATAAAGATATTGGGCCCCAATTATTAACACATTCTTTTGATTCCTTTCCTTTATGTTATTATCTCTTATTGTGCATGTGTATATTTATATGTATCTTGTATGATCTGTAGCATGTATGTCCTGGTATTCTATTGTTTATTGCTTAAGAGATATTGGGCCCCAATTATTAACACATTCTTTCGATTTATTTCCTTTCGGAATGCATGCAATAAGCCCCTCCCTCCGTGTCACCGATAACTCCCCATCTTTTTATATGACTCATTTAGAGATCTTACGACAAAAGGTCCGATTTATCAAATAAAAAAATTCTGCACTGAATGACAAGGGTGCATGCAGTGACCCAAGCGTTTGCCTGAACTTTCCATCATAACCCTTGACACAGCTGATACCTCAACAGCACAAGTAGAGCCTTCTCTTCAGGCAGACCACTGCCTGAACCCGCATCAAATTGCCTCAATTCAGAACTTCAGGCATCCCCACATGCACCCTGTGAATGTATCACTATCAGCATCAGGGCTTTTTTCCATTCAGACACATTTTGTTCAGAACATAGGCTGCTTTGTCTAGGGTCATCTCGCATTCGAACAAATCTGTCTGTTCAATTGTTAATTTTGGTAGTTCAGAAACTAGACCTTCCATGGAACATTCCTGGGTTTCCTTTCGTTTATAATATAAAGTTTCAGCCAAAAGAACACGAGAAGAGCTCTATCGTCAGGCAGACCACTGCCTGAACCAGCATCAAAGTGCCTGAATTCAGGCTTCAGGCACACCCACATGCACCTCTCTCTCTCTCTCTCTCTCTCTCTCTCTCTCTCTCTCTCCCTCTCCCCCCATTTCTCTCACCGTTGACATCTGCTATGCATGCGCGCGTTGTTCATTAACCATGCATTGTCCACCTCCTTCTGTATCGATCTGCCACTGACCACTACTAGTAGTAAAGTGACCAGTGACTATCTACAGGGCCCGTGAGCCAACTACGACGCAGGGCCTGTAGTCACGAGCGCGGCTAAGCTAAAGACAACTAACCCGGGATGGAAAATGCAAACCAGTCTAAACTAACAATCCAATTGGCACTTTATAGACTACTTTGCATTTTCATGCACACTACATTTAAGTAATCTAAGGGTCGGTGTACATCTCGTGTGCTGGCTAATACAAAGCATCTGTTTTGTGCGAGTATTTTTCACACCTGCTGCCATGTCATTCGCACCTACTGGCGTGCGTTGTGTTCGCATTTGGTCTGCTGTCGCCCATGTTGCTTGGGTCTTGGGGAAGGGAGACCAAAAGAAGGAGACCTGCTTGTGTGCATAACCTGTCACTGCTGTCAGCAAGTCAAAAGCAACAAGGCGTGGTGCCATTTGTCAAACGATTGTCAAACATAGTGTGTAGTACCTACTGCACTGATGGACACCGAGCTTAAAAAAGAATCTAGGATCCATGGCATTTTCCATCCCGTAATAGTTGTCTTAAGCTCGGTGTCCATCAGTGTAGTAGGTACTACACAACATGTTTGACAATCGTTTGACAAATGGCACCACGTCCTTGTTGCTTTTGACTTGTTGACAGGTTATGCACACAAGCAGGTCTGCGCCTTTTGGTCTCTCTTCCCCCAAGACCCGAACATGGGCGACAGCGGACCAAATGCGTACACAACGCACGCCAGTCGGTGTGAATGACATGGCAGCTGGTGTGAAAAATACTCAGACTGAAACAAAAGAGATGCTTTGTATTAGCCAGCACACGAGATGTACACCGACCCTTAGCCGCACTCCTGACTATAGACCCGGGGTGATAGTGGACTTGGCTGCTTCCAGACTTTAAAATCAAAGAGTGCCGGTACCATAGCCGATGAGGTTTAACCGAGGCGTGGTTACCGCTACACCTTGGTCCTATCTATATTCATTATTGCTATAAAAAAAAACATCGGGACTTTACTGGTGTTGCACTGCCTTCGGGCATTGCCTCCAGTATTGTTCCCACCATCTTTGTATTTACAAATGCCCCACATGGTCGAAAGACCGCAGAGGGCGTAAAATCCTATTTTATTTTCACTTTCACTTGGCTGCTTCTGAATCTGTACTCCTGTAACTGCTGTCGTCTTTTCTCTTGTCTCTGTCTTTGTCTTTGTCTATGCCTGTTTGTCTGTTTCTTTTTCTAACTCTTTCTCTCTTACAGTCACCTACCACTCTTTGTCTGTCGGTCTGCTTGTCTGAGTGTGTCTGTCTGTCTGTCTGCTCCCTCCCCCCCCCCACCTCTCTCTCTCGTTCGCTCTCTCTCTCTCTCTCTCGTTCGCTCTCTCTCTCTCTCTCTCTCTCTCTCTCTCTCTCTCTCTCTCTCTCTCTCTCTCTCTAAGGGTTAAAACCTGACAATTGTCCAAAAAAAAAGGGAAATGGGGCAATGTCCCCACGAAGCTGAGCATGTTTAATCAATTTAAAGCAATTTTGATGTACAATCAGGGCTCTTATACAACAGCAATCGGGTTTTTGCGTAGAGCAAAGCAGGGTTTTTAATCCAGTTTTTTATTATTTTGTTGTTGAAATATTTTTTTTAAAAGAAGGAATTCCGTCTCTGCTGATTAAAAAAAAAAAAGGATTTCCTTCCTAAGAAGGAAGCAGTTTAAGCCATGTCTATCTATCTGTGTACGTGTGACTGTGTGTGTTTGCGCGTGCGCGCGCGCGCGCGCGCGTGTGTGTGTGTGCACGCACGCACGCGCTGGTGTGTGTATATGTGTATGATCCTTTCCACGACTCCAAAATGCTAAATAACAAACACATGGATTCTGATAGCATCACTCTCTCAGTCGGTATGTCTGCCCCCATTCTCAATCTCTCTCTCCGTATTCACAAAGTACTCTCTCTCTCTCTCTCTCTCTCTCTCTCTCTCTCTCTCTCTCTGCTTAAAAAAACCCCCGCCCTCTCTCTCTCTGTATGTGTGTGTGCTGTTCAAAATCCTCTCTCTCTCTCTCTCTCTCTCTCTCTCTCTCTCTCTCTCTCTCTCTCTCTCTCTCTCTCTCTCTCTCTCCGTACGCATATGCATGCTTGTGCTTGTGTGTTTGTGTTTGAAGTCCTCTTCTCGCAATCTTTACCTCCCTCCCTCCCTCCCTCCCCTCTCTCTCTCTCTCTCTCTCTCTCTCTCTCTCTCTCTCTATCTCCCCACTCTCTCTCTTCCATCCTTGTCCGGTCGCTTGGTGGTTTAGGGCTGCGCCGTGAGGCTTCATCTCCTCTCGCAAGACCCTCTGTGGTCCAGCTCTCCGTAGAGTTTCTTCGCACCCCCATCGGTTGCGTGCCTCTCGCCTCTTCTCTTTCTTCCAGAACAACTGTCTCGTGCTAGTTGGCAGCCCACTGTCCATATATGGCACTGGAAGTCCACGAGGATTTCAGAACGACCCGTGAATTCTACCAGTGCCATTGACTGACATGATGGGACAACGGTGGGACACTGCTGGCAATGCAGATGGGGGGTGAAGCATAAACAGGCAGTGAGTGATGGATGGGTGGATCGTGGTGTAGGCGTGGCCTTGGTAAATGACTTGAGCGACCTGCAAGAGAGAGATAGGGGGGGGGGGGGGGGAGTGGGGGAGAGAGAGAGAGAGAGAGAGGATTTGGAACACGGAGAGAGACAATCAACAATCAACAATATTTTATTGCCATTAGCTTACAAAGCCGAGAGAGAGAGAGAGAGAGAGAGAGAGAGAGAGAGAGAGAGAGAGAGAGAGCAGTTACTATATATAGTGGTGCACGTTTATCTACCATGCATTCATTTGCTCCGGCCCTAATACTAATTAAATAAAACATCGAGAGAGATAATAATGCTTTGCATCAAATAATTATGTCTTATCTGGCTTTGTAATGGTTCATTCATTTGAAATCACGGTATCCAAGCTAGACCAGCGGTAGGGCTGGGGACTAAAGGCCTCAATGAGAAATATGATATGCCAGGCTGCCTTTTTTTGTATAGTAACTTCACAGTTTTACTGTGGTGACAGTCCCGAGTCGGAGAAGACCATTGCTGTTGACGGGACTATAAACAATGTAAAAATAAAATAAATAAATAAAATAAATAAATGTGAATTTCTGACAATCATGAACTAACTGGGTAATTAAGTTACTATCAGATAAGTATTGGAAAATGAGCGACTTAAATTTGTTGATATATATATACAGAAACAAATGTACTTTGCAATCACCCAAAATAACGTAAAAATATGTTTGTTCAAAAAATAGCAATGTGCACCACGCACGCACACACGCGCGCACGCACACACACACACACACACACACACACAAACACACACAAACACACACACACACACACACACACACACACACAGTCACACACACACACACACACACTTAAATAAACTACAAATGATAAATGACAGTAGTCAACAACAAAAAGAGACAGTTATATGTGCCATTGAAAAGAATGAAAAACAGTGGACTCCAGAAATTCGAATCAGACACAGGAACAAACGAGCATGGTATCACAAAACAAAAATCAGTATTGGTTTAGATACTTATGTGGGGTGCTTTAAGTACACGAATGTGTCAAAACGTTTCATCACTTGTAATAGGGTACATTTATGAAAATAATTTACACGAGTAATTTCTGATCTCAATACGCCACAACAGACAAAACGTACACCAATGCTAAACTATGCTTGTAATATTATTTTCAGTGCAATTCCAACACGAACGAAACGAGTTCAAAACAATTCTGTATTTTGTACATCTGTTCTGTGTTCAGCCTTTCATAATAATAATAAAATATACTGAATACTGACTAACATAACATGGTGTGTTTTTTATTTATTGTTATTACTTTTAATAGGACTCTTTAAGGTAAAAATATTCATGATTTGTTTTTACTGCACATGTTACGTAACATGCAAGTTCGATTAACAAAAAAAAAGTGAAGCCAACAAGATTTAATCGACAATATCCTTATTTTCTTTAAGACTTGCTATCATACACTGATAAAACGATTTTACATAAAGCAGTCCTCCCTGGGCACACTGCAAGAAGTCACATATATAATAACCATATATAAATATATGCATGTGCCTGAACTAAGTTAAGAAAAGGTTAAGCATTTCTATGATATTTTGAAAGCAGGAATGTAAAAGGCTGGAACATAATACAAAACGTTATAGAATTGCGAAGTACTACAAATAAAGTAGGATAAAAAGTAGGATACAATATGTATAATGATCAATTTTAAATATCGTTACAATATTTCTTCATTAACAATATTTAAAAAATATGCTGTGTTGTGATGCATGTTTTGATGGTTATCCAGTGACGAGTAATTACACCTGAATCTTTTAGGAATTAGCACTTGTACTCATTTGGTTCTCTTGTAAAAACAGCTACCAGAAAACAATATTCGCAGAAAAGAGTAACCACGTTTGTCTTTACATGGGGAGAGACACTGAAGTTCAGATGCAAACAATGATTTTTTTACATCATTATATCAGCGATGCATATTAATCATGGGTAAACTCAGAAATGCAAAGCCAGAATACTGAAAACATCTCATCTGTGGCTGTCATTCCACAGGACTGATTCGTTTTTGTTGGGACTGATACATGTATGGCTTACCCAGGCCGTGATAATTATTGTAGTTTCATGCAGTGATCACGTTAACTGGTAATTTAGATTATCAGTCAAACAGATTGCAAAACCAAAAATACTGAAAAATAAAATCGAACTATCATTTCCAGGGACTGATTCATTTTTGCTAGGATTGATGCATTATTTAAGCAGAGGCTTTGATATATTTGTTTACCTGGGGCTGGTTTTGACTGAATGACACCCATTGTTAGGGGGCATTGTCGCTGATAGGGAGTGGTTTTCAAAATATTCCTAGCGCGATCACGTGGCGCGATTGATAGAACTGATTTTGAACATTTCTAACACGAATGATTGTTGTATCTCAGGGCTGGGTTGAGAGGCAAGCATGCAAGGCGTTCAATGCTGCACTTGGCCATCTCCAAATATGGAAAGTGACGCCTTTCGCGTGATAATGTTGGTTTTCAGCGAAACTTTACAATGTATCTTTTAACCATTCAATCTGAAATTAAACTGACTCTAGCCCTAACCCTATCCCTAACCCAAACCGTAAACCATCAAATGCACAAACTAAAACGTTACTAAAAATTGAATGTTCCATGCTTGGAGATGACCAAGTGCAGTCTTGAACGCCTAGTGGCAAGCATCATGTGTGGAAATAAACCATTAAATTAAAATTGTTTATAAATACAGCACATGTAGGGGAAGGTCCTATCACAGATGAGATCGTAGGACAGTGGTGGTGGTGGCATGCTCCTAGATCCTCTGAGAAGAGGTCAACAGGCAGAGGATAGATCATAGGACAGTGGTGGTGGTGGCACGCTCCTAGATCCTCTGAGAAGAGGTCAACAGGCAGAGGATGAAAACCGGGAAAGAGAGATGGGAGGGGGACAGAGAGGAGTGGACTGAAGTAGATGCAGGTGTTGGATCGATTAGGGTTCAGGGAGGGAAAGCCTGGCTATCTTGTGCTTTAGTCCCACCCACCCCCACTCCATGTTTAGCATTGAACAATTTCACTTAGTCTTTTAGAACGCAACAACGCTCTGTCTTTTGTTTTTTAATTTTGGGGGGGAGGATAAGGTCTGGGTCAGCTTAGGATTAAGTCCATCGCCAATGTCGCATTTCACAGCTGTTTTGGGAGGAACATTTAGTTTATCTATATTTTCACAAGTTTTTTCAAGCAAACTTTAGTTAACTATAAGTAATTTTTCATAAATTACAGTCGAGAATATGTTGTAGTATGTGCCTAGATTACTTATAGTCGGTGGATATTGCTAGATTTTCACTCATAGGCAATCTTATTTATGTTTCTGATACTAAGTATATTATTTCTACTAAATATGTTGATTGATACTGCTCAACAAAAAAAAGTTTTTACCATAAATCTGAGGGAAGAAATATATTTGAAATACTATGTAGAGCATACAGCCAAAATATCTTTACCGACAATAGCTTGGTGCAGTTTTTATCTAAGATTTCTAGATTCAGGCTTTTAACTAAATAGCTTGATTTTGTGTGGGACGGAACAGCTGTGATTTATACACCACAGTGATTTAACATGTATGTCAGTAAAAGGCATCAAACTGGGGTCTATTATACAAAGAACCTATTGTCTTAGTTTTGGGAAGTAAGGATAGACCCCTATTTTATATATGTCACAGAAACATTCCCAATACTGCAGATGGAGTTTGTTCTCTACCTAGTTAAGTTTAATGGTATTATTTGGCTGAAAACTGGCTGGCGGCGAAAGGGTTAACACGACATCATTTTTGCTTTTGTCGTTGCCGTCGCCGTGCCGGTTTCGTCGATCTACTGTGAGCATTTGACCGCTCCCAGCATGCAGACGCTGTGTCTGTCATTTCCGACAATGACTGCCACATAGCAGAGAGGGGCAGCTATTGTGGAGAAGCCTTGCCCAGTGTGAATCCCCACTTTCTCAGCCAAAGGGATTTGAGGACAGCTGATATTGGTGAAGGTCCCAAACAATCCCTTTGGCTGCAGCACTAGAGCCAGTGCAAATGCCTCATAGCATACTGTAGAAGTAGAGTCTGGGGGTAGGCTATAGGTACACGCGAGGTGCACATGCATTTTACAGGAGTCAAGGCGCTGAACACGCGACTGTTCGTAGAAAGCAGGGATGGTCAACACAAGGACAGGCTGTGCTTCAGTACACGCAGGCACTTTTCCACCCCTTATTCTTCCATTGCATGGATGCGACTACACAAAATGAAACAAACATGAAAGGCCGGGGTCCAGGGGTAATGTCCCCCTGCAACTGAAGTAGAAATTTATTTATGAAGATATTTTAGTTTGCTTTTTCTACAATTTATACAAATGCAAGCCTTTCAAAAATACAGTAGACACATACAGATTTGTGTGTGACAAATTTATTAAAAAAAAGGAACTTCCTGTTCTGGTAAATTTAAAACAGGAAATCCTGGTATACCAGGAAAAGTTGCACCCATGCCAGTCTTTTGATAGCGTTTTCTTCCTTGATCTCTGTTTGTCTGTCACACATTACGAGGCTGTAACACTACACAGTGATCGCGCTAGGAAGTTTGAAAACCAATCTCAGTTTGAAAACCAATCTTATCAATGACCGACCATCCACCCAACAATCTCTGTTTGAACCAGTCCCGGGGCAACGAAGGCCAGTCAAAATCGCACCCTATAAGGGAAAGAGTGAGGCCTCTGGCGAAGCCTCGTACCAACAGTACTAGCAAAAATAAATCGGTCCCAGCCACGGTCCATTTATACTTTTTTCCAGTTATATATTTATAATTACCAGTTAACACAATCACTGAAAGAACGAAAGACAGAAGGAATGGTTCACAATTCAAATCTAAAATTGAGTGCCTCAAGTTTGAAAAACAATTAAAACACTCTAACTTGTTGGTATGTCATGATAATGACAGAAGGAAGACAACAATAAAATCAAACAAAACATAAGATTTCTACAAGTAGAAAAGAAGCGCAACATGCGCAATACTTTTCTAAATTCACAATGAGTTCATAAGAGTTGTTAAACGTATACTAGTAATGTACTTAATTAAGCCTTGCTTCGCCTGTCACATTTTGTTAACTGGGTCTACTGACACTGTCACATTTTGTTAACTGGGTCTACTGACACTGTCACATTTTGTTAACTGGGTCTACTGACACTGTCACATTTTGTTAACTGGGTCTACTGACACTGTCACATTTTGTTAACTGGGTCTACTGACACTGTCACATTTTGTTAACTGGGTCTACTGACACTGTCACATTTTGTTAACTGGGTCTACTGACACTGTCACATTTTGTTAACTGGGTCTACTGACACTGTCACATTTTGTTAACTGGGTCTACTGACACTGTCACATTAAAGATTGTGAGAACTGAAGGAACAAAAACTCTTTTTCTTTGGCATTTGGTACCGGTATTCACTTGGAATTTTCTGACAATTTTCAGTTGTGAATCAAAGTTGTTTGAAGTTTCCTTTTAAAGCAGAAATAGTCCTCTGATTTGGAAAGAAAATAATAAGACTTTAAAAACACAATAATATTAAATCTAACAACAAAATTATTTAACTTATTTTCTGTTACAGAGAAAAGGAGAAAAACAAAACTGCACAGAGATTGTGCCATGAATTTTGAAAATCAGTGCCACCAGCCACAGTTCCCTCTAACATCCAGTACCAAAACCTGTCCCATTCACTGCGGTTATTGTTAGTTTGTTGCCTTCATTCACCTCAACAAAGTCGATTTTTTTTTTTCGTTGATTTTTTCATCTTCATGTGTTTGTGTGTAAATGTGTAGCATTTTGATGTTTTTTGTTAGTTCAATTTATATTATGGAAACAAAAAAACAATGAAAATCACACAAACTCACAATCTAAAAGCCTCTGTTCAAACCATTTGGTTTAAGCAAATTTTATTTACAAATTTTATTAATAAACAATCATATGACAAAACAGCATCAACAAATAGATTTATATAGAGCACAAGAAGCTTAGAGCTTATAATACTAGGTGCTCAAACCATCTAAATTACATATTATTGGCTGGTTCAAACCATTTTAAATGATTTATCAGTCCTAGCCAACACAATCTGTCCCTGGGACTGACAGGTCAATGTTGTTTTCAGTATTTAGTTTTTGCAATCAGTATTTTACTGAAAATTAAGCATTAATGCGATAACTGCTGCATTATATTATATATTATATTATATTATATTATATTATATTATATTATATTCATGGGTGAAAGTGACAGATTTTGAAAATAAGGAAAAGGCGGAGGGTCGGTAGATGGGTTCCAGGGGCCTACTTTCTGGGTCCGCTGCCGCCTCAGCCCCGGTGGGGTGTAGGGGCAGAGGCCTGCTTGGGGGGTCTTTCATTCAAATTTATGAAATGTTTTGAACTCTAAAATGACATTTAAGTTGAAAGTTCTAGGAGCAAACACACTTCATGGCCTATGGTCGCTCAAATCAGTCGATCTTTTTTTTTCTTGAAAATTTGAAAATAAGGATTTCCTTATTTTCTGATTTTAAAATTAAGGAAATCCTTGCTGAGAAGGAAAACTTTCACCCATGTATATTATATTATATGGCAAAAGTTGTCATCTGTCTCTGTCAGGAATAAAATGAAAGGGTGGGCATGTAATACTAACAAGGCCTTAGAATTCAGGATTTATTATTTTTAGTTTTCAAAATCATTTCACATGATTTTTTTAACCAACAAAAATACAAATATTTTTCTACACCAGTAAATTAAAGCATCAATCATCAGACATTATTCGGAAACCTTCACAGTATTTTTGAGCAAAAAGAAAAATACAAACAAACCAGCAAACTGTGCACATCTATTTAAGTTGTGTGTTTTGTTTCATCATTTTTTCAAGCAATTACATTTACCGTCTGGCTTCAGGTGATTGGGTTTGTTTTTTTCAAACCACAAACCAAGGTGAAATTACTTTACATTGTTTCATTAATTGTTAATTTAAAGAAAAAAGTCCATCTTCAAAAGAAGGAAACAAAGAACTAAATAAAAAGGAAGAAAACAATTCAAATGCCCCCCCAAAAAAAAACTGACAAAAAAGTAAGGAGACTGCAAGTGCTCCTGGCACCAGTGATCTTTGCATCCTCCCCTGTAAAAAGCAGAAAAAGAAACATGGGAGGAACCTCAATCCTTATTTTTACGTTTCACAGCGTCTTTTGTTCTGTTCCATTTTAGCATAATTAAATTGACAATCATTTTGATGACAGTTTTTGCCTTGTAATAAGGTTTGGGGGGAAAAGGCCTGTCAACCAGGGCTAATGTATATAACCTGCCGTCAATATCATTCATAGGCATAACAAAATTAACATGGCTCTTGCTTTATAGCTTAAAGCATGTTATATATTGATTTGTATGTTTGTTCTTGATGTTATATAGTTACGGTTTTTTTCTCTTTCCAAATTTGTCGCTCTGAGGATGACTTTTTTCACCGAAGAGCGCTGGGATATAAGCTCAATTTATTATTATTATTATTATTATTATTAAATTCAACCATTCAACAACAAAACTAGGAAGGGAGAGAGGGAGAGACAGAGAAGGGGAAACAGAGATAGAGACAAGGGGAGAGACAGAGAAAGGGAAACAGAGATAGAGACAAGGGGAGAGAGAGAGAGAAACAAAAAACTTTCAAAGTCCAAATTCCTGCACGAATATCATTTCTAGTTATCTAAGCGGTTGGCATCAATATAATGGACCTAAACCGTAGTTTAGTGTCAAGGCATGGAGTCAGCTTGTCAGTCCCACCTTGACAACCAACGATATCTAAGCTTACTATCGTCAACTATGCGCTGTACACATAGCAAGTCGAACCTGTAGGCGGGTTCAAGGCTAACTGGTATGATAGTCTATCGCGCTACAGCAACTCGCTCAAAAACAAATCTTTATTCTATAAAAAAAAATAAAAAATAATATTTCACCTCACCAACCATACTACCTGGCATCAAAATGCTGGGACTGGCGAAAAACAAACCCGACTGGTCCTTTTTTCTGGTAGTAGCCTAGTTGAATCAATTCATAAAGGAAGGGAAAATGCCTCTACCAACACGAGTGACCACGACAGTGTTGGTCGCTATGTTAGCTTTCCATCATGAGAGGTCCGCGCGTCACAAGGCTTGGTCAGTTCGTAAATCAAAGGTGGTGTTGCGAGATGGGCAGGTAGGCCTAAGTAAGGTAGGTAGGTAGGTAGGTTACGTGCTGAAAAGTTCAACAGGTGATCAACAACAAGTCCAACAACAAGGCACTGGCAACTGTTTAGAGGCACTGAAGTCCAGCATGTAGGGAGGGTGGCTGGCAGCAGCTCAGAGAAAGAGACAGAGAGAGAGAGAGAGAGAGACTGACCAGCTAGCCCACGAAGCTCGCCCAACAACAGCTCCCCTGTTGATCAGCCCACGCGCTGGTCAGCACACAGCCAAGAGAGAAAAATAGACCTTGCCCGCTGAACTCTTGTCGGCCTTCTGCCAGCCTCTTACACCATACCTCGCAGGTCACTGGCGATTTGCAGAGCTTCGTTTCCTTGTACTCCGACACTAACTTCGCTGGTCACTTTCCTTCCTTTTCTTTCTCCTCTGTCTTTTGACCCTCCCCCTCCCCCCCTCTCTCTCTCTCTCTCTCTCTCTCTCTCTCTCTCTCTCTCTCTCCTTCCCTGTCTTTGCCGCTCCCAATTCTCTACCTAGGCTAAGGCGTACAAAACTGCACTTGGTCATCTCCAAGCATGAAACACTCATTATTTAGTAGTTTTATTTTTGTGTGTATTTGACGGTTTAAGGTTTAGGGTTAGGGTTAGGGCTAGAGTCAGTTTAATTTCAGATTGAATGGCTAAAATATACACATTCTAAAGTTTCGCTGAAAACCGACATCGTCACGCGAATGGCGTTACTTTCCATATTTGGAGATGACCAAATGCAGCATTGAACGTCTTGTATTCTCTCGTCTTTACTGCCGCATTCCAAGTCCCACGACGAGACACAACGTGACTGGTTCTACAACTTCAGGGGCCAAGGGTTCGTTATTTCACAGTAACAACTAGGCCTATATCACGCACATGCTGGCGAACACAAGACTTTTATTGAATCCAATGCTGGACAACAGTATTGTTTTTAGACGAGCTGTTTAAACGCATCATGTTTCAAAATTTGGCTCGTTTTGTGCGAAACAAAAATGAATATAAGCATAATTTGTGATAGGCCTACAATCTCCTTTTAAAAACTAATAAAGCAATTAAGGCCAAGTGACATGGAAATAGGGCAAAGTTAAAATAGATTGATCGACTAATAATAATATATCGATCACTAGATAGACTGACAGATCGATCGATTGATAGATAGATAGATAGATGGATGGATATCAGAACATTAAAAAAGAAAACACAACAAGTAGAAATAGCTGTAACAGGAACAGATGCTTATCGCTCTAGGAAAATGATGATCTATTATTTTATTTTTTCCGAACTGGTCAAATGACATATATGATGTCCTGTGACAAGAGTTATCCCTGCAGGCTGAACCGGCTATTCTTAAATTGGCACCAGCGCTTAAATTCCAAAGAGGGTGGTGCCAGACCGGTTCTGAATCAAGACAGGAATCTGAGATCACAAAAAAGCAAACGCCAATGAAACTAACCCGAACAAAAACAAGATGACATAGCCATATGAACTGTACACCAGTTACAGTGAGTGTCAGGGGAGATGAAGTTGGGACTTTTGGGTTATTGTTGCTTTTGTGTGCAAAGAAGGGATGGCAATACCCAATAGTTTAGTACACAGGGACGGTATTCATGTCGAGATAGCATGAGACTTAGCATCATGCTAACTTAGAAGCTCTTCCAAAAGTCCTATTAAATCCTATAGGACATTGGAAGAGCTTCTAAGTTAGCATCATGCTAAGTCTCATGCTATCTCGACATGAATACCGTCCCAGGGTTTTTTTAAGCATTCCTTAGATTACACGTTTTCTCTCCAAACCAACTTTGGTTGAAATCCATCCATTATTTTTACAGTAAAATAAATCAGTTGTTTTTGTAACATTAAAATTTGATTCACAAGGAGTACGTTGGTATGGTTTGCCATGTGGTCAGTCTGACACAACGGGCAGCATCTAGAGTGCCTAAGGAACCATTCTGCCAGGTTTCGGTAAGATTGGTTCAGTAGTTTAGGCGCTGTAACGTGGACGAACTTTGTCACAAAATATAACACATACACCCAAGAAGACAGACGGGAGAAACGCACAGCCCTCGTCCCCATTCCAAATATTATTATATACTCCTTTTCTTAGTCTTACAGAACAAACAAAACAAAAAACAAAAACAAAAAAACTTGAAGAAAGGACCGAAAGAAAGGAGGAGGGAAAATAGGTTACTATCAACATAATCTTTGAGATATCGATAATTATATCAGCTACGCTTTGTCTTAAAATGAAGGTGATAATTATGCAGAATTAGTTTTGTTGTTTTCCTCTTTGTCTTTATGATTTATCATGAAGGTTCATTCCTTTACCTGAGGGTTTTTGGTCTGTTTTCCTTTTTGAACATGAAACTTGATTTGACTTAATTCAGTATTTCTTTGTGAAAAGCATGATTGTACTTAACTTTTATCTTGTATTTGCCAGCTGCCGTATGAAAATGTAAATGTCTGAAGAAGGCATGTAAGTCAAGTGACATGATAAGCTTAAATCGTATTGCCATTATTGTTGTTTGATTTAACTGTAAACTATGCTGTTGGTCAATAACCAAAATAAAAGGAGTCTGGAGAAAAAGAGGACCCCAGGAAGCTATGACCCAGGCAGAATTTAAGAGAGTGAACAAGAGAATTGTTATAGTAAGACTCTCTCTCTCTCTCTCTCTCTCTCTCTCTCTCTCTCTCTCTCTCTCTCTCTCTCTCTCTCTCTCTTAGTATTTTAATTTAACGAATGTGATTACTCAAATAGATATACTAAGAATTGTTTATTGGCTGTTTAACTCATGTATTGGTGTTGCTTCTTTTCTTTCTTCTTTTCAGCCATGTCACATTAAGTAAGTTGTGCTTTTTAGTTGTTGCTAAATATTATTAATTATGTTTACTTGTGCTGAATCTTTTGGTTTGAATAAATTACATAATTCTGCACACGAAAATGTACATTTACTTGAATATGCTAAGAGGATATAGGAATAAATTGAATCTGAATCTGTAAACATTGATGTCACTTTGTGTTAATGTCATGATAGGGGCTGTTGGCCTTAAGTCATTAAACATCCGAGTCCGGGACTCTCTCTCTCTCTTTCTCAACTTAAAAAAGAAGCGGTTGGTTTCTTCTTCTTCGATCGCTCAGACAGGTTCCTGTCAATTATGAGCGCAGATGCGTCATGCTGCCGTTATGCGCCCAACTAAGAAATAGTTAGGCCCAGCAAGTCCGACTTCGGCTGGAGGAAATCTTTTTGAAAGTGTGTCGTGAAAAAAGGCAGGAGAATGGACCGGTTAGGCAGAAAGATAGTAGATGACGGTAAGCAGCAAAGGGAAAAGGCAGAGTCAAAGAGGGTGACAGACCTGTTTACCCCCTACCCAAGTCTTGAGTAGACTAGTCTGGATAGCTGAAATGAGTAGTCACTTTGGTGCAAAATGAGTAGTTTTCATTAAACCATCAAACAATATTCACTGAAAATGAGTAGTAATCAAGAATTAAAAAGCATATTATTTTCAGTTTTGAAGAGTAGCATAGACATCCAAATTGAGTAGAATACTACTCGAAAAGAGTAGAGTAAACAGGTCTGGCTCAGTGACAGATTAGAGGAAGTTACAAGCACAGAACTTCCAGAAGGTGGGGGAAGTATTTTTACGAAAGAACCCCCCCCCCCGGTATCCCCACGGGGAGGTTCGGACCACTAGACCACTTACAACACACCAAAGTCTAACACGGTTACAACAGACCCTATTGGCATGTCAGCGGCCGAGCAATCAGACTGGAATAATTCCAATACACGGCTGGCCTGCCTCAAAGGAACGGGTTACATAACCACACAGGCTTCAAGCTCCAGTTCTCATTGGTTCTGCTGGAGTGGAGAGGAGGAGGGTACGAGCGAAAAAAACCTGGAAAACACAGGACCGCAACTTTTTTTCTTATCTAAGGCACTTTCCTATTGGTGGCAAAATCTATCCTTGGCCATTTTCAGTACGAGGTTGATGATTGGTTCAGTGAAAAGAGAGAGAGGGGGGGGGGGGGGGGGAGGTGGCGAAGAGAAAGGTAGGGTAGAAGGCAGACCAACCGAAAACCAGATGGCAAAACCAAATAATGTAAACGTACTCCCAGTTCCAGAAGAGAGCACAAAAGACTAAAAACTACCGCAACAAAAGTGTGTTTCCAATTAACTAAGAACCCCATTTCAACAAACAAACTTAAACGTTATCTGTTTTTATTTCATTTTAAATAAAAGTGACAGAAATTTAAAAAAAAAAATTCTTGAATTTTGCTTTCTTATCGATTCAGTCCTATTATAAATTGCCAGGCAAAAATTGGATGTGATCTTTACAATAATTTAATAAATCTGGTTAACGTCCTCCGATCTGAAACAGGCACACATGGGACATTAGAAGATGTAAATATGGTGGGAACGGATACTGGAGGCAATGCCCGAAGGCAGTGCAACACCAGTAAAGTCACGAATTTGTTAACAATACAGATAGTTTTGCTAACAATAATTTAGGCGTTACAGGGTGGCAACATATACCATAGCATAGACAAACGAGGAGACAAGACTGAGAAAATCACTGTCCTTTGTTGCTATTGAGTATTCCAATGACTATACTCTTGTTTTTGTATTCCCATGTCTTACAGTTCGTAGCGCCTAAACCACTGAACCGATCGTACTGAAACTTGGCACAGTGGTTCCTTAGACATTGCAGATGCCGCACACGATGTCAGATTCACGAGCCATATCAACGTAATACCAGTGAGAGAAACGTTTGAATAATAAAAAGACACTGATCACTTAAAAGATAATGGAAGGATGTTAACCAAAGTAGGTCTACTGAAAAGGTGTTACTTAATAATATTTCGTTGTAAAATATTACATTTCTAAACAATGCTATCCTGATACAGGACATTTTTACACACACAAATACACAATGACCATACAGAGTCTAAAATTAACTCCCCTGAATTTCATCAGTAGGTCTTATTTGATGAAACTCAAGGGAGATCATTCGAAATTTACAACCAATGGCATTCCATTGTTTGTTTGGTTTTACTGGGAGTAAGTTTATAAGGCGTTTGCCTTCTTGTTGTCATTATATAAAACTGGGATGATTGTAGTATTTGGGGGGAATTAGTTGCTCTCTAAAAGTTTTATAAGCAGGACATATTAACATAAAATGTAGTTCCGATTCTTCTATACCTGGGCAAAAATACTTCAAGACTACAGATATATAAAAAATACTTCAGACTTCAGGTATAAAAAACTGGTAGAACAAGAAAGAAAAAAATCCACATCCCCTGACGAAGTCCTACCAAACAGCAGTGTAACTTTTTAAAAAATAGTGCTGACGGGGTGGTATTAGCAGTGTTGCAAAATCCTCTGTGTTCCTTTACCCCCGACCGTAACACCCCAGCCACCACACCCTCCCTCACTTATAAAAGCCAGGTGTATCGTACTTTAGCCAATCCCCCACATGGCCGAAAGGCCAAAGAGGGCGTGAAACATTATTTCTTCTTTCTATTTCTTTAGCCAACCCCTTCAAAATGATGACATTGAAGCCCCAGACCTGTTTACTCTACTCTTTTTTAGTAGCATTCTACTCATTTTGGACCTCTAGTACTCTTCAAAAATGAAAATAATGCTCTAATGACTCATTTCCAGTTAACATTGTTTGATGGTTACTGAATACAACTACACATTTTGAGCCAAACCTACTCATTTCAGCTATCCAGACTACTCAAGACTTGTGTAAACAGGTCTGAGTCAATAATAAGCAACAGAAATTCTGATATTTTTGAGAAAGGCATAGGGTTGGGATCAGCCTAGGATTATGTTCATAAAACTGAAAGGAGCAGAGTTTTCACAAAGGGGGGTTGTAAACATGAATGGGGGGGGGGGGGGCTAAAACACAAGACTGCCTAAAAGCCTCCACAAATCCCTACCCCCACCCCCACCCCCCTCTAACCCTCCCCACCCATTGGTGGGCTGACCACAAACGTGTTCTGGGATTAGTTACAGGCCAGCAGACCTCTGTATTGTTAGAAAGTTACACAACAACAGGACCACTGTCTCGCTGTTGTTTCATGCATGGGAGCCAAACGGGGCGTTCAGGAACAGGGGGGGGGGGGGGGGGGGGGGAGGGGGGGGAGGGGGGGGGGGGGGGCAGGGGGGGGGGGGGGGGGGGGGGGAGAGAGAGAGAGAGAGAGAGAGAGAGAGAGAGAGAGAGGACCACCCACAGCCAAGCTTTTCAAATTCCAGAGAGAGAGAGAGAGAGAGAGAGAGAGACAAATGAATGACAGATGAATTATTGAATGTCATCAGCAAGGTACATGCTATTTGACAAAGTTGAAATAAAAAATAAAATAAAAACAAATAAAACAGATTTTTTGTAACAAACAAAACATGAAAATTAATTTCAGAGAGAGAGAGAGAGAGAGAGAGAGAGAGAGAGAGAGAGAGAGAGAGAGAGAGAGAGAGAGAGAGTAAATGACAAAGTGAGAGAATAATCCATGGAATAAAATAAGAAAAGATCACATACTTTTGAATTAAATTCCTGTGTTTGGTCAACCAACGCGTACGTACAGTCCCTAATCGTCAGATTGTAGGGTGTGTTCCTTTAAAAAAAGAAAAAAAGTTTCTAACAATCAGTGTCTTCTCTCTAATATTCAGTGGAGGGGAAATAAACTGAAAGAATTCAACCGTTTGACTACAGTGTGACAAAAAAATAAGCTATTAAGTATTATCTTTCACGATTACAGTTTGTATGTTCTCCAACCTAAGCTGACAAAAAGTAATTATACACTTGCTTTGATGGGGGGGAGTGGGGGGTGGGGGGGGGTTTTGGGGGGGGGGGAGACAAGCGTAAGAGCGGTAAGATCTTAACCCTTTCACCGCCAGTCATATTTCAGCCAAAACTTGTCCATCAAATTTACCTGGGTAGAGAACAAAAACCATCTGCAGTATTGGGGATTCTTCTGTGACATAGCCTACATAAAATAAGGTCTATCCTTAGTTCCCAAAACTAAGACAATAGGGTCTTTGGATAATATACCCCAATTTGATGCCTTTTAGTGAAATAGAAGTTAAATCATTGTGGTGCTAAAATGCGACTTTGGCGATGAAAGGGTTAAAATGAAAAACAAAAGCTCCCAACAGAACAGAACAAAAAAAAAGTGCAACGCCAAGCGGCTGCAAAGTCCCCTCGCAGCATCGCCCCGAGCTACTCCAAAATCCGGAAAGAAGTGGGACATATCGGGCCTGTGACACAAAGGGCCTAGGGCACAGGGGGCTTATCCCAGTACCGCCAGCTGTAATTGCCAGGGGAGGGGGGGGGGTGGGGGGTGACATCAAAGAGAACGCCGCCAATTCTGAGACGGACACCCGACGCGCATTGCTTTCTCGCCGGGTTTGCGCGCCCGTTTGATGGCGGCGTCTTTCAAGTGAATCTTCCCACCCAATGCCGCGTGTTTCATGGCGCATGTGTGTGTGTCTTTATCCAGGGGAGGGGAGGGACGCATGTATAGACTACACGCTTCATTCTCTTGTTATATTTCTCTCTCAAATC
>CM065696.1:25180333-25215333 GCA_017654935.2 Phymorhynchus buccinoides
ACATACAGACGTCCCCCATACACGATCGAGGCTGCTCTTTCAAGTGATGTCTCGTTTTCATGCATGGAGGAATGTGTATGGGAGTCACACATGGTCAAAAATAATGTATCTTACCAGCGAGAGAGGGAAACACGTGAAACCCGTGATTTTCACTCATGTATCTGGTGGGTCTTTAATAATGATAGAACAACATTACGTTGTCATTTTAAGATTTATCTTGGCAAATAATACACGAAAACAAACGTTCATTATTTGTCCTAGTCTAAGGAAACGGGAAAAGATAAGTCTTGCCAAAACAAACAAGTAGCAACCAACGCAGAAAGAAAGACAGAAAACCTGTGTCTTAGAGGGTATCAAAAGAGGATCAGATAGTTCATTGATTGAGCAAGCCTTTGTCAAAGTAAAAGACAAATTATACCTCCATTACTAGCTACCCCCCAGAAGTTAGAACTATCACTCAGTTCATCAGTATATTAGTTCGATCTCCTCCATCCGTTCTGTATCCTCATTCTTCCCTTCGTTTTCCCTGTCATCAATTAAAGACAAACATCACACACACACAGTGACATAGTGACATACACACACATACCAGATCTGTTTACCCCCTACACAAGTCTTGAGTAGTCTGGATAGCTGAAATGAGTAGTTTGGGTGCACAATGTGCAGTTTTATTCATTAAACCATCAAACAATGTTCACTGAATAATTAGAGTATTATTTTCAGTTTTGAAGAGTAGTAGAGGTCCAAATTGAGTAGAATACTACTCGAAAAGAGTAGAGTAAGCAGGTCTGACATACACACGCGACACACAATGACATACACAAACACACTTGATTATCCCCCCCCCCCCCCCCCCCCCCCAAGGCCTCCCCCCCCTATCAAAATCTGTATGCAAATGCACACCCCGTAAGTCAACTGAGACCCATCATAAAAGTCTCCTCGTATGCAAATGCACACCCCGTAAGTCAACTGACCACTATCCAGACCCAGAGAATCAGTGACAAAGTCTCCTCGTGATTGTCAAATCAGTTGAGAATCAGTGACAAAGTCTCCTCGTGATTGTCAAATCAGTTGAGAATCAGTGACAAAGTCTCCTCGTGATTGTCAAATCAGTTATCACCCAATCACCGTGGAAAAACAACCAGACAGTTGACGAATTATATTCTTAAAATGTTTAAACTCATCCACACATTCCCTCAAGCTTTAACTTCTATCTTGCATTTTCCGTTTGACTAGAGAAGACCACCAGAACTGTTGAACAGCTAGCTTAATTAAGTCAACACGCCTAAAATGAAGCTCCCTCCTGAAGCAGTCGCCATCTTAGTTTCTTGGAGCTACGATGACGTATACATGTATTTAGAATGACTGACATTAGAGCTACTCACGGCTGAAAGATTATAGGGAAAAGGTTAGGCATAGCATTGGAAAATGAGCTGAAAACGAAGAGAACACTCCCTTTGTGATACCAAGATTGAATGTTAGCCCTTTGTCAGTCCTATACATCTGTGTGTAGAAACAAGATGGCGGCTGGCAAACTCGGTGGAAGGATTTCTGGTTTATGGCATGTCGCCATGTTCGGAATGTTCGCAGAGTACGTGTGCTTAGCCACTGAAGATGTTTCGATCAACGCCAGTTTTTTCTTCTTCTTTTTCTTCTTCTTCTTCTTCTCTCTGACATGTTTGAGACAAAAGAAGATATTTATGGGAGTCAATATCGGAGCATCCATTTTATAAACTAAAAAACCGGAGCCGTACAAGATTGAATTCGAACATTATATCAACCTTCTATTAGAAGAAGTTCTAATGCATATGTTATTATTATATTCATTACTTTATTTCAATTTATTGTTTTAGTCTATGGTTGACTGTTTTATATAATTATAATGCCACACTATGTTTTTGAATTTAGAATTAATTTCGTGAAGAAACACGTACGTTTGCACGCAGTTTTCCTTTGTGTTGATTCGCATGCATTCAACAACTAGTTCGGGTTTTACTCAAGAATAATTATATGCAATTTTCTGGGGGAAATAAATACAGTTCTCAGGGCTCCCAGGGACCCCCATTTGAGGGTCTATGAAGCACTACAATTCTCAAGGACCCTCTAAAAGAATGTGCAGGGGGTCCCAGGGATGTACTAGAAAAATTCTTTTTAGCATTTGCAATGCCACTGGGACCCTCTATCCTGCCTCTAGGACCCTCTATACTGTAAATGAAGGAATCCCTGGGACCCCTTGTTCCGCGGGGCGATTGGGAGCCCTGGTTCTAAGTGATAAAATTAATTTATCGAGCAATAGGCCAAGACGCATGTGTCTACGTAAAAATAAAAATAAATAGCAAAATCATTTTCCAGGGATTTAAATTTCGAAACGTTGTACCTCTTATTTCCGAAACCATTGCTCAAAACAGTACATCTTTACCAATCACAAAAACCTAACCCAGTCAAAAACAGTTGAAGATGCAAATATGAATTAAATAAAGACTATTGAAATGTTCGTCATATATAGGAGTACTTATTCAAAAGTGAAATACATGAAGTGACTCAACATACAAAATTAGATAATACAGGCGAACCAATGTTGTATGCGTATTTTCAACTGAAATCTGAAACAGACAATGATCATGATGTACAATTCAATAACTGCACACAATGAATTGTCCATCTCGACATTGTTTAATTTTTTGGTTGGTGCGCTTTAGTATTCACTCTTTCAGACTCGGTTGTGCATGCAATCTGGTTTTCCTTTAATTGCTTACAACAGTGTTCAAACTGTCTTTCACCATATAATTATTTCAACACAAAATTTATCTTAATCATTCTTATGAAGTTATGAATACCTTTGCGAGTGCGCTGGTTCGAACCAGCGTGGGCGTGGGGCAGGATAAACATCTCCAATGGGAAGAAGAAACACTGTAGCCTATTTCTCTTCCACTATTGTTATCAATTAAACGGGCCAGTGTGGTTTTTTTTAAGTTATTGATTTTCTCCTGCTTTCTGCTCCTTTTTATCTGTATACAAACTTAATGTAAACATAGGTTGAGAATGGATTCAGTTTGGCTGTTGCCAACTTTGCATAAAACTGTAATTACAACTAATTTTATAAATACTATAGGAAAATGAAATTTCGACTTGTGTTAAACACCCCCATTCATCTGTACGACTCTCAATGTCAAAGTCTGGCTCATCCAGGTTTATGACAAAAACCCTAGGCTGATCCTAACCCTATCACTTTCCCAAGAATGGCACAATGTTGCTTCTTTGTGAAAGTTTTCAAATGCGAGAAAAGTACAAAATTTCAATTTGTCAATTTTTCTCTTCCACAATCTGACACAGCGACAGGTGTCAGATCACAGACAACACTTTAAACCGATGAGAGCGGGGCAGGATAAACATCCACAACTGGAAGAAAAATAACAACATACCATTTATACGGCGCTGAATCTTGATAGAAATATAAACATCCACAACTGGAAGAAAAAGAACAACATACTATTTATACGGCGCTGAATCTTGATAGAAATCAAATCAAATCAAAGCGCACACATACGTTAGCATTTATAACACATTTAAACAAAACTAGCATACAAAGCGAACACATACGTATGACATAAATGGTATACAGCAGAAACAGACCTAAAGGCAAGAGAGGGAAGATAAATAATAATAATAATAATAATAATAATAATTGTACATTTATATAGCGATTTACCTCAGATGAGCCCAAAGCGCTTTACAATCAATTTTTCATCAACAAATAGACAAAAACAGCATTCAAGAATGACACCAACCAGCAACAACGCATACATACAAAGCAACTCTCTCTCTCTCTCTCTCTCTCTCTCTCTCTCTCTCTCTCTCTCTCTCTCTCTCTCTCTCTCTCTCTCTCTCTCTAACACACACACACACACACACACATTTAACAACACCGACTCGTTCATCCCCCATTCAGTAAGCACACATCAACTGAGCCGCACGGACTGACCACATACACCAACACATACAGAAACACCCTCACACACAACGTACACACGCATACAGACAAACACACAGACACACACATGCGTGCACACACACAACCCACAGAACCAAAACACACACAAGCACACATGTATGCACACATGCATGCTCACACACACAACACACACATACACACACACACACACACACACACACACATACACACACACACACACACACACACACACACACAACACACACACCACACACACACACACACACATACACACACACACACACACACACACACACACACACACACACACACACACACACACACGCACACACACACACACACACACACACACACACACACACACACACACACACACACACACACACACACACACACACACACACACACACACCACACTGAAAGCATAGCACAACCCTCTTATTCAATCTTCCCTCACGTGCACACAAGATAGACAACTGATCAAATATTTAGGGTGCAGCAGGAAAAAGATGGGTTTTAAGAGAGGTTTTGAATTAGGAGACTGAGTTGGAGTGTCGGAGAGGAGAAGGCAGAGAATTCCAAAGAGATGGTGCTTGACAGGAAAAAGAGTTGAGTCTAAACCGAGGTCGTTCGCCAAGTCGGCGAATAGGGATAGGGTTAGAATTGATCGACCGAAAAAGGGATAGGGTTAGAAATGGGGTAAGGGATAGGGTTAGAACTGTAAACAACCGAAATAAATGATTTTAACAAATTTCATCACCAAAATAATTGACGGAAACTTCAGTATGTGAGAACAATAGCACAAGTTAAGTGTTCTTTTCGACTGTTGTGGTTGGCGAACGGCCTCTGTTTAGACGCATGTGGAAAAAGAACGTTGGCTAGCAGATTTGAGACGGATGGAGGGAGGGGAGAGGAGACGAGAATCAGAAGACGAACGTAGTTGGCGAGCTGGGACATAGAGATGAAGGAGATCAGAGAGATATAAGGGAGCTTGATCATTCAGTGACTTGAAGGCAAGGAGGAGAATTCTGTAGTCAATACGTGATTGAACTGGGAGCCAATGTAGAGAACAAAGAACCGGAGTAATATGATCGTACCTAGGGGAGCGAGAAATGAGACGAGCAGCATTATTCTGGACCCGTTGGAGCTTAGAGATCGAGAGTTGATGGACAGCCAGCAAGAAGTGAGTTACAGTAGTCAAGGCGAGACAGAACAAAAGCACATAGTTACTAGAGTCTTCAGGGCATCTTGAGAGAGGAAACGGCGGATTGAACTAATTCTTCGAAGTTCTAGATAGCAAGACTTGCAAACATTGGAAACATGCTGTTTGAAAGAGAGGGTTTGGTCCAAAGTAACACCTAGATTGCGGACAGATGCTGACAGCTTGATCTGAGTGCCATCAATGTCGACAGAACCTGGGAGAACCTGAGTTTTAATTGTGTGGTTAGAGGCTACAAGAATCATCTCTGTCTTTTCAGCATTTAGCTGCAGTTTGTTGCAAAACATCCATGTTTTAACAGCAGAGATGCACAACTTAGAAGAAGAAATCATTTGATCTAACTGACTCAGGTAAAGAGAGTGGAGCCTCAATAACGGGGGAACCTGTGGGTTTTGAGGTTAGATTTGAAAGCAGAGAGGGTCGGTCGCTGACGGACGGAAAGAGGACGTTTGTTCCAGGAGGTCGGTTCCCGAGACAGCAAAAGAGCGCCGATCAACAGTTGAAAGCTCATACCTAGGGATCTGGGGAGAAGAGAGGGTCCGAAACTGAACGTTATGTGCGAGCTGGCGTATGACAAAAACCCTAGGCTGATCCTAACCCATTTAATTTGTTAATACATTTACAGTATTGTTGAAAACTCGGGACTTTCCTGGAGTTGCACTGCCTCTGGGCATTGCCTCCAGGATCGTTCCCACCAAATCTTTATGTCTATTAATGTCCCATATGTGTCTGTTCTAGACATATGTGTCTGTTCAGCTTCATCACGTTGAAGATTCTGCTGCACGTTCATTCATTCATGATCCTAACCGTAACCCTATCCCTTTCCCAAGAATGGCACAATCAGAATGACAACGATGTCTAAAAACATGTACACCAAATACCACCTTACCAAACCACAGTCTGTCTTCTGAACCTGAAGGAAGGAACCTTCACTGATGCTCACGTCGGTCTTCCCTGCCTGCCCTTCTGCTGCCGAATGGACAGGTCAACTGGGCAGAACATGAGTCACTTTACACAGCCGGATGCGATTGCATTCCTTCCTTTACCACCGCGCATGTCCAATGACCCACATTTTATCTGGACGCCCTGCAAAGCTTTGTTGATGACCGTGGTTATCTCATTTTGAGCCTTTGGGGAGACAAGGTGGGTGGGTGGAAATGGGGTGGGGGGGGGGGGGAAGCGGGAGGGGGGGAAGTCTAAGAAAGACTGTGGTCCAGCCTGAAGGGACAACGCTTGACCACAATTCACGCCACTCTCAATGGGGGGTTTGGGACTCTTCTGTAACGGTACGGTAACACTGCTTTTACGACTGAAAACTGGGGCACTAGGGCAGACTGTATTGGCCACTGCAACAAGGGTTATTGACCCCCTTGACGGCAAGAGATAAGCCCTTGTTGGTCAGTATTCAAAAGGGCATTCACTCTTGCAAAAGGCAGCCATTCAGTGGCCTCAAATAGGGTTATTGGCGAGAGTTATACCCTTGTTTGGTCAGTACTCAAGCATCTTCCCCACCCACCAAAGGCATTAACTCTTGCAAAATGTGGTCGTTGCAGTGGCCAATGGTGTGTGTCATGTTGTGCTGAACATCTGGACATCTTCTTGATTGAGGGCTTTCAAATATGTAATGAGATAGTGGGGGTGGGGATGGAAGGAGAGAGAGAGGGGGGAGAGAGAGGTGGGGAGAGAGAGAGAGAGAGAGAGAGAGAGAGAGAGAGAGAGAGAGAGAGAGAGAGAGAGAGAGAGAGAGAGAGAGAGAGAGAGTAGTTTATTGCGTTTGTGTGTACACCTGCATGCCTGTCGAAGACAGATGCAGCCATAGCAACACCGACTTTCCCGCCATTTTCTTGCAAGAACTGAGTGAAACAAAGAAGGGAAAAGATTTGCGAACGTGTCCGTATTTCCCGAAGAAGAAAAGCTTTGTTTTACGTCCTCCCGGTATTAACCATGTGGGACTCGAATTTCCCCTATATGCGTAAACTTTTATCCTTCTTTCTCCCACTTATTTGGGGTTTTCCGTACGGAACTTACGCGTCTAATGTGAACTCGGACATTATAGTATTAAGACCTGACTTCATCCGCACTACCTATATGTGTCTCGTCTAAGTTGATTGAACAGTTTAGTATACAATGTATGTCTGTCTGTCTGTCTGTCTGTCTGTCTAACATATTCTGATCGCTTCTCTGCCTTTTGGCTAAGACAGTGATTCAGGAATATAAATTTTTGTTTATACCCTGGTTGGTTTGTTCAGCCCGTCGTACATGGCGAAAGCCGATACGCGACGTTAATCTGAACTTCCATCTGTCTGTCTGTCTCCCTCCCCCCCTCTCTCTCTCTCAATCCCAGTGTGTGTGTGTGTGTGTGCGCGCGCGAGCGTGCGTGTGTGTGTCCCCTGGTCGTGTTTTACATCTAAAATAAAGCTACACTTTTATTCGAACACCGGTGTGGCGTTCTCAAAATGGATTTGTTCTCAAAATGTCTGCGCATGTGCGAAATTATTGTTTGTGTATTTGACGGTTTCAGGTTAGGGATAGGTTCAGGGTTAGGGTTAGGAATAGGGTTAGGTTAGGGATAGGTTTAGGGTCAATTTAATGTCGAATATACAAAAGATAAAATGTGACGGTACGTCATGATCGATTTCGCACATGCGCAGACATGTTGAGAACAAATCCGTTTTGAGAACTCCACATGGGCCTCTAATCAGGCCAATGTTTACGGCTGTATCTGAATGTGTGACCATTTGAATGTCCACTTGCCACTTGTCTTAATTTAAGACAACCACGTTGTGGTCCATTTCAGTCGCTTAATTATCAGCAATTAAAGGTAAATGGATGCATCATCAACAGTACAGCCAGCCCTCTGGGCAAACGGGGAAGATCGAGCGCGAATTAATTTGCATGCTAATTTGCATATACTTAGTTCTGTTGTGTTGGGAGTGTTAGTATTTGTTTGCAAGTAGCTGACCTAGATCCATTGTTTTAGACACGTCTGCCTTGCTTCTTGGAGGATTAGATGAAGAAGATAAAAGAAGGCAACGTTGCAGTTTAGACACCACCTTCCCCCAATCTCTCTCTCAATTGTTGTTTTAACGTCTGATTAGGCGTAGCCTCTTATAGACAGCCCCCCCCCCCCCCCCCCCCCTCTATCAAATGTTCTCTTTAAAAAGTTTCACTGAGAAACAGGAGGTGATGAGATTAGCGTCCAATCGGTCAGAGACCCTTATAGGGACGGTATTCCTGTGAGAAACATTATTCAGCATTATGTTATAGAGACAGGGATAGGGTGACGAATTAGTTCAGGGTTTTATTGTCGTGAAACTGAAAGAACCAGAACTTTGAGATCGAGAGTCGTAGACATTAACCTAAATTAGCGTGTCCCTGGTAAAGTATGCTGGCCTTCTTGTCGATCGTTCCTCGGCCGCTTCAATCTTCGTGTGACGGTTATATATAAGGCCAGTCAGATAAACACCCTTCAGATAATGGTCAACCGTCTACCCGAGTTTTGTACCTTCCACCCTTATTATCTACCCATGACTCTCTGTGTGTCAGTTGTCCGAGTGTCCACCCTGACTGGCCTCTCTATCTCCACACCCTACCACCATCCTATGGCGCGCCGAATGACCAAAACTCTATCTAGCAGTTCGACAGAGTTTAAAAACCCTATCGAACTGTTAGATACAGTTTCTAAACTATAGCTAGCAGTTAGATAGAGTTTCAAAACTATGTCGAGCAGCTAGATAGAGTTTCTCGTCGTAAAACTCTATCGAACGCGCCATTTTGATACTGTTTTTAAACGAAGCATTTCATTGGTAGATAGGACTAGTATCTTTGACTGTGTAGGGCCTAGACCTATCGTCTTATTCAAATTCACGGGTCACTGCCCTGCCAAGGCCACAAACTTGTCGCTGAAGCCATGTACCAATCAGAAATCGCGATAGAAAAACTATATCTCGATAGGGTTATTTTGTGGAAACCCTATCTAGCTGTTCGACAGAGTTTTAAAACTATATCGAACAGCTAGATAGGGTTTTCAAACTCTATCGAACTGATAGATACACTTTGGAAACTCTATCGAACAGCTAGATAGAGTTTTGTATCTTTGGCGCGCCATACCATCCATCCCTGCTTTACTCCCCACCAACCCACCCACCCCTTCCTACTTCAAATTCCATTCTGCTGAGTCATGTCTCTTGACCCTTGGCTCTCTTTAGAGAACAAGACGTTCAATGCTGCGCTTTGTCATCTCCAAATATGGCAAGTGACGCCTTTCGCGTGACAGTGTCGCTTTTCAGCGAAACTTTAGAATGTGTATCTTTTAATTAACCATTCAATCTGAAATTAAACTGACTCTAGCCCTAACCCTAATCCTATCCCTAAACCTAACCAAAACCTTAAACCGTCAAATACGCAAAAAATAAAACTTTGCTAAAAATTCAGTGTTCCATGTTTGGAGATGACCAAGTGCAGTCTTGAACGCCTAAGTCTTTTTCAGAGGTACAAACAAGGACTAGGGTAAAGACGCGTTTCTCCAGTGTTTTCCAGAAGTACTGTTTCTCTTGAATGAAAGTCCGTTTGACGTCCTCCGACCTGGAACATGTACATGTGGGACAGTTGTAACAATAAAGATAGTGGGACGATCCTGGAGGTGATGCAACACCAGGAAAGTCGTCACTGATGAGTGCGTATTAGACATTCAAAACGGGGATTAGTATGTGTAAATTAGGCTAAACAGCTGATCGTTTCGGGACTTCAGTCTAATGTACATACTGTTCCCCGTGTTGACTGTCTAATTCGTACTCATATCTACAGAGCCTGGGCCTGTATAGTCATGAGTGCGGCTAAGACAACTAATCCAGGATGGAAAATGCAAATTAGTCTAAGCTACCAATCCGATTGGCAGTTTAGACTAATTTGCATTTTCCATCCCGGATTAGTTGTCTTAGCCACACTCATGAATACAGGCCCAGATGTTTTCGAAAAATCAAGATGAGTGAGCAAGATAGCGGAGAGCGGATGAATAATTGGGTGTGGTGTGAGAGTTACATTCATTTGTTAATGTAAATTTATGTTTCATACTTTTTTTTATTTAATTTTTTTATTTTACACGGTGGAAGACAAGTGTCCATGTGCGTTATACAATGTCAATGGACAACAAAGAAACTTATGACTTATGACTTATGATCAGACAGTATGTTTAAGATATTTGTCTTGACGCGAGATACCCTATTTAAACGACAAGAAGGAGGCCTCATTTGGTAGGTTGCTATTTTGTTTTCTTTCCACTTTAATTTTTTAAATCTCATCTTCGATTTCTTAACTAGCATTTAGCAGAGTTGTTGTTATTGTTGTTGATGTTGTACCCTGGCTTAAAGACTCAAGGGATCATCCCAACAGCCGAAGCATTTGAACACTACGGTACAAATGCACCAGCTCGGGATGAGAGCATTACGTGTGTGACCGTTTTTGATTACCCCGCCACGTGGGCAGCCACACTCCGACTTCGGAGGAATTTAGCAGGGTGAAAGGGAAAGAGATACAGAGAAACACAGGCAAACTGAGAGAGAGAGAGAGAGAGAGAGAGAGAGAGAGAGAGAGAGAGAGAGAGAGAGAGAGAGAGAGAGAGAGAGAGAGAGAGAGAGAGAGAGAGAGAGAGATGATGATGTGCCCTATGTGTTGCAACTGATTCTAACACATGCAGACAAATCAATCATTCATGATCAGCTTATCCTACATTTCTTGGGCTGTCGTAGAAAAAAAATAGTCTCTGCTGTGCTTTTTTGCAGGATGATGTTGACTTCCCAGCTTAATGTATTTGAAATATGCACACCTAGGAATTTAAATGATTCTACTTGCTGAATTACCTGACCTTTAGCAGATAATGCTGGGACTGGGAGATGAGTTTTCAGAATGAGAACAGAATGAAGCTCGTGATGTGTCAGATTTCCCATAAACGTTTGTTTTTAAGCAAAGCTCTGGGTTTTCCTTTTGTTGTCAAATCCCAGTTTACAGTTTCAACTGTAGTCTTCTTTGATATACAAGATCCTTGTTCAGTGCACGCACGCACACACACTCACACGCACAAACACGCGCGCACCAAAAGTTATTTTCTAAAAGTACGGTTATCATAATTATCACCTCTAACTATCACCTCTTTTATTATATCCTTTTCTTTTGCTTACCTTTTACTTTTACTTCTTTTCGTAGTTTAGTAGATTGATTAAAGAGTGAAAATTCCAAATTGTCTTCTTTGGTTTATTGTGTATCCCTCATTGTTAAAGTCTACCGAACTCCTTCACCCTCTTCAATTCTTTCTTCTTAAAATATCTTTTCTCTTTCTATCTTTTAAAGCAAATCTGACCTATCTACCCCGAACCTGACATCCTTTCTGTAACTGTGCTACCCCACTATAGGGTAGGTCTGAAAGGGTGGTTTACATTTTTAACATTTTTAGGCACCAGTATAATGGTGTCGTCGATGTTTTAACCATTTGTGTCCCACAAAACCTCTGGTTTTCTTATGACACTACAAACGTTGTTCTTGTTCTTGTTCTTGTTGTTCTTGTTCCTCTAGCTACTTGGCTTGCACCACCATGCAGCAGCTAGAAGTCGGTCTTCTGGCAGTCCACAGAGTCAGTCAGAGTAGGGACAAGTCTGTGTATTAACGTGTGGCATAATGCATGCTTACAACTCCTATGCCACATCTGTTTCTCCTTCAGCCCAACATACAAGCCGCTTCTACATCATCTCCCTCCCTCTCTGACAAAGTCTCCTTTCGCACCCTACCCCTTGCACCACGCTTCCCCCACCTCCTCCCTAAGACCCCAATGGTCCCCAATGGCGCAAAGGCTGCAGGACTTGCCATTCCACCCAACACCTGATTAACTCCCTGGCATCTCATTGCCGACACCTGAGCAAACCGCTCCATGCCTCCTCACGCCATCTTTGGCATGCAGGCATGTCGCCGAAGCACACTGCATCAGACCTGGGTTGAGTTTCCCTAGATAACGGTCGCCGTCCGCCAAAGGGGGCCTAAGAAACACTTTAGAAAACGTTTGGTTTAAACAATTTTTTTTATAAACAATCACATGACAAAGCAGCATCAGAATAAGGATAACAGAGCACAACGTTTCCGGAAGAATATTACAAGCTCTTGTCTGATTGGCTAAAAAAATTGTATTATTGTAGCCAAACTTGAAGGGACCAATCAACAACAAGAAATGTATTCACCCCATGCTAGTCACGTGATAGTTAGCCAAGAGATACTTCGGTAGTAGCCACAAAACGTTTTTGGCAAACTTCGGCGAAAGAGGTGTTTCTTAGTACTGTTATTGCCGATTGGCGCTCACGCTGCGTTAGCCCTTGTGAAACGGTCCCCTGTTCAACCGCTGATGTATGCACCCACCCCACACACACTCACACTTTCTCCCCCCCCCCCCCCCCCCCCCCGGGGATACCGGGGGATCTTTTGCATAAATAGTTCCCTCACCTTCTGGAAGTTCTGTGCTTGTAACTTCCTCTAATCTGTCACTCTCTTTGACTCTGCCTTTTCCAATTGCTTTCTATCATCTACTATCTTTCTGCCCATCTTACCGGTCGATCCATTCTCCTGCCTTTTTTTTTCACCGAAACATTTTCAAAAATCATTTTCTCCAGCCGAAGTCGGACTTAGTGCTTGGACTAACTATTTCTTAGTTAGGCGCATAACGGCATGCAGCATGACGTATCTGCGCTCCTACCTGACAGGAAACTGTCTGAGCGATCGAAACATTTTCATAAATCATTTTCTCCAGCCGAAGTCGGACTTAGTGCTTGGACTAACTATGTCTTAGTTAGGCGCATAACGGCATGCAGCATGACGTATCTGCGCTCCTACCTGACAGGAAACTGTCTGAGCGATCGAAGAAGAAGAAGAAGAATGCACCAGCCCTCACGTTCCACTCACACCCACTCCACATATAATTATCACGATCATCGAAGAAGTTCTTCTCATCGTCTCTTTTAGTCCCCTCTCGAACGTATTTTGTCAGCAACCAAGAAGAAATTATCAGGAAGGTTTCCGCTGTGATAACATCTTTGATTCGATTATACTAATAGCCAAGCAATATATCTATTATTGTAAAATTGAAAATGTTCTGCCTCAGCTCTCTGTATTTAAGAACTTGCTAAAAAGAAGATTTTATTATTATATGTTAAAAGAATACATTCCAAAGGGAACATTAACCTTACACAATTTAAGACAAACTGGGCTAATTATAGACCCCTTATTGATTGAAAAGTGAAGATTGATATGTAACACTTAATCTACTTATGAAATGTTCATGCGTGCAAGACAATTACTCAGTGTACCAATGATGATTATCATGAGAAGTATGTTTCTTTCTTTCTTGTTATTGGTGCTGTTTGTTTGGTGATTTGCAGTCATGTAGATGGACACTAGGTGTGCTGATAAACATTGTGTACAAATGTTTTTGAATTGCTGTATCCAGATGAATTATGGGATGGAGTGTGTGTGTGTGTGTGTGTGTGTGTGTGTGTGTGTGTGTGTGTGTGTGTGTGTGTGTGTGTGTGTGTGTGTGTGTGTGTATGTGTGTGTGTGTGTGTGTGTGTGTGTGTGTGTGTGTGTGTGTGTGTGTGTGTGTGTGTGTGCACACAGGTATTTCATGTATTGGTCATGTGAATTGTTCTATTTGTTTTGTTTGTATTGTAAGAAATTACTATGAAAATAAAACAAGTTTAAAAAGAAATTATCAGGAAAAGAAGAACAAACTGACCCACCACGATTAATTAGTCCCTTGGGGTTTTTTTCTGGGTAGCTGTGATCCACATATAAATGCCCCCAGCTTCAAATTGAGATTGCTCTTTAAAATGATGTCTAGTTTTGAATTTGGGGGGCATTTGTATGGGAGTCAAACCTGGTCAAAACAATATTTCTTACCAGCAACACGTGGAACCCGTGATTTTGACACGTGATCGGGCAGGTCTTTAAGAGGGTGCGGTGGGACACTGGCGATTGATTCTATTGTCTACTTTCTTCTTCACTATTCATTTTCTCCAAGCAGTCACATAATTATGATAATCCATGGTGTGTCAAAACTCATGTCCGATTATAATCTAACCTGAAGATCTAAAACTAAGTAGAGGTATGACTATGCATGTTCCAAAACGTTTGAGTGTACACATCCAAGATTCATGTATCCATCCTCAATGCAAATAAGATTGCAGGACTGTTTGCGCGTTGTTGGTTTAAACTTCTTCTGCGTTCCCACGCCATATGGTCATAATGGGTAAGGTATGTATGTGTCTGGTTTTCAGTTTTCACTGGTCTCCCCGCTGCATGCAGCCAATACATTCCGATTTTGGAGGAGCTCAAATGAGAAAATTGAGAAGAATGTTTTTGAGAGAAAAAAAAGGCAGGAGAATGAGCCAATTAGGCAGAAAGACAGTAGATGACAGAAAGCAAAGGGAAAAGGCAGAGTCAAAGAGAGTGAAAGATTAGTGGAAGTTACAAGCACAGAACTTCCAGAAGGTGGGGGAACTATTTGTACGAAAGATCCCCCGGTATCCCCACGGGGAGGTTGGTTTAAACAAATGTATTCCAAATTACACAATGCATTACACAATAAAGCAGCAACAACATTTAACCCTTTCACCGCCAATGTCGCATTTTTTCACCACAATGATTTAACACCTTAAAGCCCTTGAAACCAGGGTCTGTTATTGAAGGACATTGAGTTCCTAAATTTGGGCAGTGAGGATTGACCCTATTCTAAATGTGTTACAGAGAAATCCCACAATATTTCAGACAAAATCTTTTTTGCATCCAAGTAAGTTTAATGGAAATGTTTGGCTCAAAGATTTATGGCGGTGAAAGGGTTGAATAAAAGTACAACAATTAAATAAAAATGCTTATGCATGGTACTCGATAAATATTTAAGCGTTGTTGGATGGTCTCCAATTTCAGAGGCAACCATAATCCGCAAATGCTTCCTACTTTGAGTTATGGTTATTCAAAAAAGACTGAGATATGAAAATGATTCGCTTTGGCTTAAGGCTGTGTCAGACCAATTTTGGCATAGGCTAGAACACCAAGGCTACATCAAAATGTTGCTATGCTCTGCATAGTTATGCAGGGATTGTCTTTAGCCATGACCAGCTCCTATAGCATAACATCATCAGTCTCCAAAATCCTCCGAAGCGAGAAGTATGGCTGTACACGTGGCGCGGTATTAAAAAAACGGTCACACGCGTAATGTTCTCATTCCCTAGCTGGTGCATTTGTACCATAGTGTTCAAGTGATTTGGCTGTTCCCTGGTATGCTCCCTGGAGTCTTTTAGCCAGGCTACGACAACACCATGAAAATGATTTTCCATTGGTGTCAAAAACCAATTCTTAGTTTCTCTTCTATGAAATTGTAGGAACATCTTTGGACGTTGAATAAACATCTGCATCCAATAGCAGGTATTGTATAATTGCCTCTAAACAGCTTCTATACCGTTTTATGCAAGACTATTCTGTTTTTAAAAATATCAATGACGTTCTCAATCATCTCTCTCTCTCTCTCTCTCTCTCTCTCTCTCTCTCTCTCTCTCTCTCTCTCTCTCTCTCTCTCTCTCTCTCTCTCTCTCTCTCTCTCTCTCTCTCTCTCTCTCTCTCTCTCTCGTTTCTATGTATTATTTATGTCAACTACAATATTTTCCTGTTGTTGTTTTTTGTGTGTATCTCACCTCCAGTGATATGGGCCAAAGGCCTAATCACTAAACAATTTTCTCATTGTTGATTGCTCTCTCTCTCTCTCATCTCTCTCTCTCTCTCTCTCTCTCTCTCCTCTCTCTCTCTCTCTCTCTCTCTCTCTCTCTCTCTCTCTCTCTCTCTCTCTCTCTCTCCTCTCTCTCTCTCTCTCTCTCTCTCTCTCTCTCTCTCACACACACACACACACACATCCTCTCGCTCCCCTCTCAGTCTGCATCCTTCCTCACATCGCATTCTGCGTGGCTTCAAAGCCTGCCACATGCTGGGAAGAGTCGGTATGCACCAACGACATGTCCTTTGACCCAAACGATATTTCTTGGCCTTTCTCTACAAGTAGAATTATATTCCTGGTGATTCTTTGGACACAGAGAGAGAGAGAGAGAGAGAGAGAGAGAGAGAGAGAGAGAGAGAGAGAGAGAGAGAGAGAGAGAGAGAGAGAGAGAGAGAGAGAGAGAGAGAGAGAGACACACATCCAGACACACAGAGAGAGAGAGAGACAGACAGAAACAGACGGGCAGGCTGACAGAGTGAAATCCAGAAGTAAGCGCCCCAGAACCATTGACAAAGTACAAAAAGCATGTTGTGAATGTTTGAGAGGGAAAATAAATATAACTACTTTGACTTAAAAGAAAACACAAACAAAACATAAATAATTATAGAGGGGGGGAGGGGGGAGAGGACACGTTTCAGGACCGGATCACAGACTTTTGAAGGGGGGGGGGGGGCCGTTGCTTGGAACTTGGGGTCCAGGGGCAAAGCCCTGGTGAGGGGTCTACCCCCCTGCCGAAAATGAGTTTTGAACATTTTAAAACTGTTTTGTGGCATCTCCTGTGAGCTCAGAACAGAACTTCTTACGTTGACAGCCAAGAGGGGGGGGGGGGGATGCTGCAGCACCCAAAGCACCCCCCCCCCCCTAAATCCGGCCCTGCGTTTTGATAAGCCATTGGTTTTTTAATTAGTCAGAAGTAATGGTGACCGCAAAAACGACGAGTAAAACCAAATGTATGTGACAATAATGCATTTGTTTTTTCAATCGCTTTTATTTTCAGTGTTCACGATACAAAAACAAATCTTCAAAATCGCATTATTTGATTTATTTGTAGGCAGTCCTTGCGTCTGTTGTCATTATAGGTCTATTATAGGTGATATGATTGTTTGAATGAATAAAATATTATACTTATAGACATAACCGTCCCGCTTAATTGTTAGAACTAATTCCCCCCAAGTTCAAGTTACTCTCAAAGGAACTAACAAAAATCTATAAGTGATATGATTGATTGAATTAATAAAATATTATACTTATACTAGTTATAGACATATCCTATCCCGCTTAATTGTTAGAACTAATTCCCCCACGTTTATCATGTTACTCTCAATGGCCTTATTCAGTTTCCAGAGAAGGTGGGATTAGCGTCCAATCGGTAATTCAGTTTCCTCCAAGCTCCCTTCCTTTATATTAGTTCTGCTTCCTTCAGCACCCCCACCCCCCTCCCCCCTTTTCCTCCCCTCTGACCAGGTTGGTCTTCTAGGGTTTCAGGATTTCCAGACGGACCGCATTAATTAGTTCCAGAGATGGACTAGATTACGTTCGTCAGTACACACACGTGTAGACAGGTTCGTGTGTAGTGCTCGAGCAGGCGAGCGTCGTGTGGGTGCATGCATACACGTGCACACTCTCGCTCTGTTTAGCATCTCCGGGCTGATTCTTACAGACACCCGTGAATGCTTAGCAAATCTGCCGATGTAATGAGTCTGTCTGAGACAAATACAGTCATGACCTGTTACCACAAAAGCTGAACGGCTACAGTTCTTGTTTGCGTCGCGAGGGGGGGGGGGGGGGGGGGGTGGGTTGGCAAGAATTATGGATGCAATTTGTACTTTAGACACCCTCCCATGTTTACGAACCTCAATCTCAAAGGCTGCTTCTTTCAGGCTTATGAAAATAAATCATCAATCAAATCAATCAATCAAACTCACTTTATTATCTCCCAAGGAGAAATTTTGTTCAGGTGCCAGAATAACAAAGACATCGACATTCAGCATGCATGAATATAAGCACATTTTGACAGTGACATGAGTATAACAATAAAATATGCATAAAATGTATACGGACGTAGACATTTAGCATGCGTGAGCATAATGTACATATTTAAAGGTTACACATAATACACGCTTAAAGATACACATTATAATAATTATGTGGATACATACACGTCTAAGGATAAGCATGCATATTTTCTTTTAACACGATGAACACACATTTAAACCTAAAAGGATCATGAGTTTAGGAGGTGGATGGATCTGGGGATGAAGGATTTCTGTGCCCTGGAGTTGACTTTAAAAGTTTTGTAGCGACGTCCAGAAGGTAATAGTTCGCAATGTTTGTTCAAAACATGGGAGGTGCCATTTACAATCTTCCTGGCTTTATGCTTGGTTCATAAAGCTTTATGCTAAGGTTAGGGTCATAGGCTGATCCTAACCTTAGCCCTTTCCCGACTATGATGGAATGTTGCTTCCCAGTGAACATTTCAACGCGAAAGTTTGAGGATGGTGACGGGAGAGGGGGGGGGGGGGGGGGGGGGGGGGGGGGGGGGGGGGTATAGGTAATACACTAGATAGCTGAATTCTGTTAGATGCCTTTGAAGATCAACGTACTACTTACTATACAGCGTAATGGACAATCATCCGCGTGCGAGTATCTATCTTGTTTTTGCCAATGTTTTGCCCTCTATTTATTCATAGGGCCATAGTGTATAGTCCATGATGCATTGACTATAAAATACCCTAGTATCATCCACATGGTTAAAGCAACACATACCTTGTCAGACCTGTTTACTCTACTCTTTTCGAGTAGTATGCTACTCAATTTGGACCTCTACTACTCTTCGAAATTGAAAATAAAGCTCTAATTACTCATTTTCAGTGAACATTGTTTGATGGTTTAATGAATAAACCTACACATTTTTGCACCCAAGCTACTCATTTCAGCTATCCAGACTACTCAAGACTTGCGTAGGGGGTGAACAGGTCTGCTTCGTGGATTTTCTTTCCCTGATATATATCGAGTGGAGACAGTTACAACGTTGTACAAATTTGATAAGATGCTCACTTTTATCTTTATAGGACAGTCAGAAAGTTTAGCTTAATTAATTAATTAATTAAAACAATTAGACTAGCGTAACGTGAGATGAGGAGAATAGAGATGGTAAGAGCTCAGTTCAAGGTGAGCTTAACGTCCCAGGGACACTTGTTGAAGCCAGGGTTAGACATGAACATGGGAGGATAAAGTAGAGAGTTGAGAGGGAACGGTGGTGGTATGAGGTAGGTAGGTGTGTGTGGTGGTGGGGGGATGCTATGTGTAGCATCATAACATTTTATTAACAGATCTATGATACAGAAATAAGGAGAAGGAACGTCTCTCTCTCTCTCTCTCTCTCTCTCTCTCTCTCTCTCTCTCTCTCTCTCTCTCTCTCTCTCTCTCTCTCTCTCTCTCTCTCTCTCTCTCTCTCTCTCTCCTTGTCAAATAAAGTTTTCCAGTGTCCTCTCTCTCTCTCTCTCTCTCTCTCTCTCTCTCTCTCTCTCTCTCTCTCTCTCTCTCTCTCTCTCTCTCTCTCTCTCTCTCTCTCTATCTATCTATCTATCTATCTATCTCTCCTCTCTGTGTGTGTGTGTGTGTGTGTGTGCGTGCGTGCGTGCGTGCGTGCATGCATGCGTGTGTACGTGCGTGTGTGGTACGCGTGCGCGCGTATACACACGCGTGTATATGCTACGCCCAATCCGTGAAATTGCCTATTTCATGAAATGGGCGAAAGGCTTTGCCCAATTTATGAAATGGACAATGCATATCACATGAATGAATCCCCCCCCCCCCCCCCCCCCCCCCCCCCCCACCCCCCCCCCCCCCCCCCCCCCCCCCCCCCCCCCCCCCCCCCCGCTATGTCGTCTGTTTTTCTCAAAAAACTATTCAGTCTATCATCATCAAATTTGGTATACTAATTTGCCAAGATGCAAGCTATCCACTGATGTATTTAGTTTTACATTACCCGCTGTGCCCTAGGCCCTTTGTGTCACAGGCCCGCTATTGTGACGAGGTAATGGGTTAAAAGGCTAATGGGTTAAAAGGCTAAGTCTCTAGGGAAGACTTTAGAAAATTTGCCTTTAGCCCACTTCTCTAGGGTATGGGAGATGAGCAACTTTCCCGGCCCCTTTTCATCTAATAAATTTATATTTGTGCCCGGGTTCTGGCTCGTCAGATGGTTGTAAGAAATACAAGTGGTTGAATTGCTCTAAATGGCAGACAGAGAGAAGTAAGGTTTTACATGAAATTACAAGACTCCCACTCTCATCAGTCTGACCAAAGGGTTCAGGATTATTTGACACTTGTATTTTATTTACTCCCAAAATCTGCATAAGATTATGCAACAATAATAATAAAGCAGCTCAATGGCGCCAAAACAAAATATGGATAAAACACAATGAAATCCGAAAGGATTCACAAGACTTTTGTCTTTCTATAAGGTTCGCCCCATGCCGGAAGGGTTACTAATTATATTCGGTGTCCGTAGGAAAGTTCAAATGATTGGCGCAGTCAGGTAGACTTAGCTGTTTGAAGTTCTGGGCTTGCTCGTCAGGTGAGAGTAGCTCCCAGTCGTTCCTATTACGGCTTCGCGGGATGGCACGGTTCAGGCGTGGTCTCCTCGCGGATTCTGGGTGCGGGTTGTCTTGGCGACGGACCCGTCTTGGTGCTTGGTGGAGTCCGGGATGATCGTCCGGCCCACGATGCCCTGCTGATAATCACAGGAGAAGGTGGATGTAGATCTCTATGGCTTAGAGACAAGGGGCTTCAGTCGGCAGGGAATTAGTGAATCCCAACCGGCTTGAAGGCTTCCCTTGTACAATAGCACTACATGTAGTTAATAAATAAACTGAATTTCAGTTAACAAACTGAGATCAGTAAAACATAAAAGGTGATCAATCCATCATCACTCTCCATCCAACACCTGGAAAGGAATGGTATCATAAAGTGCAAGATTGCGGCCCATAGGTTTCCTACTAAAAATAGTGCAAGATTGCGGCCCATAGGTTTCCTACTAAAAATAGACAAAAGGGTTAGTAGGCATAAACTCCGGTTCTGGTACCAAAAGTGTTCAAGTCAAAAACACACACACACAAATAATCAGTGCACATAAATAGAATAGAATGTTTACCACTTCTTTTCTATAACATATCTATCTACTCCTTATTCATCATTGAACATAGGATCTAGATCAAAACTAGAGTCAAACAAACAAGATCTCAATCACCTGCCATCAATAATACTTACTAGTGGGCTTATGATGACTGGTTGTGAGTGTTGCTCTAGCTACGTTTCAGCATCTTGTGTGACAACTTTTTCTCACCACTCCAATTATAGCCTTCACTTTCAAACAATGAAAGCCTGCTATTGGTGTATTACAGTCCACACGTCACAATTTGCTGTTCTAAATGTACTGAACAATCACGCGCCTATTCCATCCTTAGCACATTCCTGACATTCCTAACCTTGTGATTAGAACAGCAAAACCATCTTCAAAGGGAGATAACCGTGGTTGTCACTTTCTTGTGATGAGACGGTAGAAAGGGGGGGGGGGGGTGAAGGGAGATAACCTCGGTAGGTGGTACGTGCCGACCGGGGAGAAAGAGATAACGCCCTTCCGCGGCGTTCGTTTGAAGCAGCGGGGCAATTAACGTGGCGGCTGGACAGAGAAATGAAAAGGCGAGGGGGGGGGGGAGGGGAGAAGGGGGGGGGGGGGGGGGTAGATAAGAAATAAAGAAAGCGGGTCGCGCGGGACACTTACGTCACAGCTATGTCCCACTTCTTTCCGGCCGTCCATCCGTCCGTGCGTGCATCCTGTTTTCAGTTCTCAATGGTCTCCCCGCTGTGTGTACAGCCGACACATTCCGATTTCGGAGTAGCTCGGCGATGCTGCGAGGGGACTTTGCAGCCGCTCGGCGTTGCACTTGTTCATAATTATTGCTTTTCTCAATGGTCAACTTAGGACGATGAATTGACAAACCAGGGGGCAGTCAAACCAGTAGGGGCTTAGTTGCCTCGTATTCTTAGTTGGGCTCTAGCTCTCTCTCTCTCTCTCTCTCTCTCTCTCTCTCTCTCTCTCTCTCTCTCTCTCTCTCTCTCTCACTACGCCCAACTAAGAATATCGCGCGCTAAGCCCCTACCTGGTTTTATTGCCCACTGGCGGTAAAATGCGCGTCCTAAGCTGCTTATTGCAAGTTACAAATTGGCTATTTCACGAACTGGGCAAACCATTTTCATATCTGGAGAAGTAAAGGGTGGAGGTTTTCAATCAAATGACGGCAACCTTTATCGCCAACCCTGTCAGTTGGCACTTCGTAATCAAACGAGAGGAGAGGGACGCAGCAGCACACTCTGCTGTAATGGCCAACCCCTAGGGGGGGGGGGGGGGGGGGGGGGGGGGACAAGGGACGTGGGTTTGGCGGGAAAGAGGGGGTCAGTTTGATGTACCCCCGTATTTATGTGCCCTGCGTGGGGCAGAAAGAGAGAGGGGGGGGGGGGGGGGGGGGGGGGGGGGGTCCGGGGGAACAGGATCCCCCCCCCCCCCCCCCCAAGCACCACCATTGATCCGGCCCTGGACACATAGAGACGAAATTGTGGACGCATACAGACAGGGGGGAGGGACAGAAAGGCGGGGGCACAATGCCAGGTAACCGGGAAAGGACGGGGACAGAAAGAGAGGGATGGAAGCTAGGGAGGGGCAGGGATGTATAGTAGTCTACTATACATCCCTGGGAGGGGGTAGTGAAAGGGTGGGGTAAGAGGGTAGAAAAAGGGGGAGAAGGAGGAGGATACGGTAGTGAAAGGATTTAGTTCGCAAGGTTTTAATTCGCAGCCCGGGGTGGGGTGGGTGGGGGAGGGGGGCATCCTGATGACCAATGGTCAAGCAAGAGGGGCTAAACATTACAGCAGCAGCAGTAGCGTGTTGGCTGTGTGCTGTTATGTGCTGTGCTGTTATGTTCTGTGCCAACAAAGACCTTTTGTGGACCGTCAGGCCTAGCAGCTATACTATGGGAATAGAACTGATGGCGGGGGAGGGGGGGGGGTGGAGGGGGTGGTGGAGGGGTGGTGATGGATGGGGGGGTGGAGGGGGGGGGGTGGATGTGTAAGTTTACTGAAAGGGGAAATAGGGACAGGGGAGGGTGGACATTCAGAACAACTTGCGAATGCGTAATAATAATGGTACTGGAGAGGAAAGAGGGATAGGGGAGGGTGGGCACTTCTTCTTCTTCTTCGTTCCCGGGCCATATGGCCACAATGTGCACTTGATATTACAGTTTATGAGTTGCAATGTCTAGTGCAATGAAATATATAGATTCAAATGCATCTCGAGTTTCACATTATGCCATAGTATATTGCTTAAAGTGTTGTTTGTTTTCGGCCTAATGTCAGGAATGTTTTGCTTTGTTATTTTCCTTGTATAAGACGAGTATCCCTTTTGTAAATGACAACAACACATCAAAAATGTCCACACCAATATTAGGAGCGCATAATGGGAGAAATTGTGACAACACGTCAAAACTGTTAACTTTTGCCCAGCCTGTTTACTGTTGATTGATGTTTGTTGGATTAGATCTCAGTAAGCCCGCTATGTCCCAGACCCGGCAATAGCGCATAGACTGGAGCCAACCAACTTGGCTTATTACCGTATAAAAGGCTAATATACATTGGGTCCAGGGCCTAACTCAGTGCCAAAATATTAGGTCAAATACATGCTTCCATTTGGTTTAAACAAATAAATGAAATGAATGTTTCCATCCATTTTCCATTTAAAGATCACATCATCAGCCATAAAGCTGGGAGGTAGGCTACAAGTTTGGCCCAAAACTGCACCAGGCATAATGTAAACTACTGTACGCGTCCTAAACAGTGGGTCCATAGAGGAATTATCAACTTCCGGTCTGGCGCCAAACTGACTGACTGACTGACTAAGTGACGCCGCAGTTTTCACCATCAAAAGACGGAGAAAACCAGGAAGCTTTGAATCAAACAAATAAGTCTGCGTACAGACGATTCAATCTCAATTTCATTGGAGGATTCTGGTGGTCAGTTCTTGCTGCGACTCATTCGTTCATTCATTCATTGAATACCACTGCAGAAATCTCCACCGGAAAAAACCTTCTCAAGAGTCCGCGAGTCTTCAAACGAAACTTCTGGGGAAAGAAGACGGGTTTGAGTATTAATTAACCTATTCGCCTCAACAAAGAAACTCGGTATTCTATTCCTGACTTCAGTCAGTGTCACACTGTCTGGGGCAAACAGTGCGCGATAAGTGATGAGGACAAACATGCTCTTAAAGGGCCACCCTGACGGATGAGTTTTTGTAAGAAACACGTCCAGATCACCAAGAAAACACCCTTTACAGAGATTGCAACACTCACTTTGATCTGGTTTCCTAGAAATCAAACCGTCAAATCGGCGGTTCGTCCTTGGCGGAGGTGCTGGAAGTCAAATTATTTCACTCAAAGAGAAGGCGTGTGCCATATCTTTTCTAATGGCCGCCTGCGTTTAGACCAAATCGTTTGCACGATATTTTCGCAACACAAGCCTTTTTTCTTCTTTTTTTTAATACAGATTATCTAAAGGAGTTTCGCTCACAACAAAGTGAGGAAACAGCTCCAATTTTGTTTTACTGCACTACAAAAAAAGAAAACGCTTCAATCACAATGAGTCACCTTCACCCACCCCATCCAAAATGGCTACTCTCTCCGGCATCTCCGCCAAGGAGGAATCGCCGTTTTGACAGTTTAATTTCTAGGAAACCAGAGCAAAGTGAGTGTTCCGATTCTTGAAAAGGCTGTCTTTCTGGTGATCTCGAGGTGCTTCGTGCAAAAACTCATCCGTCTGGGTCCACCTTTAATAAGTGGACAACAATAACTCGTAGAGAGATGTCTCACGATGAACAAGTCAGCAATTGAGATGGACACCACTTGGACAGGCCAAAGTCTTGTTGAGAAACTTATATGAGTGTGGGGAAAACCCACTATGTAAGTGGATGGAGAGAGAGAGAGAGAGAGAGAGAGAGAGAGAGAGAGAGAGAGGTCATTGCCAAATTGGTCTTATGACAAGGGAGTGGAGTGACAATAGGTAAACAAACCGAAGTAGCAAAATTTTGTTTCAATAAACAAACTAAAATAAAATAATATAATGAAATCAAGGTAATCAAAAAAGATCAACTCTTACACACACACACACACACACACACACACACACACACACACACACACACACACACACACACACACACACACACACGGGAGCCGGAGAGAGAGAGTGAGAGAGAGAGAGAGAGAGAGAGAGAGAGAGAGAGAGAGAGAGAGAGAGAGAGAGAGAGAGAGAGAGAGAGAGAGAGAGAGAGAGAGAGAGAGAGAGAGAGAGACAGAGAGAGAGAGAGAGAGACAGAGAGAGAGAGGACAAGCAAGCAAACAAGATAATAAGACATTTGATATGAACACCTTAACTCAGTCAGTGTGTATGTGTGTGTGTGTGTGTGTGTGTGCGCGTGCGCGTGCGTGTGTGTGTGTGTGTACGTGTGTGCGTGTGTGCGTGTGTGCGTGTGTGTGTGTGTGTGTGTGCGTGTGCGTACGCGCGCGCGCGCGTGTGTGTGTTCGTGTGCGTGCATGCGTGCGTGCGCGCGCACTCGTGTAAAATACAGTTGTGTAAGTGTAAATAACAAAATAACCTTTTTCTTTAAATTCCCAAACTATCAATATGACCACCTGCTGTTCATTGAGTGTGCTCCAACTTTAAATTGTCCCCTTATTTTGATTTCTCAATAAGTGGAACTTGACGTTACGCCGAAAACATATCACGTCTGAACCTGTCAATGCACAAGCCTGTACACGCTTTCACTGGAGAATTTCGTTTTTTTTTAGAAATCCTGGCTGTTCCTTTATAGAAAGCACTTATGCTTAAGGTTTCAATACACGTTAACATTCTTCACTCTTTTCCCATGGCAGCACGAAGACATTCCAATCATAAGAGTACAATGGTTATCACTGCATTACCATGAGGGGAGGGTGACAAATGCTAACGTGTATTGAGAGACCATGACGCTACTGCAAGTGGGCGGAATGTGGACTCTCTCTGCCCTTGACCCATTTTTTTCATTGAACCCAAATACATGTACCCCACCTTTCTGCTGGACGGTGCGATAGGGGTAGAGGTAAAGCGGTGCGTCTCAATTGCGCATGCTTTAACCCTTTCACCGCCAGCCATTTTTCAGCCCAAAAATACTATTAAACATAACTGGGTAGAGAAAAACAATATACTTTAACCCTTTCACGCCATCCATTTTTCAGCCAAAAAATAACATTAAACTTAACTGGGTAGAGAAAAACAGTATACTTTAACCCTTTCACCGCCAGCCATTTTTCAGCCAAAAAATACCATTAAACATAACTGGGTACAGAAAAACAATATCTGCAATATTGCAAATTCCTCTGTGACATATATATCATTAGGCCTATCCTCACCTATCAAAATTAAGAAAATAAGATCTTTGGATAACAGGCCCTGATTTGATGTCTTTTAAGCTGGAGACAGGCTATGCGATTGCCTCATATGACTCGATCAGGTCGTGACGTTGACCAAATTTTGTTTCCCGCACAGAAGAGGTCACAAGCCATCTGACTCGATCAGACGCGATCAGTGAAATTTAGAACCCGCCCTATTCGGCCCTGTCACCTGACTGGGCCCGACTGAGTCAGATTGATCAAGCAGGATGGTATGCAAATGAGGTGAAACGTCACGACCTGATCGAGTCGCATGAGGCAGTCACATAGTCTGTCGCCCGCTTTAGTGACATGGGTGTTATACCATTGTGGTGCGAAAATGCGACATTGTCGGTGAAAGGGTTAATTGCCCCTGTACTCAATAGGGCATTTGCCACGAGTGTTCGTTCTCTACACTAGACTACTAATTTGCCCGCACGCGTTCTGTCCGAGTTACGCTGACCTTTCTAATTCAACTCAGTGAATTTCTAGGTCGTCCTCACGTGGCAAATGCCCTCATCAATTGGGCTCGTTGAAATTGTCATTGAGAAAACTTGACATAGCAAGGCAAGGCAAAGCAAGGCAAGGCAAGGCAAGGCAAGGCAAATTGTTTATTTCATACCCACTTGGGGCACAGAAATATAAAATAAACAAAGCACACATATTTAAATACTCAAACATCAATATAGAGTGATGTCTATACTAATTACTATCAGAAACTAGCCCTAATTAGAGTTTGTAGGGCTTTATTGAGATTATTGCAGAGGACTGAGCTATACGTGATAGTTCCGGATAGTTCGTCGCGTGTTCGGTCTGTGGGTCTGTGGGATGAACAAAACGTTGCGCAAACTATCGGCAAACGAAGGTGTTACTTAGGACCGTTTATGCCGAATTGTGCGAACGGCTACGAGCGTTCTATCTTGTGAAACGGGCCCCTGCAATTCCTTGAAAGGCTAGCAGATAACGGGACCCAGAAGGTCAAGTGTACATGTATGTCACATTGATTCGTATACATAGGCTATGTGTATAAGTCTAGTCGCTATATGGGGGACTAGATAATGTATTGCAATATATATGAAGATATATACACATCTGTGCACATCTGTGCACGAATGTGTATCAAGCGTTTTCACTGCGCAGTTCACGACTTAGCATCCACTTCAGTTTCCACCGACCAACTGATACTCGTACACTCTTCCATGATCATATGGCTACTACCACAGACTATGCTTCCACTGAAACTTTTTATTTAGTGTTTTGATGTATATGGGAAGGGGTGTGTGTGTGTGTGTGTGTGTGTGTGTGTGTGTGTGTGTGTGTGTGTGTGTGTGTGTGTGTGTGTGTGTGTGTGTGTGTGTGTGCGTGCGTGTGTGTGTGCGTGTGTGCGTGTGCGCGTGCGCGTGGGCGCGCGTGTGTGTGCGTGCGTGTGTGTATGCGCAGGGGGTGGGGCAAATTTTCACTTGACTTTTTCATTGACAATGTTAACAATTTATTGTGGCAGAGAGACAGGTCATCGCTATTTTATAGTCTCTGTTTACAGAGTGAATGAACACCAGCTCAGAGTTATGGAACTGTTGAATTGTCAGTCTTCAGGCAACATGTCACGTCACAGTTGGGCATATGCATGTCAAATCGAAACAAGATTGTATTAAAAACGATTGAGAGCGAATGTGTGTGTGTGTGTGTGTGTGTGTGTGTGTGTGTGTGTGTGTGTGTGTGTGAGAGAGAGAGAGAGAGAGAGAGAGAGAGAGAGAGAGAGAGAGAGAGAGAGAGAGAGAGAGAGAGAGAGAGAGAGAGATTAATAAAATAAAAATAAAGAGGGGTTAGCACATGTCTGCCACACAAAACCTTTGGTCACATACCTATTGGTCAGCCAATTCGCCCCTACTGCCCCTCCCCCCCCCCACCACCACATTTACTCTAACCCCCATTATACCCCCCCCCCCCCCCCCTCTCTTACCACTTACCACACATTCCCAAAAAAGAAGCCTGCACAAACATTATTCACGGCTGATTGAACCGTGACCACCACCACAATCACCACCACCACCATGTACCATCTCCACCACCATCACCACCATCATCATTATCATCATCATCACAATCCTCCGCGTCCCCCTGTCCCCCTGTGTGGCGTTCTCAACATGGATTTATTCTCAACATGTCTGCGCATGTGCGAAGAGCTAGGGATAGGGTATGGGTTAGGGATAGGATTAGGGGTATGTTTAGGGATAGGCTTAGGGTTAGGGGTAGGTTTAGGATTAGGGTTAGGGTTTGGAATAGGGTTAGGGTCAAGTTTAGTGTCAAATACACAAAATATAAAATTTGATGGTACGTCATGATCGATTTCGCACATGCGCCGACATGTTGAGAACAAATCCGATTTGAGAATGCCACACATTCCACCAGTAACAAGCAACACAAGCTCTAGCCAGCCGTGCAAAGCTCTAGGAATAATAATAATAACAATAATAATATCAGACAGGCTCAATCAATACGGAGCTGAGGTGGGATGGGAGGAGGGGGGAGGGAGAGGGAAGGAGATGGGTCAACGGGAGGTGGGGTAAGGAGAGGAGAGGTGGGAGGCTTGCTGACCAGCATTCAAGGCTGTTTGTTGTTTGCTGTTGGTAGACACTAACTGAGCCTTTACTTACCTTGCCTTACCTTACCTTACCCTGGCAACGAGAGGTCACTCGAAATACTGGCAATCATACACTTTGGTCACCCCGTGGGGATACCGGGGGGGGGGGGGGGGGGGGGGGATCTTTTGCAGAAATAGTTCCCCCACCTTCTGGAAGTTCTGTGCTTGTAACTTCCTCTAATCTGTCACTCTCTTTGACTCTGCATTTTCCCTCTTGCTTGCTGTCATCTACTACCTTTCTGCCTTACCTGGTCCATTCTCCTGACTTTTTTCAAGAAATACTTTCAATAAGATTTCCTCCTGCCGAAGTCGGACCTGCTGGGCCCAACTATTAGTTAGGCGCATAACGGCAGCATGACGCATCTGCGCTCGTAATTGACAGGAAACTGTTTGAGCGATCGAAGAAGAAGAAGAAGAAGAAGAAGAAGAAGAAGAAGAAGAAGAAGACGAAGAAGAAGAAGAAGATACACTTTGATCACCCCCTCATGGTCACGATCCTGAATCTCAACGTCTGCGGCATCTTTCAGTTTTATAAAAAAAAAAAAAAAACCTAGGCTGATCCTAACCTAATCCCGTTTCACCCAAAATGGCAGAATGTTGCCTCTCAGTAACAATGTTCAATGCGAAAATTTCAAGTAAGGGGTGAGGGAGGTGTGTGTATGTGTGTGTGTGTGTGTGTGTGTGTGTGTGTGTGTGTGTGTGTGTATGTGTGTGTGTGTGTGTGTGTGTATGTGTGTGTGTATGTGTGTTTGTATGTGTGTGTGTGTGTGTGTGTGTGTGTGTGTGTGTGTGTGTGTGTGTGTGTGTGTGTGTGACTACAATACAGGACTCGATACTCACACGAAGCCATGTCTGCAAGTTGTAGGAAGACAGAAATAACATCTGTTGTAATTTGTGAGTAGCGAGAATGGTTTCTTTTGGTAGCTTTGTTGACTATTGCTATTGAAAATTACTGTTGATTGTACTCCATGGCTTGTAACATTATAATGCAATGCACTGCGAAGAACTGAGGATTGTAAATCTATTGTTTTTCCTTAATAAACAGTCTTTCTGAGAGAATGATTCTGGAAGAGCAGAAATAAAGGAGAGAGTTTGATGAAGTGTGTGTGTGTGTGTGTGTGTGTGTGTGTTGTGGTGTGTGTGTTGAGCATAGGTGTGTGTATGAAAAGGAGAGGGGGTGTCATTTCTGACCTATCACCGCTTGGGAGTGGTCATTTTTGGGGTCAAGCGAGCTAAGCAGCCAGAATGCTGGCTGGATTCGTGTGAAGGTGTGGCTGGTATTTGTCCTGCACCAAGTTGCTTTGGTGTAGTGCTCTGTGCAAACAAAGCGCTAACCTCATGCGACTAAAAGCAACGGTTGAGCAAAGGTCTAAGAGTGAACTCTGTCGAAAGAGACACGACTGCAATGATTTCGAATTATTTCTTTTTCTTCATTACCATCCATAAGCTATCTATATATACCTATTTAATATTCTTTTTTTTTCTTTCTTTTTTTGCTGTCCCATCTTCAGTGGCGTTGCTCCCATGCCGCTCGTTTCGAATCCCAATTCACAGCTACACCCCGGTTTGTTCAAGTCGCAGAATCCGAGACCAGCAGTCCAAGGGGAGCGAATATATATTTAATAACATTCACTGTCTGTTTGTCTGTGTGTGAGCCTGTATGCCAGACTCTGTCCAAAAGATGTAGCTGTAGCATGAAAGCCTGTCAACCTCACCCACCTAAAACCACATGAATTATTGATCAGCAAAACAGAAAGACTGCAAAAATAAAACATGCATGGTTATAGTCCCTTGCCTGCCTGCTCCGTGCCTACTCAGGGAAGTATGATGTCATAACTTTGGAGGTCATAGACGTGGAATGCTGTTTTGTGTTGTAGACATGTCAAGAAAGATATATCTCTAGACCATTTTCTCAACGTGAGTGTTCAGTATATAGGTCTCTCTTCAATTTTATGATATACTCAGGGAAGTATGATGTCATAACTTTGGATGTCGTAGACCTGGAATGCTAGTTTTTGCTGTAGACAACTCAAGAAAGATATATCTCTAGACCATTTTCTCAACGTGAGTGTTCAGTATATAGGTCTCTCTTCAATTTTATGATATACTCAGGGAAGTATGATGTCATAACGTTGGATGTCGTAGACCTGGAATGCTGTTTTGTGTTGTAGACAAGTCAAGAAAGATATATCTCTAGACCATTTTCTCAACGTAAGTGTTAAGTATATAGGTCTCTCTTCAATTTTATGATGGAATAAAAGATACTTTCTTAATATTTCTCCCGCAGGGAAGACCTTAAGAAGATAATGGTCTCCTGCAAATGATTTTCAGAAATGACCAACAGTGTTTGAACCAGTGAGTACATTCTTTGTTGGACAAACACATGGACTGCCACACAAATACAGATAATTTTATCATATAGGTAGTCCACGTGTTATAGATCTTCACTTCCACTAACATGATAATATTATAAATATATTATTATGTATTTATTATATATTTGTCTGTTTGCTTATCTGCCTTTTAGTGTGTATGAAAAAGACAATCGAGGAACATTCTATTCAAAAATCAAAGTTAATCTGGACATTCCATCAGCTTTAGGAATCATTGAGGCGGTATTCATTCCTCACCACCACACCACATCACCCACCCATTCCACATTTATTTGTACATTGTTTTAAATGATTGCGAGTAAGCTTACATACTATGTCATGCATGAAATTGATTTATTATGCCATTTTGTGTTTATTTTAACTGTCACGTTTAAAATAACCCACTGAAGTGTTTCAATTACATCAACATTATTATTTTTCTAAAATTATTTTTCTGCAAATTTTGTCACAATATCAGACTAGGTATAACTCGTTTTAACTCTTGCATAATCAAAATGCCTTAAACACAAAACAACTAAACAAACAGCACGTCACAAACTTTGAACTATCCCAAGTTGTCTCTGCTTTTTTTTCCTCCCCATGCCATTTAAGTAGGCTATTGTAAAAGCTCAGAGCCTCACATTTAGAATATTTAATGTGACGGTACCATAGCCGATGAGGTTTAGCCGAGGCGTGGTTACCACTACACCTATCTATATTGTTAAGAACTCGGGACTTTACTGGTTTTGCACTGCCTCCGGGCATTGCAGCCAGTATTGTTCCCACCATCTTTGTATTTACAAATGTCCCATATGTGTCTATGACCGAGAGGACGTAAAACATAATTTTCATCAGCTCAGAGCAGGTTCTGCATGGTTTACTACACCATGAACTTGACCTGAACTGAGATGAAAATGAATTGACTCCCTTAGTGGAGGTTTGCATCGTGTCAGTGCTTTGTAGCGTTCAGATTTTATCCTTCTTTCGCTAATTGGTAGTACTGGGAACCAGCGATGACGTAGCGTTTCTGTGGTGATAACAGCGCAAGAGCAACCAGCATTGCGGCTGTCGGGAGAAGGACAAAGAAGTTACGCCATGTGTTTTCCCCTGAAGTCGAGTATGGCCGCCCATGTGGCGGGGCCCTTTAAAAGCAGCTATGCACGTAATCTTCCCACCCAAGGCCATGCAAAATGTTCACATGGCACTGGGTGTGCCCCCAGAGTGTTTAAGCTGGGGAACGAAAACAACAACAACAACCTTGTGTTTGATTAAAAAGAGCGTTTTTTGCATTTGTGACGACCACGTTTGAGAAACCAGCATGGCGGCACTGACGTCATAGACTCGTTCACGATTAAAAGCGGGCATTACGGCGTTGCCGCTTTTGACAGTTTCGGGTCCTGCATTATAAAGTCCCACAGTTTGACGAAACGCTTGCGCAGAACGCTACAGCTAAGCAGGTGCTATGACAAAGCGTTTCGAGCGCTGGATCTCGGCGAAGAGTTACAAACTGCTAGCATTCATTTTGTCAGCTTTTTGATAGGCCTACCGAGCGTCTCGAGTCATTCAGACTAGGCATGGACCCTACGTTATGGCCTAGGCAACCATCAACGTTCTCAGCGGCTTTCAGCTTTGTTGTCCTCGCTTCGACTTTCCTCTGTCAAAAGCAGGAAGAGTATAGTATACAGTGGAACCTCCCTATTACGACCTTCAGAAATAATCCAAAATGAGGTCTTATGAGGGAGGTAATTTTATACTTACAAAGAAGGGCAATGTCTCAGAGAAGTAGGACTTATATGGGAGGAAGACTTATAATGGGAGGTCTTAGAAGGGAGGTTGGACTGTACTACCACTGGTCACAGTGCTGGCAGCAATGTTCTGACAAAGGTGGTGGTCACTTTGTGTTGCTACGTTTTCGAATCGATTTTTTTATCTCCTAGCTTTCTTATCCTCTTCATCCATCGGGTGCACTTCCCGGGTGTGTGTGTGTGTGTGTGTGTGTGTGTGTGTGTGTGTGTGTGAGTGTGTGTGATGTGTGTGTGTGTGTGTGTGTGTGTGTTGTCCGTGGTCTAATCTCCAAACTTTAACGTTGGCATTTTCTCTGGAAATAGAAGGCATACATTGTTCAAACTTTGCACACATATAGATGTTTATGCAAGCTTTCAAACAATAATGATTTGAATAATTAAATACTTAAAACAGCACTGTAAACAGATAACAAACAGATAACATTTTAGATTAGTGGGTTAGAGAGTATTCAACAGACAACATGAGTTAAGAAACTCATCAACACTGAAAGCCTCGATAGCTCAGCGGTCACATGTTCCTGTTCGAGTGAGCCTTGAAGGCTTTGCCTTTTGTTACTTTCTATTATTCTCTTCGAAGGTTCTGTGGATTACCACCACCGTCCGGTATCAATTCCACCCCCCACCCACCCACCCCCACACACACTAAGAAAGCAAGTGTCAGCAGAAAGAAAAGGCAAAGTCACTCCAGGAGAGAGAGAGAGAGAGAGAGAGAGAGAGAGAGAGAGAGCTTTCACTCCTGCTTGATCAGTAGTCAAACCAAAGGTCAAACCACCGTTGACCCCCCGTGGGGATACCGGGGGGTCTTTTTGTATAAATAGTTCCCCCATGAAGTTCTGGACGTTCTGTGCTTGTTACTTCCTCTAATCTGTCACTCTTTTTGACTCTGCCTTTTCCCTTTGCTTACTGTCATCTACTATCTTTCTGCCTTACCGGTCCATTCTCCTACCTTTGTTTTCACGAAACACTTTCAAAAAACATTTCCTCCAGCCAAAATCGGACTTGCTGGGCCTACTATTCGTTAGTTAGGCGCATAACGGCAGCATGACGCATATGCGCTCATAATTAACAGAGAACTGTCTGAGCGATCGGAGAAGAAGAAGAAACCACAGTTTTGTCCCCACCTATCCAGTTGTCCAGGGGATCAGACGTTTTATTTCTTCTTCTTCTTCTTCGATCGCTCAGACAGTTTCCGGTCAATTATGAGCACAGATGCGTCATGCTGCCGCTATGCGCCTAACTAAAAAATAGTTAGGCCCAACACTGAGTCCGACTTCGGCTGGAGGAAATGTTTTTGAAAGTGTTTCGTGAAAAAAGGCAGAATGGACCGGTAAGGCAGAAAGATAGTAGATGACAGCAAGCAAAGGGAAAAGGCAGAGTCAAACAGAGTGACAGATTGGAGGAAATTACAAGCACAGATCTTCCAGAAGGTGTGGGGACTATTTATGCAAAAGACCCCCCGGTATCCCCACTCGGGGGGGGGGGGGGGGGGGGGGGGCGTTTCACTGACAAGGGCTAACGTTACGTCGCGCTCGCTCAAATCGGCAAAAACGGTCTATATAAGAAACACCCTTCGTTTGCCGATCATTATCATCACGACGACGAAAATGGTGTTTTACGTCCTCTTGGTCTGAATCAGACACATATGGGACATTTGTAAATACAAATATGGTGGGAACAA
>CM065696.1:25220333-25222833 GCA_017654935.2 Phymorhynchus buccinoides
ATAGCCGATGAGGTTTAACCGAGGCGTGGTTACCGCTACACCTATCTGCAGTAATAAAAAAATCAGGACTTTACTGGTTTCGTACTGCCTCCGGGCATTGCCTCCAGTATTGTTCCCACCATATTTGTATTTACAAATGTCCCATATGTGTCTGATTCAGACCAAGAGGACGCAAAACACCATTTTCGTCAAAGTCAGAGGCAAACTTGTGGTCTAAGGGAGCCAAGCGAGTTTAGAAGTGACCAAGGTATGATGTGCGCACAGATGTACTTCCCTCGAAGCAAATGCATCAAATTGACAGCTTTCTATTAATTCCGCATAAAAATGTGTCTGGAACGACTTGAATGAGCTAAGGAATCAGACGACCTCCTTGCACAACGTCATCTGCCTCCTTTGTTTTCTGATAGACATAGTCGGACACTGACTGGCCGGCAAACACAGTAGTAGGACTAGGTCACAACTAGGCCCATATTGGCCATTGCAACTAGGGTTATTAACGCCCTTGACGGCAAGAGTTAATCCCTTGTTGGTCAGTATCCAAAAGGGCATTCACTCTTGCAAAAGGCAAGTGTGCCCATGCACTTAGCACACGCTTAGCCCAGCGGGAACGAAAAAATTGTCATTTGGTCAAAGTGGCCTCAAATAGGGTTATCGGCGAGAGTTAATCCCTTGTTTGGTCAGTACTCAATCATCTTCCCCCACCCCCCAACCAAGGGCATTCACCGTTGTAAAAGGTGTTCTTTGCAGTGGCCAATAGCAGCCTCAGCTATCTTGTACTTTAATCCACCCCCCACCCCCCCACCCCACATACACACACCCCTCCTCACATTTTGGCATTGAACATTTTCACTGAGAAGCTACGTGTCAAGTAAACCCGAGTTCGAACCTGAGTACAGGGGATTTGTTCCTCTCACTTTACACTAGGCTTTACGGTCTGAACGTGAAGTCTTTCGGATGAGACGATAAACCGAGGTCCTGTGTGCCCATGCACTTAACACACGTTAAGCCCAGCAGCAACGAAAAATTTGTCATTTGGTCAAAATGTACCCATCTTTCCTTCCTCATCAGTCACACAAAAATCGCATGCCAAAAAAACAATTGGGTATCGCGCCTCTGCCTGCAACGCGCTCTCCAGGTGAGAGCAACCCGAATTTCACAGAGACGCCTCTGTAACTATAAAGTACCTAATACCTAATACATTCTCCCTTATTTGGGAAAGGAATAGGGTTAGGATAACACAGCCTAGGATTATTTTCATAAATCTGAAAGAAGCAATGTTTGGGATAGACTGAGGGTCGTAATAGGAATTGTTCGGAAATTGTTAAAGGGGAGTAATTCCATGGTGTGTGGGAGTCATCTTGCCTAATTCAATCGGTCAAACAGGGGAAGCTACTCTACCATCAGGCAGATCTCCTGCTCTCGCCTCGTCATTTTTTTTTATATAGTAGACTTACATCGCTTAGAACACCGTGCGTCATTCTAAATTTGATGTAATTTATATTTTTACGTCACATTTTGCAAGTTCTATCGGTTTGCGGATTCTGGCTGCCCCTCATTTTTCTGAAGAAACAAAATGCTTGCAAGCCGCTGACTCGCATCCTGCGGTTTCAAGCTTCGACGCCATGCCGCCATTGTTGCTATGGTTTTGACCGAGTAGGTCTAAGTCGAGGTAATAGACGATTTTCGGAAAAAAAACAACTAGGGGAGAGCACTTCGTGAAAATTAGAGTTGTTTACCTCCATTGGGCCTACTCGTTCAAATACTATAGCAGCAATGCAACAATGGCGTCGAAGCTTGAAACCGCAGGATTAGATGCGAGTCAGCGACTTGCAAACATTTTTTATAGAAAATTTAGGGGTGACCAGTGGCCACAAACTGATAACACTTGCAAAATGTGACGTAAAATATAAATGACATACAATATTTAGAATGACGCACGGTGTTCTAAGTGCTGTGTGTCTGCTCAAACACACGAGTCGATAGGCTACGAGAGCTGATGGTAGAGTGACTTCCCCTGTTTGACCGATTGAATTAGACAAGAGCACTCCCACACACCATGAAATTACTCCCCTGAATTATTTCCGAACAATTCCTATCAACTCTAATTTTTACGAAGTGGTCTCCCCTATTTTTTCCCCCTGAAAATCGTCGATTAACCCTTTCATCGCTAAAGTCACATTTTAGCAACACAGTAATTTAACATCTATGTCACCAAAAGGGGGTCTATTATCCAAAGACCCTATTGTCTTAGTTTTGGGAAGTAAGGATAGACCTTATTTCATATATGCCACAGAAGAATCCCCCCAATACTGTTCTCTACCCAGGTAAATTTAATGGACATTTTTGGCTTACTTACTTGTGGCGGTGCAATAGCCGATGAGGCTTAACCGGTTTCGTACTGCCTCCGGGCATTGCCTCCAGTATTGTTCCCACCATATTTGTATTTACAAATGTCCCATATGTGTCTGATTCAGACCAAGAGGACGTAAAACACCATTTT
>CM065696.1:25227833-25252833 GCA_017654935.2 Phymorhynchus buccinoides
CCGCATGACGCATCTGCGCTCATAATTGACAGGCAACTGTGTGCGCGATCGGAGATGAAGAAGAAGAAGAAGAAGGAGAAGAAGAAAAAGAAGAAAAAGAAGAAGGAGAAGAAGAAGAAGAAGAAGAAAAAGAAGAAGAAGAAAAATACCACACAAACAAATACACAAGTGCAAAGTGACGTTATTTTATTAATAACGAGACAAAACAAAACATGTAATATTTCAACATATACTGACAGGCAGAAGTTCTGCACACACGCATTGCAAAAAATCATCAAAAATGTAAATCAGATTCAAAATTAATTTTACTTTTAAAAACGACGTCGACGACAAAGAAGAAGATGGCCTGACGACATTAAAATTGGTTGTCGGTCTTACGTAAAAAAGGGGTATTGTCCAACATGACTTACTAGATGTAAATGTGATGAGTGTCCAACGCAACAATTGGGCAGTCCACTAAGCCCATCACCTTTGTAATGTATCAAAGGGTCTCAATGCACGCTGACATGTTTCATTCATTCCCCATGGCAACACAGTGATATGGCAGTCATAAAACTGTGTTACCATGGCGAAAAAGTTAAAATGTTAACGTGTATTGAAACCATTACGGTTCCCACATATCCAACTTTTTCGCTTTTCCATTCACACCCCCTCTCCCCCCTTCCAAATTCTTCTTCTTCTTTTTCTACGTTTCCAGGCCATATGGCCATAATGGGTAAGGTATACGCATGTGTCTGGTTTTCAGTTTTCACTGATCTCCCCGCTGAGTACAGCCAACACATTCCGATTTCGGAGGAGCTCAAAGGAGAAAATTGGGAAGATTTGGGGTGTTTTTTTAAAGGCAGGAGAATGGGCCAATAAGGCAGAGAGATAGTAGATGATAGAAGGCAAAGGGGAAACGCAAGAGTGAAAGAGAGTGAAAGATTAGTGAAAGGTACAAGCACAGAACTTCCAGAAGGTGGGGGAACTATTTGTACGAAAGACCCCCCGGTATCCCCACGGGGAACACTTCCAAATTTAAAAAAAACGCTTCCTTTTCCTTTCCTCTCCGCCTTCTCTTCTGTCATAACCCACGGACCGGTTTTCAAAGCATTCGCGCGGAAAATACAAGAGAGTATTTTCAGACACAGTAAAAAAATATTTTTGTTCTTTCCCCCATTCCTGTTGTTATATATATCACTACTAACTGCCCCACCACGTCCCCACCTCTCTCTGTCTCTCCCTCTCTCTCTCTCAGATCTCAGAGTCAAACTATCCGGTCAAGCAATCAGTGGACCGTGGAAACTGGTCATTTTTTTTTCTGTCTTGAAGATCCAAGAGGTACCCGAGTGTCAGTGACAAACAGTATTAGCTGGTCACAAAAAGTTAAGAGTCACTGAAAATATTGTTGGAATCAGTTCTATATATCCTGACCTACTGAGCGCTCGTGTGAATGATACTTTTGCCAGGACAACGAACAAAACATTTTCTTTGAGAAAAAAACTCTCTTCAACAAGTTATGTCCAAACGCTTTACCAGGATGGTGAACAGATAATTGAAGAATATATTAACAAAATAATGTCTTTCTTTTTTGTTATTTGAAAGTGGAAACCAATATTAACACAGGGGTGCATCCCATAAGCGCGCGTTTTATCTACTCTCTAAAAGCGCGCCGTCCAAAAAATGAAGCTAGAAAGAGCGCAATGTTTTGTGCGTTAAGCGCGCATCTTTGGAACCTAAGAAAGATCGGGAATGTCAAAAAGAGCGCGTTGTAAAATGTGATGTGAAACTTCATCGTCAGTTTATGGAAAGACGAATACATTAGTCAAACCCCTAACCCTAACCCTAACCCTTCTAGCCCAAACCCTAACCCTTCCAACCCTAACATTAACCCTAACCCTAACCCTTTCTAACCCTAACCGTTGTTGTCAACGACATAGTGTCACCTACACCAGCCATATCGAAAGTTTATTTATCCAAAACAGCAAGAAGACTGAAGTTTAGCAAACAGACGAGTGCCAAATGGTAAATGTCTGCTGAGAACGATTTCATCTATGCGCGCTTATTAGCACAAAAACCACACATTCACGTGCGCTCTTTTTTACATGAACACGCGCTCTTATTAGCATGCAAAATGCGCTCTTTTAGGCGCGCGCTTATTAGCGGTGCGCTCTTTTCGACTGCTCCGTAACACAGGTATGGAAAAATGCAAGGATGATCCTTGACTTTTTGTGACAAGCTTATAAAAAAATAAGTAGATTGTACTTTTCTTTCATTTTCTTCTTCTGTTCTTCTGGGGAGTCGGTAAGGAAGGGGGTGGTAGAAATGTACAACGAGGTGCGGAAGGTGGTTAAGGTCTCAATACACGTTAACATTTTTCACTTTCCCCCCATGTCAACGCTGTGGATATGCCAGTCAGAAGATTACTTTCGTATCACTGTGTCCAGCCGAAGTCGGACAGGCTTATTTCTTACTTAGGCGCATAACGGCAGCATGACGCATCTGCGCTCATAATTGACAGGAAACTGTCTGAGCGATCGAAGAAGAAGAAGAAGAAGAAGAATATCACTGTGTTGCCATGGGAGGGGGGGAGAGAGAGAGAGAGAGAGAGAGAGAGAGAGAGAGAGAGAGAGAGAGAGAGAGAGAGAGAGAGAGAGAGAGAGAGAGAGAGAGAGAGAGAGAGAGAGAAAATATGAACGAGTATTTCGACCATTTAGGAAGTAAGTCTAGTGGAGAGACAAGGAGGGTGGGGGTTGGGCTGGGGTGGGATTTGGGCAGATTATCCCTTATGATAATATATCATTATGCCAGAAAGAGTGGAATGAATGAAGCAAGAAAGAGAGAGAGAGAGAGAGAGAGAGAGAGAGAGAGAGAGAGAGAGAGAGAGAGAGAGAGAGAGAGAGAGAGAGAGAGAGAGAGAGAGAGAGAGAGAGAGTAAGGAAGGAAAAGAAAAGAAAGAAAATAATAGTCTATCATATTTAAGTACCACCAACATTTTTTTGGAGTGATTCAGGGCTCCCAATTGTCCCGCAAAACAAGGGGTCCCAGGGACTCCTTCACTTACAGCATAGAGGGTCCTAGAGGCGGGATAGAGGGTCCCAGTGGCATAGCGAATGCTAAAACATATTTTTTCTAGTGCATCCCTGGGACCTCCTGCACATTCTTTTAGAAGGTCCTGTAGAATGTTACTGCTTCATAGACCCCCAAATGTGGGTGCCTGGGAGCCCTGGTGATTGTAGCAATATTCCTTGCTGATCCGCCGACAGGCTTCATGCATGCAACAACCACCCAAGGAGACATTGCACTGCCGCGGACGGAGTCAGTCGTTCAGTGGACAAAATAATGAAAACTTTTCAGTCATTTATGGTCATTTTCAAAACTTTCCTTTCTACCTACACAGGTCTACCCGACCCCCTTTCCATTGTCTTCTAGCTCAAGAATGTTTCTACTCTCCCAAGGGTCCACTAACCCCCACCCCCACCCTTTTCTCTCTCTCTCTCTCTCTTTGAGCAGATTATCTCTCTCTCTCTCTCTCTCTCTCTCTCTCTCTCTCTCTCTCTCTCTCTCTCTCTCTCTCTCTCTCTCTCTCTCTCTCTCTCTCTCTCTCCCCCCTCCCATGGCAACAATAAAATTCAATCAATCAATCAATCAATCTCTCTCTCTCTCTCTCTCTCTCTCTCTCTCTCTCTCTCTCTCTCTCTCTCTCTCTCTCTCCCCCCTCTCTCTCTGTCTTTCTTTCTCTCTCTCCCCCTCTCGCTCTTTCTCTCTCTCTCTCTCTTTCTCTCCCCCCCTCTCTCTCTCCCTCTCTCTCTCTCTCTCTCTCTCTCTCTCTCTCTCTCTCTCTCTCTCTCTCTCTCTCTCTCTCTCTCTCTCTCTCACACACACACACATACACACCGAGCAATCTCGAGTCGTACCTTAGTCACACCCCCCCCCCCCCCCTTCCTCAAGTTAACCTCCCTCAATCTCAAAGTCTGCTTCTTTCAGCTTAACTTTTTTTAAAAAGATAATGATAGGCTGATCCTAATCCTAGCCATTTTCAAAAAACAAAAATGGCAGAATGCTGCATATGAGTGAACTGAAATTTTCCGCAAAGCGAGAAGGAATTTGAGCGGTGAGTGTGGGGCAGTGGGTGGATGCCTCGTGCCTCCATACGGGGAGCTGGACGACCCCCGACCCCATCCACGAGTCTCTCCCCATGGGAAATAATAATGATAATAATAACAGTACATTTATATAGCGCTTTACCTCAGATGAGCCCAAAGCGCTTTACAATCAATTATTCATCAACAGATAACAAAACACAACATTCAAGAGTGACACCAACCACCAACAGCGCAAATGCAAAGCAACTATCTCTCTATATATATCTAGCACACACACACACACACACACACGCGCACACGCGCGCACACACACACACACACACACACACACAAACACACAATTATTGACGCCAACTCGTTCATACCCCATTAACAAAACAATCTTCCAAATAATTTTAATCCTTTGAGAAATCGGAGTGTGTCGGCTGTACGCAGCGGGTAGACCAGTGAAAACGGAAAACCTTGTCCATTATGGCCATATGGCCGGGGGAACGAAGAAGAAGAAGAAGAGCGGTGGGTGGATGGGTGGCGGTTGTGGGGAGCGGGGTGGGGTGGGTGGGGGGCTTCTAATGCGCAAGACAACCCACATTTTTCTTTCTTTCTGCTTCTACATATACTGTTCTACCTTCTTCCGCCTGGGTTCCGACAGGAGAGAGGAAAACCTGTAATGACAGGTCCGAACCCTAGAGGTACTTGTAGATGACCAGTTCACGGTCCAGTCCGGTCACACCTGAGCGGATCCTGGGTGGTGTCCGGTCACCCGTAAACAAAACTGTGCGTTGGTCTCCTACCCCCACAAACCCACCCACCCCCATCCCCACCCCCTACATCCCCTTCTCTCCACGATATACAGTGGAACCTCCCTTTAGAGGGAAAGCTACCGATCCTAGGGATCGGGTACAGACTGCTAGCCTAGTCGCTGCGAAGTTCTGCCTCGCAGTGGCTCGGACCACAGGGGAAAAAGAACGGTTGAACCGTCTCTGTCGCGAGCAGCGATGAGAATGATGGCACGCGGCGAAAATTGTGTTTTACGTCCTCTAGGTCTGAATCAGACACATATGGGACATTTGTAAATACAAATATGGTGGGAACAATACTGGAGGCAATGCCCGGAGGCAGTACAAAACCAGTAAAGTCCCGACTTTTTTAAAAATTAATACAGATAGATGTAGCGGTAACCACGCCTCGGTTAAACTTCATCGACTATGGCACCGCCACAAGTATGATTAAATGTCTGCGGATTAAATTTATGATGGCACGCGACGACGAAAATGGTGTTTTACGTCCTCTTGGCACGCGTCTCGCGTGAACGCTTTATATATGCCGGCTGTGGGTTTAATATAAGACCTTCAAAAATATTCCAAAATGAGGTCTTATATTGGAGGGGTCTTAATAGGGAGGTAAACTCAAGACTCACTACTTTCAAAGCTCATTCGGTTTGTACAGTTTTCCTTCTTAACCTTGTACCTGGGTGAATGATTGGGTAATAATGTCTTGTGTGACTGCGTGTGTCTCAGTGAATGGAAGCGCCTTGAGTGTAAAATAATTATGGAAAGGCGCTATAGAAATGCTATCAATTATTATTATTATTATTATTATTATTATTATTATTAGTAGTAGTAGTAGTAGTAGTAGTAGTAGTAGTAGTGTTAATACTTACAAAAAAAGGCAATGAACTTTATTTTCACTACTTTTTTAAATTGTATTTGGGATGTTTGCAAGCTTGTTGTTTTTTGTCAGTTGGCCACCAACTGTTTTAGCTCGTCAAAGGTTTTACAATAAACCGAAAATTCCCTGCCACAACTACAGTGTTGTTGTTTGTATTTATTGGTTTAAACAAATCTTTATTCACTCACTCGGAAACGATCAAACAGAAAGACAATTAGAGCAACAACAAGCTCGAAGCTTATACCGTGCTCCTTAAATTAACGTCAATTGAACAGATGGAGACTGCGTTTAAACCAATATAAACTGTGAATACAAACAAGAACAAAACAAAAGTAATAATAATAATAATAATAATAATAATAATAATAATAATAATAATAAATCAATAAGTTTACAGATTTGAAAATTTGGGAGAGACCAAGGGGAAACCAAACAATAATGTATGCATAGTACAACATGAACTGTGAATCAGCCAGTATAGCATTGGAGAAGCACACACTCAATTCGTACACGTTTCTGATATACAGACAATATTGCTTTTTTAAAATTTCAATTCTACTAGTGCTAATAAATAAGATAAATAAATAGTTAAATAAAATAAATACAAACATGACTTAAAACCTGTGGGTTTCGGAAATAATTATATTCATGGACAGTTTCAAATATCAAAATGTTTGTATTAATGTGTAGTGTAGGGTTACCCTTGAGAAGTGTTTCGACAATACAATATTCTATTGGAAGTGTTGAAATTGTACGAGCACGGGCTCCATTAAAGAGAATATAATGTAACAAGTAATGCTCCGCCGTCTCCGCCCCGTTACCACAAGCACAAAATGGGTCATCGACTAGATGTCGATTAAACATATCATTCTTTAAGTCGCTCATGCCAAGACGGAGACGGCAGTGCATCACCTGCTGTTCTCTCCTGCCGAGATAGAAATGAGGCGGTACAACAGGATCATCTGCCGACAAGTAACGCTTAATTGTGCTTAACCCTTTCACCGCCAATGTCGCATTTTAGCACCACAATGATTTAACACCCATGTCACTAAAAGGCATCAAACCAGTGTCTGTTATCCAAAGACCCTATTTTCTTAATTTTGGGAGGTAAGGATAGGCCTTACTCTTTATATGTGTCAGAGGAATTCCCAATATTGCAGACAAAATCTTTCTTCTACCCATGTAAGTTTAATGGAAAATTTAGGCTAATAAATGGCTGGCGGCGAAAGGGTTATAGAGTTGCATGTTTTAATATCGTTTGGCAAAGAGTTCCACAGGAGCGTTGTAGATGGGACAAATGACTTTTTATATAATTCTGTTTTGCATCTAGGCACATTTCTTTCTAAGAGTCTTCGTCTATGGTATGGGTTTCTGTCTGCAACAAGGCCAGGTAGAATGTTTGTTAAATAATCAGGGCATTTATTCTGGTCTTAAAGACCCACCAGATCACGTGTCAAAATCACGGGTTTCACGTGTTTTTCCCTCTTATAGCACGCAATAAATCTTGGTTTGACCAGGTCTCACTCCCATACAAAAGCCCCCAAATTCAAACATAAACATCAATTTTAAAGAGCAGCCTCAATTTGAAGTTGGGGACATCTGCATGTGGTTCACAACTACCCAAAAAAAACCAAGGGACTTCAGTAATCGTGATGTGTCAGTGTATCTTTAAAATAAAGGTAATGTCTCAGAGAAGTAGGTCTTATGTGGGAGGGAGTGTTATAATGGGAGGTCTTATAAGGGAGCGTCCACTGTACTCTATTGTCTTCTGTCCAGTCCAGGGGTAGCCTACCGGGGTGTGTATGGTTCAGTGAGAAACCAGGCCTTATTTTGTGGACGCAGCTTTTTACTTATGTGCAAGGATGGTTAGCTGCCCGGAATTTTCTTTCTTTTTCTCTTTTTTGTATGTGCTTTTTTTTTGTCCAATAGCTACCTACCTATTTCAACCTCAGTATAGGTCCACTCTGAAATTGAACGGAAGGGCTGATCTTACCATTGTCCATCTCTCTCTCACGCCATTTTTCTGAATGCCCTTGAAGCGTTGAGCAAAATGTGTGTATGACTATGAGCGCGCTAGTGTATATGTGCGTGTGTGGGTGCGAGTGTGCCGTGTGCGTGTAAGCATGTGCGCGCGCGCGTGAGTGTGTGTGTGTGTGTATATGTGTGTGTGTGTGTGTGTGTGTGTGTGTGTGTGTGTGTGTGTGTGTGTGTGTGTGTGTGTGTGTGTGTGTGTGTAATGTATGTGTGTGTGTGTGTGTGTGTGTGTGTGTGTGTGTGTGTGTGTGTGTGTGTGTGTGTGTGTGTGATTGTGTGTGTGTGTGTGTGTGTGTGTGTGTGTGTGTGTGTGTGTGTGTGTGTGTGTCACATAATTTAGAAAGGACAGTTTTATTTGTGGTGTGTCTGGTTCCGCTCCAAGCACGTCAATTTTGGTGGGTGGGGATGGAAGTTCAGTTTAACGTCGCGTATCGGCTTTCGCTATGTACGACGGGCTGAACAAACCAGCCAGGGTATAAACAAAAATTTATGTTCCTGAATCACTGTCTTAACCAAAAGGCCGAGAAGCGATCAGAATTTTGAACTAAACAGTCCTTTATCGTCAATTTTGGTTTCACACTTTTTTGGCTTCACATTGTATTATAAAGCTAAAAACTAACACAAGGGAGCGAACTACATTTAGAACTCTAAATAGGACATACCGAGCTGCCTCCCCTTAGTCAAAGTTTGTCGCACGCATGGTCAGGTCTGAAGATATTGGATCATGGGAGAGAACTACATATATAACTCAAAATAGGACATACCGAGTTGCCTCCCCTTATTCAAAGTTTATCGCACGCATGGTCAGATCTGAAGATATTTCTATGGATTTGATAATAATTTTGTTGCTGTTGTTGTTGACGTACCCTGGCTAAACGACTCCAGGGGTCGTCCCAACAATCGAAGCACATGAACACTATGGTACAAATGCAGCAGCTAGGGATGAGAACATTACGTGTGTGACCGTTTTTTTGATGACCCCGCCACGTGTGCAGCCACACTCCAACTTCGGAGGAATGTGGGACATTATTAGATATAAAGACGGTGGGACGATCCTGGAGGTACTGCAATACCAGGAAAGCCCCGAATCTGTAAAAGAGAAAGATATAACCAACCATATTGGTTGAAATTGCAATAGTGACGTGAGAGTGAAAAACGTACGCTGTTATTCAATCAAAAGGCAACGCATCGTTCCGTAGTTGCGTTACTGATGACTGTGTGCAGTGTATGTATGGGGCCCGATTCTGTTGCAAGACAAATGAGAGAACCACCACATCCATGAGTGAAAATCAAATGAGAGAACCACCACATCCATGAGTGAAAATCACGGGTTTCACGGGTTTCCCTCTCTCCGCGCTGGTAAGAAATCTTATTTTGACCAGGTCATGATGACTCCCATACAAATGCCCCCAACTTAAAACGAAACAGAGACTTTGAAGAGCAGCTTGAATTTGGGGGCTTTTGTATGTGGGTCGCACCTACCTAGAATTTTTTTTCTGGGTAGCTGTGACCCACATACAAATGCCCAATTTCAAATTGAGGCTGCTCTTTAAAATGTTTTGTTTTCAATTTGGGGGCATTTGTATGGGAGTCAAACCTGGTCAAAACAAGATTTTTTACCAGCTATAAGAGGGGAAACACGCGAAACCCGTGATTTTGACACGTGATCTGACGTGTCTTTAAGTCACATGGGAGAACATTGTCAAGTTGAACTTCAAGCGACTTTATTATCTTTGTTCTTTATCAATCGGGGTGGCCTACTGTTTGTTCGTCTGTCTGTTTGTCTGTCTGTCTGTTTGTTTGTTTGCATATCTGAGATTGCGTCCCTTTCTCCGCATGGCGAAACGAAAGGTTGATTAAACAAAAAAAGTCCCAATAAACATTGACAGATCTGAGATGCTGGGAAATCACTGGAGAAGTGTCTCCTCTTTCTGCTGTATAAGAGAAAAATACTGTATGCTGCCCACAGAAAAGTACCAAATCATCAAGATGGCCCATGGTTTCGTTGATGTGCCTTTGAGCATTTAGGTTTCTATTCCTCGAACATGCTACAACAGGAAACTGAAACAGACTGCAACCTCACTGGAACATACAACAAACAAACAACTACACGACAAGTGTAAAGTGACGTTATTTTATTCACAAGAGACAAAGCAAAACTACTCAAATTTACGCATTGGACTGTAGAGTGGAAATATTGTTTTTCTATTTTGATCTTGTTGGGGTTTTGCTCCTTTTGTTGCCTGCTTTTTGCTCCTTTTGCTATTTGCTGGTTTCTTGTTTGTCTGTGTTGATAAAGGCGCATTCGCCGAAATACCCAGTAGTTTTGTTTTGTCTCTTGTGAATAAAATAACGTTACTTTACACTTGTCGTGTAGTTGTTTGTTTGTTGTATGATACAACAGGGTTATGTGATGAGCCGATAAGCCTGCCCGTATCATGATGGAACCCCCGCCATGGGCTGTCACGTGCTGGATGCAGCCTTCATGGAACCATTCACCCTGCTGAGAGTCCATGAGAATGGTCCAGGGTGAACCGACACTGGCCAGTGACCAGACCCAATGACTCCCGTTGACGCATTCATCGTCCATAATAATGGCGACACCAGTCCTGCCTGATAACTGAGAAGCTTCGTGAGCTAGAGTTAGCCTGGTCCGCTTTGCTGGGCGACGAGCGTAGAGCTAGAGCTAGCCTGGTCCGCTTTGCTGGGCGACGAGCGTAGAGCTAGAGTTGGCCTGGTCCGCTTTGCTGGGCGACGAGCGTAGAGCTAGAGTTGGCCTGGTCCGCTTTGCTGGGCGACGAGCGTAGAGCTAGAGTTGGCCTGGTCCGCTTTGCTGGGCGACGAGCGTAGAGCTAGAGTTGGCCTGGTCCGCTTTGCTGGGCGACGAGCGTAGAGCTAGGGTTGGCCTGGTCCGCTTTGCTGGGCAACGAGCGTAGAGCTAGAGTTGGCCTGGTCCGCTTTGCTGGGCGACGAGCGTAGAGCTAGAGTTGGCCTGGTCCGCTTTGCTGGGCGACGAGCGTAGAGCTAGAGTTGGCCTGGTCCGCTTTGCTGGGCGACGAGCGTAGAGCTAGAGTTGGCCTGGTCCGCTTTGCTGGGCGACGAGCGTAGAGCTAGAGTTGGCCTGGTCCGCTTTGCTGGGCGACGAGCGTAGAGCTAGAGTTGGCCTGGTCCGCTTTGCTGGGCGACGAGCGTAGAGCTAGAGTTGGCCTGGTCCGCTTTGCTGGGCGACGAGCGTAGAGCTAGAGTTGGCCTGGTCCGCTTTGCTGGGCGACGAGCGTAGAGCTAGAGTTGGCCTGGTCCGCTTTGCTGGGCGACGAGCGTAGAGCTAGAGTTGGCCTGGTCCGCTTTGCTGGGCAACGAGCGTAGAGCTAGAGTTGGCCTGGTCCGCTTTGCTGGGCGACGAGCGTAGAGCTAGAGTTGGCCTGGTCCGCTTTGCTGGGCGACGAGCGTAGAGCTAGAGTTGGCCTGGTCCGCTTTGCTGGGCGACGAGCGTAGAGCTAGAGTTGGCCTGGTCCGCTTTGCTGGGCGACGAGCGTAGAGCTAGAGTTGGCCTGGTCCGCTTTGCTGGGCGACGAGCGTAGAGCTAGAGTTGGTGCAGGAGGCTTATCCCTGTCTGAGTGGAGTTGTTGACGTTTGCTGCTGTCCTTTGATGATGTCGCCTGATGTGGTTGGTTCGGGTTTCCTGGTCTGCCAGGGCGTGTCTGGCAAGGTAGGGGAAGACGGGGTAAAAAGCCCATGGGCGGGTAAGACGCCCACGCCAATTATCTCATGAAATGAAGCTAATTTCAGTCACATTTTGCCCATGAGACGAGTGTTGATGTTCAGGACATTCGTATCATGGGCACATTTGACTGAAATCCTACAAAAATACTTTATTTCATGAGATAATTGGCATGGGCTTCTTACCCGCCCTATGAATGTTTACCCCGTCTTGAATTGACTGGTTCCCCCAAAAAAAATGGTGGTCGTTCGTTTTGGGTCTCCCTGGTCTGGAAGTCTTTCCGCCTAGCTTGGCAGTTGGGGTGGGGTGGAATCGCTGTTTCAGCCTGGTTATGACTGAACGGGGAAATCTCAAGTCAGCGACACAATTTCAGCACAGCTACAATTTGTCTCCACCAGCCATGCCATTTTTGCTGAGGGCTCTCAGTCCCTGGATCCGAAAAGCCATGTTTCACCGGATACAAGTCCATGACAGATTGTAGTGATTGATTGCACCATGTCATTGTTAAATTTTGGATTTTTGTGTGAGTTGTACTCATATAAGTCCCCCAACTATCATTATGCTGACGTAATGCCATTTTGCTGAATGCATGTTTTTGGGATGTAGGCGCCTTTTCAACCGACGTTTCCATAGCAACCAACAACAAGCGCGATAACTTTTAGCTTTCAGTGTAAGGTCATGTCACTTATGCATGCGACTTCTAAGATCTGCGTTCCAGGTGCGAAGCATTTTGAAGCTACGAGCAAAAAACAAAAGCATGACTTGTGCATTTTGCAAGTGTTCGCTAGTATAACCTATATGCTAAGCTTTTTGGTATAACTTTAGTGGGCAGCTTAGAAGAGCTGGCTTGCCTGTCATTTCATGTCTGTCGCGGTAACTAATATTCTCTACTTCTACTGACACTATTTTTAGTCCCTGAGCCGAAGGTTCGGGAACTATTGTTTCTGTCTGGTTCTCCGGTGTCCGTCCGGTGGCTGTCGTCCGTCCGTCCGGTGTGCTTCCGTCCGGCTATTCGTCCGTTTTTCTCAAAAACTATTCAGTCTATCATCATCAAATTTGGTATACTAGTTTGCCAAGATGCAAGCTATCCACTGATGTATTTAGTTTTACATTAAGGTCATGGTCGCAGCCAGTTACGGGGTTCAAACCCCGAAACACATAATCGCTAATATCTCGCGAAGTTTTGCATGTATTTCAATGCAGTTTTTTTCACAACATTTCTTGATGAATGATCTATAACACAGTTGTCATGAATTTTTCTGTGAGCTCGTGTGCGCATGATCGCGCGCGCTCAAATCACGGGTCCGAACCCCAAGGCTATATATAAAAAATGCTATTCAGTTACGTGCTGTTTTGCGCCTTTTTATGTAGTTACGTGCTGTTTTGAGCGTTTTTATGTATGTGTACAAGCGACACATTCCGATTTTAGTAGCTCGGCAGCTGCGAGGGGGATTTGCAGCCGCTCGGCGTTGCACTTGTAATTTATTTCCCCAATATAGAGCTACGCCTAAGCATTCTTAAAATTTGTCTGGACTGACGGGAAAGATAAAGATAATGATTATATAGAGTTGAAAATGAATGCTCTCCAATTTTGGCCGGTTGGTGGGGGGTGACAGTCTACGAACTATCTTCTGAGAGAGAGAGAGAGGGCAGAAGAAGAGAGAGGATTGCCTGAGAGAGAGTGAGAGAGAGAGAGAACTAATAGATCTCTAGTGAGTAGCCTAGAGAGAGAGAGAGAGTTATTTAGAGAGATCGAGAGAGAGAGAAGAGAGAGAGATATCTTCTTGACATTTTGTCTGGACTGACAGGAAAGATAAAGATAATGATTATGTAGAGTTGAAAATGAATACTCTCCAAATGGCCGGTTGTATGTTACTGGAATGTCTCTAATTATGTTATTATTATTAGAGAGAGAGACAGAGAGAGAGAGAGAGAGAGAGAGAGAGAGAGAGAGAGAGAGAGAGAGAGAGAGAGAGAGAGAGAGAGAGAGAGAGAGTCAGAGAGATTTCAGCTTAGAGATTTAGCCTTGTGGAAAAGTCGTCCCACCATAGAGCGCTTCACAGCCCGGCGCATAGAGCGTTTGTGACTAAGAAACGTTTTTACAAAACTTTAGCATAAAAATAACACAAAGTCGTGTCTGATTGGTTAAAGAGAATTACTATTTTAATTCAATTTAAACAAATTTCAACTGGCCATTGAACAACAAGAAAAAAATACTACTACTACTACTGAACAATTATCTAGCGCTTTACTCCTTTTGCAGGGAGATCAAAGCGCTTTACATAGATAATAAAACACAAATAAGTTAACAGTATACACATAAGACTCACTACAATCAAATCAAATATACATAAAATAATATTATTTAAACGAAGTCCTGTTCATAACCACACAATTTGAAACAATATTACAATATTATAAGAAAAGAAACAAAATTGCAAGGGAAATCAAAGTTCATGAGCTATGTTATTGCGCAAAGACACACACTAATAGAGAAGCACACAGTCACACACCACACACGCGACGCACACACACACACACGCACACGCACATACACACACACACACGCGCAATAATCAATGGGCATTCACACACACACACACACACACACACACACACACACACACACACACACATACATACACACACACACACACACACACACACACACACACACACACACACACACATACACACACACACACACACACACACACACACACACACACACACACACACACACACACATGCGCGCACACGCACCGATCCCATTTCAACCACCCCTACTTGCATGCAAAAAAAAGAGCATTAGTCCCAGGGGTGCTCCTTGGATTGAATGTCACAAACGGGCAAGGTCCTTCTCCTCCTTCTTCTTCTTCTTCTTCTTCTTCTTCTTCTTCTTCTTCTTCTTCTTCTTCTTCTTCTTCTTCTTCTTCTTCTTCTTCTTCTTCTTCTTCTTCTTCTTCTTCTTCTTCTTCTTCTTCTTCTTCTTCTTCTTTTGCGTTCCCAGGCCATAATGGGTAAAGTACGTATGTGTCCGGTTTTTATTTTTCACTGGTCTCCCCGCTGCGTACAGCCGACAACATTCCGATTTCGGAGGAGCTCAAAGGAGAATTATTTGGAGGACTATTTTGGATAATACAAAAGGCAGGAGAATGGGCCAATAAGTCCGAAAGATAGTACCAGTAGATGACAGAAAGCAAAGGGAAAGGCAGAGTCAAAGAGAGTGGCAGATTAGGGGAAGTTTCAAGCACAGAACTTCCAGAAGGTGGGGGAACTATATTTACGAAAGACCCTCCGGTATCCCCACGGAGGGGGCGGGGTGGTCCAGCTCCCTGTATGGAGGCACGAGACATCCACCCACTGCCCCAGGGCAAGGTCCGATCTGAACACTTGGCAGTTGCAAATCTTTCGGCGGAAGTGTCATTTCTCAGCCTTTTTTGTTTTCGGGCTGGTACACCTATGGGACCGCTTTCACGATGACTGCTTTACGTCCGTCGTACGGTAAAATAGTTAGTGAGTCGAGAGCAGCTATGAACCCTTCCGCGCTTAGTGGAATGTCCCATCTATTGGCCACTAATACTAGGGTTATTAACGCCCTTGACTGACGGCAAGAGTTAAGCCCCTGTTGGTCAGTATCCAAAAGGGCATTTGCTGTTGCAAAAGGCAGCCATTCAGTGGCCTCAAACAGGGTTATTGGCGAGAGTTATTGGCGAGAGTTATCCCTTGCTTGGTCAGTACTCAAGCCTCTTTCCCCACCCACCCACTGTAGTAAAATGTGTTCTTTGAAGTGGCCAATATCTATGGCATTCCATGCCTTCACCCTTTGTAACGTGAAAAGGGCTTCCAGGGTCGGTGAAGGGCAGCTCTTGTGTTCGTAGGGCAGGTGGGGCTAGTGCGCCTCTGGGTAACATCGGCACCTTCGGGTGTTTCTTTTGAATCGTTGAGCTCCCCGTAGGGATACCGGGGGGGGGGGGGGGGGGGGTCTTTCGTAAAAATATCCCCCCCCCCACACTCCCCACCCCCCACCCCACCTTCTGGAAGTTATGTCCTCGAAACTAATTCCCCCTAATCTGCCACTCTCTTTCACTCTGCCTTTTCCCTTTGCTTTCTGTCATCTACTATCTTTCTGACTTATTGGCCCATTCTCCTGCCTTTCTTGTTTTCAAAAAACAAATCCTCCAAATAATGTTTCTCCTTTGAGCTCCTCCGAAATCGAAATGTGTCGGCTGTGCTGCAGCGGGGAGACCAGTGAAAGCTGAAAACCGGACACATACGTACCTTGCCCATTATGGCCGCATGGCCTGGGAACGCAGAAGAAGAAGAAGAATCGCTGAGCGCTCGAAGCGCCCGCTCTAAAGAAACGGTCCTTATTCCGCCCGCGTTATCTTGGTCCAGGATTTGGCCTACATTTCCGACGCTACACCCCTCCGAGCCCCCTACCCCCCCTTGAAAATGTTCACCAAGAAGCAACAATCTGTAACAATTATTGGTCAAGGGACAGGGACAGTTCATTCTTCTTCTTCTTCTTCTTCGCTTCAGGGCCCAGGGTAAGTATGTTGACCATTCTGGCTCCTTTTGGGGGAACAAAAGACTAATTAGGATCAACCAGCACAGACTGTGTGAAACTTCACACAGTCTGTGCAACCAGTGGACATTTTCTGTGCAAAAACTGAAAGAAGTGGACTTTGAGATTGAGGGTTGTAAACATTAGGGTGTGTGTGTGTGTGTGTGGGGGGGGGGTGGGGGGGGGGGTCTAGCATACACCTTTACCGGCCGAATGGAACTAAAACCCAAACGATCTATTGTAGCAAATAGTTTGTGCGAACCCCTCGCTTTCACTACACAGCGGACTACACTAGCATGAGCTAACATTATGCACGCTTGCCTCACTTGACAACGAACAAGCGTGTAACACTGCTGGTGGGTTTTTTAAAGGCGTGTACGCCGGGTAGGGTTTCCAGCTGTGGTTTTTATTTTTTTCAGCGTGCAGACAAGGACCCTATAGGCTATAACTAGGCTAGGCCCTAGCCTTAGAGTAACTTTGGTGCATCCTTCTTCCTTCCGACCAGGAAGTGCAAAGTGACACCGAGGTCAAAGTAAGTAGGCCTACAGACCTTCAAAAATCATCCTTCTTCTTCTTTTCCTTCTGCGTACCTAGGCCATATGGTCATAAGGGGTAAGTACGTATGCGTCCGGTTTTGGAGTTTTCACTGGTCTCCTCGCTGCATACAGGCGATACATTATTCCGATTTCGGAGAGGGAAAAATCATCCGAAATAGGGTCTAATGTGGGAGGGAGTTGTATAAGGGAGGGAGTTGTATAAGGGAGGTAATTTGAATACTTACAAAGAAGGGCAGTGTCTCAGAAAAAATAGGGCCTTAATAAGTGGGAGGGAGTTGTATAAGGGAGGTAATTTTAATGCTTACAAAGAAGGGCAGTGTCTCAGAGAAGTAGGGAGTCTTAAAAACTGATGGGGCGGGTGGGGGGATGAAAATCCGTTTAACGTCCTCCGTGTGACGTAAGTGTCCCACGCGACCCACTTTCTCCGTTTCTTTATCTACTCCCCCCCCCCCCTCCTTTGCTCGGGCCGCCACTTTAATTGCCATCCACCATCAAACAAACGCCGATTAAGGGATTGGTCCCTTTGAAGCGCGATTTCCCTCCCCGGTCGGCATGTAACCCCTACAGAGGTTATCTCCCTTCACCCCCCCCCCTCTCTTATCTACCCTCCTCACCATGAGAAAGTGACAACCACGGTCAATTCCCTTTGAAGACGGTTTTGCCTTTCCTATCATGAGCAAGGTTAGGAATGTCCGGCATGTGATAATGCTGTAATCGGCGCGTGATTGTTCTGTACATTTGGAACATCATCTTGTGACGTGTCGACTGCTATAAACCAATGACAGGCTTTCATTGTTTGAAAGTGAAGGCTATAATTGGCGTAGTGAGAAAAAGTTTTTCACACAAGACGCTGAAACCTAGCTAGAGCAACATTGCAGACTCACCCTCTCCCAGCCAGTTATAGCCCAATTAGTGAGTATTATTGATGGCAGGTGATTGAGATCTGGTTTGTTTGACCCTAGTTTTGATCTAGATCCTATGTTCAATGATGAATAAGGAGTAGATAGATATGTTATAGAAAAGAAGTGGTAAACATTCTATTCTATTTATGTGCACTGATTATTTGTGTGTGTGTGTTTTTGACTTGAACACTTTTGGTACCAGAACCGGAGTTTATGCCTACTAACCCTTTTGTCTATTTTTAGTAGGAAACCTATGGGCCGCAATCTTGCACTTTATGATACCATTCCTTTCCAGGTGTTGGATGGAGAGTGATGTTGTCTTGATCACCTTTTATGTTTTACTGATCTCAGTTTGTTAACTGAAATTCAGTTTATTTATTAACTAGTGCTATTGTACAAGGGAAGCCTTCTAGCCGGTTGGGATTCACTAATTCCCTGCCGACTGAAGCCCCTTGTCTCTAAGCCATAGAGACCTACATCCACCTTCTCCTGTGATTATCAGCAGGGCATCGTGGGCCGGACGATTATCCCGGACTCACAAGCACCAAGACGGGACCGCCGCCAAGACGCCCCGCACCCAGAATCCGCGAGGAGACCACGCCTTGAACCGTGCCATCCCGCGAAGCCGTAACCGGAACGACTGGGAGCTACTCTCACCTGATGAGCAAGCCCAGCCAACCCAGCACTCGCCGATCACTACGGAGGAACTCAACCACAGCTAAGTCCCCCGGACTGCACCAATCATTTGAACTTTCCTCCGGACAATGAAGATAATTAGTAACCCTTCCCGCTTGGGGCTAACCTTCTAGAAAGACAAAAGTCTTGTAAATCCTTTCGGATTCCATTGTTTTTTTTTTTTATCCATATTTTGTTTTGGCGCCATTGAGCTGCTTTATTATTATTGTTGCATAATCTCATGCAGATTTTGGGAGTAAATAAAATACAAGTGTCAAATAATCCTGAACCCTTTGGTCAGACTGATGAGAGTGGGAGTCTTGTAATTTCATGTAAAACCCTACTTCTCTCTGTCTGCCATTTAGAGCAATTCAACCACTTGTATTTCTTACAACCATACGAGCCAGAACCCGGGCACAAATATAAATTTATTAGATGAAAAGGGGCCGGGAAAGTTGCTCATCTCCCATACCCTAGAGAAGTGGGCTAAAGGCAAATTTTCTAAAGTCTTCCCTAGGGACTTAGCCTTTTAACCCATTACCTCGTCACACTCCGGTCTGAAACAGACACATATGGGACATTAGTAGATATAAAGATGGTGGGAACGATCCTGGAGGCAATGGGAGGCAATGCCCGGAGGCAGTGCAACTCCATGAAAGTCCCGAATTTTTAACGATACAGATGTATGATTTTTTAGTATATAAAGTAAATAATAAAGTTGTCAGGGGGGGGGGGGGGGGGGGGGGGGGGGGTTCTTACAGTGCTGCTCGGCTTGTGCTTGGCAAAAGAAAGCGTGATCACATCACACCTCTTTTGGCTGAGCTCCACTGGCTTCCTGTCAAATTCCGCTGGCAGTTCAAGATGGCTACTCTCGCTTTTCGTCACTTTGACAAAACTCTTCCTCACTACCTCTCTTCTTCTCTCTGCACCTACCAAAGCTCTCGTACTCTTCGTTCTTCTTCCCAGAAACTTCTTAAAGTTCCTAAGCGGTCCTTGAAATCTTCGGGTGAGAGGGCGTTTAGTTTTGTTGCACCAAACGTTTGGAATTCTCTCCCTGACCATACCCGTAACCAGTCCACTCTTCATTCCTTCAAGTCCCAACTAAAGACCCACTTCTTCAGGAAAGCTTTCTCTCTGCAAAGTCTATGATCCTTTCCCCACTCTTGTTTTCCAGCTCATTGAAGACGTTGAGTTTGAGGTTAACGCGTGCGCGTGTGTGTGTATGGGGTGAGGGTGGGGAGTAGGGGGGCAGGGGTGGGGATGGGTGGGGGGGGAGTGGGGGGATGGTTGGGGTGGTGGTGTTGAAGGGACGTGGGTGTTGGTGTGTTGTGTTATGATTATATGCAATGCATTCTCTAATATGTATTCATTTTGATAGAGATGTATGGTGAGGATGCGTGGGCCAGTTTGTCAGAAATGTTTGTACGAATGGTGAGTGAAAAGCGCATTGAGTTGCTTTGCAAGATTATGCGCTATATAAGCATTATTAATTATTATTATTATTTATAAGAGAGGTTCCACTGTATCTAGGCTTATGATTTAAAGGCCCACCAGATCACGTGTCAAAATCACGGGCTTCACGTGTTTTCCCTCTTATAGCTGGAAAGAAATCTTGTTTTGACCAGGTCTCACAAATGCCCCCAAATTCAAAGCGAAACATCATTTTAAAGAGCAGCCTCAATTCAAACATGAGGACATTTCTATGTGGGTCACAGCTACCCAGAAAAAAACAAGGGACTTAATCGTGGTGCGTCAGTGTATCTTTAAAAAAAAAAAAAAAGGTTCTTCCCCTTCTTCTGACGTAGGCTTACCACAAAGCTAAAAATAGTTTAACCTCTGTGCATCGAGGTACTACGTCGATGCCTCTGTGAGGCCTACGCTAGGCCCTACACACACAAAGAAGCCCTGCTGAGGAATAGTGCTGTCTAAATTTGGTTCAGATGTAACACGCTTTGATGTGCAGTAACTCCGTGAAATTCGCCCCTGCGATATTATTGTGCTTGCCTAGAACTGTGTCTAGAACCATAGCCCGTGTATATAGCTAGAACTGTGGAGCTGATGAAAAGTCTTATTTCGTGCTTATTCAGTTATCCTCAATAAACGTTCGAGTTTTTCATTTTCGTTTTGTGCGTGCAGATATTTTTTGATTTTTTTTGGGGTCTGTAAAGCATCTGTCTGATACACAAGGGACCATGTATTTGTTGTTGTCGTCGTACCCTGGCTAAAAGAGTCCAGGGATCATCTCAGCAGCCGAAGCACTTGAACACTATGGCAAAAAAAGACACCAGCTAGGGATGAGAACATTACGCGTGTGACCGTTTTTGATTATTACCCCGCCACGTGAGCAGCCACACTCCGCCTTCGGGGGATTTTGGAGACTGGTGATGTTATGCTAGGAGCTTGTCATGGTTAAAGACGATTCCCGCACAACTATGCAGAGCATAGCAATATTTTGATATAGCCTTGGTGTTCTAGCCTATGTAAGGCGAGGCCATGTATTTGACTAGGCGTTCAAGACTGGATTTGGTCATCTCCAAATATGGAACACTCAATTTTTTTTAAAGTTTAATTTTTTGTGTATTTGACGGTTTAAGGTTTTGGTTAGGGTTAGGGATAGGGTTAGGGTTAGGGCTAGAATCAGTTTAATTTCAGATAGAATGGTTAAGAGATACACATTCTAAAGTTTCGCGGAAAACAGACATTGTCACGGGAATGGCGTCTCTTTCCATATTTGGAGATGACCCAAGTGCAGCATTGAACGTCTTGTATGTATTTGACCTTCAAGGCAATAATTAGACAGTATAATTATCCTCATTTAGCCCCATAAGAGACCATAGAGAAGGACAAAGGTGCAACCATAACCCGCTTCTTCCGTCAATAGATACATGTTCTTGCGGGGGGATAAATGGGGATAGTGCTGCAGTCAAGGTTGCAATGAAGTTTTCTTCCACCTACAGTGAGTAGGACCAGTATTGTGCTAGGCCTAGTCGGATTTGTGGCTGAACAGTTGTAAAAAAACCAAAAAAAACAATAATCGTGTTTGTCGCCCCATAAACGCAGACTACATGATAACGCGGGTAAGTGGGGTTTCTGTGTGTGTGTTTTTAACCAAATAATTAGGCCTATGAAACTTTTTCAGCCCGTTTTTAACAGTTGATTAATATTTTCTCGTCTGGAAAGTGTCATAGTGTTTTCTCAAGTGTTTGTTTCTAGTAGGCTAGTTGGGTTTGTTGCTGCTGCTGTTGTTTTGTTGTTGTGTTGTTGTTTTGATTAACTTTTATATTTTACATCTCACTCAGTTCTTACAGAGAACACAGACTTACAGGGCTGGAGCAAGGCTGCTCTCGTGTTGACATCCTAGGGCTACCCCCCCCCCCCTCTTGGGATGACTAAGGGAAGACTTTAGAAAGACTTAAAATTTATCAACCAAAAAAAGGAATGGTTCCAGCAAAAAAATAGTATAAGTGCATGGCTTTGTACATCGATTTCTCGGCAAATATGTAGATTTACACCCTCCTGCTCTATTTCTTGGTTCTTTCCGTGGTTAGGGATAGGGTAAGGTTAGGGTTAGGGTTAGATGGTCTTTTCTTTTGCCACAAGCATCTGTTTTGTTTGTCAAAATCATCTCTCTTTTTTTAGCATTAAATCGCTGCCCTTTAGAAATAAGATCACAATACTGTTGGGCTGCTGCTGCTGTTTTGGGGATCGATCATTGGATGCTCAGTGTGCTTGTTCATTGTATGTGTGTGTGTGTGTGTGTGTGTGTGTGTGTGTGTGTGTGTGTGTGTGTGTGTGTGTGTGTGTGTGTGTGTGTGTGTGTTTGATAACTATGTTTTATGTGAATAACATGTGCTTTTATGTTATTTTACAAATTGTCTCTTCTGTTAGGTTAGAACAATGTCTTATTTTGTCTTCATTTTTTCATTTTTACGTGCATGCCGAAAGACACATTTCTTCACTTGTTTGGAGACAATACGATTGTTGAATTGAATTGACAATACACTGCTCTGGGACTCTTCTGAGGCAATATAAGACCGTAAGGCGAGATTATATCTAGATCATTCCTGATCGCTTCTCGGCATTTTGGCTAAGACAGTGATTCAGGAACATAAATTTTTGTTTATACCCTGGTTGGTTTGTTCAGCCCGTCGTACATGGCGAAAGCCGATACGCGACGTTAAACTGAACTTCCATCCTGTGGCTTTCGGTCTGGAGATGCACTGGCCTCGCCTGTCCTTGGTGGGGGCTGTTGGATGCGTGCTGGTTTCTGAGTGGGTGTCTTTTGCCGGTGGGCTCTGCAGTCATGCAAAACGGGCTGGTACACCCATGGGGACATTTCGCAAAGACTCCACTGCATCGCATCCGATAGAGGTGGGGGAAAACCGGTTTGAACCGAAAAACTGAAAGTAAGTTTTTCTTAGAATAACGCATTCTATTTTTAAGAACAACACTGAATCGCAACGCAGATTGGGTGTTTGCCAACCGAAAGCAACTGTTTCTAGTTGTCTGTTGGTGGTGTAAGGTGCAAGTGCCAAGTATGGCTGATGATTACACTACGGTACTGAACCCGAAATAAAAGGGCAAGTCACACATTTGGAGCCATTTTGTCCTGAAGAAAAGAAAGAGTGATTGAATGATTGTACACGCGAAAAAGCGCGCGCACACACACACATGCTCTCTCTCTCTCTCTCTCTCTCTCTCTCTCTCTCTCTCTCTCTCTCTCTCTCTCTCTCCTGGACATCCGTTTGTTCGTTCTATCTGTACTGGCCATTAAAAAGATTTACAATTTTGTCTAACTTTTGATTTGTTTGCGGGTTTCTTTTGGAGGAGGGGAGGGGGTGGGTGGGTCATTGTTATAACTGGGATTGGGAGTAGTGGCTTCATAAACTGCTTAATGTACATTCAGTTACTCTTTTTTTGATTAAAAATAAATGCGTGTACTGAAGCTATTGTCTAAAAGCAGAATCATTATGTCGTTAGTATTGTAAGAAGAGAGAGAATGTGTGTGTGAGCGCGTGCGTGCGTGCGTGCATGCGTGCGCGTGTGTGTGTGTGTGTGAACATTCCGACAAATAAATATGTGTCACTGTTGCCATAGACGAAACTACTGATGTGAGTACTGGTATAACAAACCACGGTTAAATATAAACGGTTCAAAGCGAAAAACCGGTTCGGACTTTTGAACCGGTTCTCAACTCTAGCATCCGATGGTCACCAAGCCGCGAGTAGCTATGTGCCCTCTGTATACTTAATGGAATGTCCCGTGTGTGCCTGCTCCCCAGTAACACAACACGGACTTCCAGGGGCGGAGCAGGGCTGCTCTCGTGTTGAAAGGGCAGGCGTGGCTGGTGCATCCGTGGTCCCATCAGCACCTTCGTGGGGTGTTTCTTTTTAGTCCCCGAGCCGAAGGTTCGGGGAGCTATTGTTTTTGTCTGGTCCGTCCGTCCGTCCGGTGTCCGTCCGTCCGGCGTGCCTCCGTCCGTCCGGCGTGCCTCCGTCCGTCCGGCGTGCCTCCGTCCGTCCGGCTATTCGTCCGTTTTTCTCAAAAACTATTCAGTCTATCATCATGAAATTTGGTATACTAGTTTGCCAAGACGCAAGCTATCCACTGATGTATTTAGTTTTACATTAAGGTCAAGGTCGCGCCAGTTACGGGGTTCAAACCCCGAAACACATAATCGCTAATATCTCGCGAAGTTTTGCATGTATTTTAATGCAGTGTTTTTCACAACATTTCTTGATGAATGGTCTATAACACAGTTGTCATGAAGTTTTCTGTGCGCTGGTGTGCGCATGATCGCGCGCGCTCAAATCACGGGTCCGAACCCCAAGGCTATATATAAAAAACTATTCAGTTACGTGCTGTTTTGATGCGTTTTTATGTAGTTACGTGCTGTTTTGATGCGTTTTTATGTATGTGTACAGCCGACACATTCCGATTTCGGAGTAGCTCGGCGATGCTGCGAGGGGACTTTGCAGCCGCTCGGCGTTGCACTTGTTCATTTTGTTGTGGTAGTTGTTGTCGGAGCAGACGAATGACATGCCGTCACACACGCCTATTATTATTACATCCCTAATTTGCTCCTCTGAAGTCGGAGTGTGGCTGCACACGGTGGCGGGGTAATATTAAAAAAAACCCGGTCACTCACGTACTATTCTCACCCCTAGCTGGTGCATTTGTACCATAGTGTTCAAGCGCTTCGGCTGATGGGATGATTCCTGGAGTCTTTAAGCCAGGGCACGACGACTTGAACAACAACATGAATGAAAATCTGCTTAACGTCCTCCGGTCTGGAACAGACACATATAAGGGACATTAGTAACATAAACATGGTGGCTACGATCCTGGAAACAATGCCCGGAGGCAGTGCAACACCAGGAAAGTCCCGAATGTTTAACAATGCATCCCTTTGCACCTCCTTTAGAACTAAGAACCCTAGAAAGCAACGTAAAGAACGATAATTATGGAGAGACTCTAGGGGGGAAACCCCCATCCACCTCAAATGACAATGACTGTGGAGATAGCTTTTATGTCCCGCAGGCCTACGTTCTCAGGATGGCTGGGGCATTGCTGCTGCTGCTGGCGGTGATGCTGTGGCAAGGCTTCTTGGCGCAGAACCCAAAAGCTGCCTTCACACTGCAAGAAAATGACGACGGAGACGGATTCCAAGTGTTTGTGGGGGAGAACTTAACGGTAAGGGAAAAGCACCCAAATTCGGACATTTAAAAACCCCCTTGACTGCCAGAGAAAATTAAAGCAAAAAAGAATAGGACAAGTGAAAAAAGACAACT
>CM065696.1:25257833-25265333 GCA_017654935.2 Phymorhynchus buccinoides
GGGGGTCAAACCACAGAAGGTACTAACATTACTGGTAAAATATATGCTAGTCTGTATGCTAGTCTGTCGTTTCCGACAATGACTGCCATATAGCAGAGGGGACAGATAGTATTCTGGCGGGCTGGGCGAGAATTTGTTTATAGTGGAGATGCCTTGCCCAAGGTACATCCCCACTCTCTCGGACAAAAGGGATTTGAGAACACATCTGGCGTTGAGGAAGGTCCCCAAAGGCCAGCCCATCCCTTTGGCTGCAGCACCAGAGCCGGTACAAGGGCCCCCTCGTTCAAGAGTCATAGTCTTCCACAAGAGACTAAACTGTACCGTGATTTTCCATTACTGTAGAAAATCATATATTGTACAGCTCTCATGTTACTGTTGCTCCCTACTACAGACAATGTCAACCAATGAAATAGCCATTTGAGTAAAGGGCCAAACATGTAGTATGAAGGAAGGAAGGAAGGTGGCAGAGTGGTTAAGACGTTTGCCGCCTGCCAATTTCTAGCGTGAGTGACCCCGGGTTCGATTCAAGGGCCTCGCCCTTTCTTTCTTGTCCCGGACGGGGGAAATCGAACTGAACGTCGAGTCCGGCTTCGGATGGGGACTTAAAGCTAGTCTGACCCGTGCGCTTTATACGCACGTGAAAATCCCAAGGCAGTTAACAGTCGGTAAGAGTAGGGAGACATCCTGCTGCCTGGTATGACCAAACTAATAGCTAGGTTTCCCAAGTCAGCCCCCACTCCCTCTTCACCTCCCCCCCCCACCCACCCACCCCCAAGAAAAACGGGTGGCGCGGCGCTCGCAGCGACGCCCTTTCCAAGTGAGAGCAACCCGGATTTCACAGTGACTCGAATATACCAAGTTCCAAAATTACTAACGTTTTTATTCCTTTCGGTATGGCCCTTTACTCAAATGGCTTTTATCATTGGTTGACATTAGCCTGTAGTAGGGGCCAACAGTAACATGAGAGCTGTACAACAGATGATTTTCTACAGTAACGGAATATCATGGTACAGTTTAGTCTCTCGTGGAAGACTATGACTCTCGAACGAGGGGGCCCTTGCACCGGCTCTGGTGCTGCAGCCAAAGGGATGGGCTGGCCTTTGGGGGGACCTTCCTCAACGCCAGCTGTGTTCTCAAATCCCTTTGGCCGAGAGAGTGGGGATGCACCCTGGGCAAGGCATCTCCGCTATAAACAAATTATCGCCCAGCCCGCCAGAATAGTATCTGCCCCCTCTGCTATCTGGCAGTCATCGTCGGAAACGACAGACTAGCCCCTTCTGACATTTTGACCTGCGAATAATTATAGCGCTTTCCCACTCCCTAGTTTATCTTCTGCGCTTGCTTGTTGTTGTTTGTTTCTGTATCACACCGTCAAAATCGCATCACTTTCGTATGTGTGTGGCTGCCCTCTTAAGGGCCTACTACACTACATAAGATTCTGTGTCAATGCGATGCGATTGCGACGATGCGAGTCATGATTCACGTGAAATTCATGTACATTGGGTCTACTTGAGTATAATTATAATAATGCGAAAGTAGTCGACTTATTTTTAGATGGAAGTATTTTACATGAATCGCATCGTCACAATCGCATCGCATTCACACATAACCGTATGTAGTGTCGCAGACCCTTTACTCTCTTACTGTCTCTCCCCTTCTATTCTCTTTCCTTCCCTACCCCCCCCCCCCCCCTTCTCCACCTCCCCACCCTCTGATGCCAAATGCCAGACCTGTTTACCCCCTACACAAGTCTTGAGTAGTCTGGATAGCTGAAATGAGTAGTTTTGGTGCAAAATGTGTAGCTTTATTCATGAAACCATCAAACAATGTTCACTGAAAATGAGTAGTAATCAAGAATTAAAGAGCATTATTTTCAATTTTGAAGAGTAGTAGAGATCCAAATTGAGTAGAATACTAGGGGAAGACGGGGTAAAAAGCCCATGGGCGGGTAAGAAGCCCATGCCAATTATCTCATGAAATAAAGCAAATTTCAGTCACACTTTGCCCATGAGACGAATGCTAAACATTAACACTCGTCTCAGGGGCAAAATATGACCGAAATTTGCTTAATTTCATGAGATAATTGGCATGGGCTTCTTACCCGCCCATGGGCTTTTTACCCCGTCTTCCCCTAGTAATCAAGTATTAAAGAGCATTATTTTCAATTTTGAAGAGTAGTAGATATCCAAATTGAGTAGAATACTACTCGAAAAGAGCAGAGTAAACAGGTCTGCTGAATACTGATGTTAACAGTCCATATTTTATGCGAATCATGCAGCCCACGTTCGTCAGCTCCAGAAACTACTACTTCCACCACAGCGGGCCCAACTATGCCGTCCTGGACTTTTCCCATCATACCTTTCACGAGCTGCTCGTGCTGGGCATGCCCGGTGACATGCTCGTGCGGCACGCAAGTCACGTGGCCCAGCTGATGGGTCACCTGACCCAGTTTCTGGGGAGACCACCCCCGCTGCCCGAGTGGCTGCACTCTGGGGCCCTGTTGGGGATTCAAGGGGGGACACAGAAGGTGGGTGGCTCTAGTGGGAGACGGAGTTGACGGAAGGAGGAGAGGGGAGAGAGAGAGAGAGAGAGAGAGAGAGAGAGAGAGAGAGAGAGAGAGAGAGAGAGAGAGAGACTGGACACTGGACACTGAAAAACTTTATTTGACAAGGGTAAAGATTTTAGGCGATGCCTATTCTTACAATCTGTCCTTGTCAGAGAGAGAGAGAGAGAGAGAGAGAGAGAGAGAGAGAGAGAGAGAGAGAGAGAGAGAGAGACTGGACACTGGACACTGGAAAACTTTATTTGACAAGGGTAAAGATTTTAGGCGATGCCTATTCTTACAATCTGTCCTTGTCAGAGAGAGAGAGAGAGAGAGAGAGAGAGAGAGAGAGAGAGAGAGAGAGAGAGAGAGAGAGAGAGAGAGAGACTGGACTTTGGACACTGAAAACTTTATTTGACAAGGATAAAGATTTTAGGCGATGCCTATTCTTACAATCTGTCCTTGTCAGAGAGAGAGAGAGAGAGAGAGAGAGAGAGAGAGAGAGAGAGAGAGAGAGAGAGAGAGAGAGAGAGAGAGAGAGAGAGAGAGAGAGAGACACACACACAATAATGTTATTCCCGAAAAGGCATCGCCCCATTAGGAAGGGTGTGTGTCAACATGTAAAGTATCAACAAATCAAATATAAATATCGCAAGAAAACAATATGTATGACAAAGCAATACTTTTAATGTTGAAGGCCTTGCACAACTATATGGACAGGTTATGTATGAATCGTATTCTCATTTCTGCTAGACACCAATAGATTAAGCTTAAATAAACTGGGATTTCTGTCAAATTTAGCACAGAGAGAGATAGAGAGATAGATAAATAGAGAGAGAGAGAGAGAGAGAGAGAGAGAGAGAGAGAGAGAGAGAGAGAGAGAGAGAGAGAGAGAGGGTTGGGAGAGAGAAGTGAGAAAGGTAAGGAGACTGTGTGTGTGCGTGCGTGCGTGCGTGTGTGCGTGTGTGTGCATGCGCGCCCGCACGCGTGTGTGTGTGATTGTGAAAGAGAAAGAGAGAGGAAGATAGAGAGAGAAAAGGAGAGAGAGAGAGGATGCTCATGATGATGATGATGATGATGATGATGATGATGATGATGATGGTGGTAGTAGTGGCTACAACGTGATTGATTCGCAGAAAACGTTTGTCCGATTTCATAACGGTGTCTTGTGTTGCTGCTTTGTGTTGGCTTACCCTGGCTAAAAGACCCCAGGGATCATCCCCAAAACCGAAGTACTTGAACGCTATGGTACAAGTGCATCAGCTACGGATGAGAACATTTACGTGTGTGATCGTTCTTAATTACCCCGCCACGTGGGCAGCCACACTCCGTCTTCGGGGGACGGTGTCTTTTGAATTTGCTTTACTTATTAACATTAAAATAACAAATATCGTTTTGTTTACGGGTGCAGATGCTGGACTATATTCAGCAAGCGGAGGAGCACGGGGTGAAGGTGGCCGGCGTATGGATACAGGACTGGGTGGGGCGCATCCGCACTTCTTTCGGCAGGAGACTGTTCTGGGACTGGAAGTGGAACGAAAACCAGTACCCTGGTGCAGAGAGAGAGAGAGAGAGAGAGAGAGAGAGAGAGAGAGAGAGAGAGAGAGAGAGAGAGAGAGAGAGAGTGTGTGTGTGTGTGTGTGTGTGTGTGTGTGTGTGTGTGTGTGTGTGTGTGTCTGTGTGTGTCTGTGTGTGTGTCTGTGTGTAGCCTTTGTGTAGAGCTACAGAACAAGTAGAGTTCAAGGTAGAGTATGACTACCTGTTCGAGCATTTTTTGCTCATGTGCAAGCGGGTATGCGTTTGTACACACAAATAGTGACTCAACGATACTGATGCATATGGTTATGCGTTCATTTTGACAATAAACGGTTTGTTTCACAATTTGAAATTGTTACATTTCTTGTTGTAGAAATAGTCACAATAATAATAGTAGTAGTAGTAGTAGTAGTAGTAGTAGTAGTAGTAGTAGTAGTAGTAGTAGTAGTAGGCCTAGTAGTAGTAGTAGTAGTAGTAGTAGTAGTAGTAGTAGTAGTAGTAGTAGTAGTAGTAGTAGTAGTAGTAGTAGTAGTAGTAGTAGTAGTAGCAGCAGCAGTAGTAGTCGTTGTTGTTGTTTCATAATTTGAAATTGTTACATTTCTTGTTGTAGTAGTAGTAGTAGTAGTAGTAGTAGTAGTAGTAGTAGTAGTAGTAGTAGTAGTAGTAGTAGTAGTAGTAGTAGTAGTAGTAGTAGGCCTAGTAGTAGTAGTAGTAGTAGTAGTAGTAGTAGTAGTAGTAGTAGTAGTAGTAGTAGTAGTAGTAGTAGTAGTAGTAGTAGTAGTAGTAGTAGTAGTAGTAGTAGTAGTAGTAGTAGTAGTAAATAGTAGTAGTAGTAGTAGTAGTAGTAGTAGTAGTAGTAGTAGTAGTAGTAGTAGTAGTAGTAGTAGTAGCAGCAGCAGATTTTGCCGTTGTTTGTAAAAATGTTTCATCACAAGTAGCCTATGGTAATAATTTTTATCTGACATAATGAATGTTTCAGATCTGAAGAATGAAGTGAAACGCCTAAAAGATCGTAACATCCGGGTCCTGACTTACATCAACCCTTACCTGAACTTCGAAGGAGAACTTTTTAAAGGTATGGCCTAACTTAATATGTTCTATTTTCCCACACGGCCTCGGAAGCGTTCAAGCCACAGAGGTGGTACACAAAAGCGAAACGGTGTGCTTAAACGTCATGCCGTTCCTTTCACATTTTAAAACTCGTTCGATGATTGAAAGGTCACACAGATATTGTTACAGCACTACTTCCTCAATATAGAATACGAAAAGCTGAAGAGGTGAAACTAAAGTTATAATAATAATAATTAATAACATTTATATGGCGCAGTATCCTGTCAACAGCTCAAAGCGCCTTACAGATACAACGCATATACAAAATACAAGCACGTAATACGAATTCGCTATTCTTTAAATAAACAATAGTATACCCGGACATACAAGCTAGAGATCATACAAGATGCATATAAATATCGCAGTGAAGAGAGAGAGAGAGAGAGAGAGAAAGAGAGAGAGAGAGAATAATTTTGCTTTACGTCTCGTCGACCGAGGTCATATGAGACATTACTTTGAATTGAGATGGGGGGAAAAAGGGGGAAAAGGAAAAAAAAGGTTTTTATTTCTTTAAATAAAGTTATTTACATTTTATACTATAATTGGGTCTGATTAGTAGGTCAGAACCAAGAGAGAGAGAGAGAGAGATGAGTATTCTTTTTATAGTAGGCCTATTGTCAGACAAGCCATTTAGGTACACACTGGAATGACATCTGCACTGACGCGTTACTTTTGGTGTTTATTTGTCCGTGCTTTTTGTGTTTGTGTTGGTATCCTTGTTATAGAATTGTGCCGTTCTCTCAGTTTCATTCATTTTCTTTTCCTTTTTGATATCCAGTGGCGGACCAGCTAGGCTACTTTGTGAAGAATGCCAGCAACCAGACCTTCGTCAACGACTTTGGAGAGTTCTTCTGTGGCACCATCGACCTCACCAACCCTGCCGCTTACGACTGGTACAAGAATGGTATGGTGACGCAGTGTGGCATTCTCTGTCTTTCTGAAGACTTTTCGCCTTATCTGTCTTGATTTGTAGTCGTTTCTATGTCTACTTGTGTGATTTTATGTTATTATATTTCTTTCTGTATATCTTTTTTTTTAATTCTATGTTCTATTTTGCTTTTCAGATTATCTGCCTGTAGGTTGTCTCTTGTCTGTTTGTCTCCCCTCTTTGTCCTTGGGTCTCTGTCTCTCTGTCTCTGTCTCTCTCTGTCTCTCTCTCTGTCTGTCTGTCTCTCTCTCTCTCTCTCTCTCTCTCTCTCTCTCTCTCTCTCTCTCTCTCTCTCTCTCTCTCTCTCTCTCTCTCTCTCTCTCTCTCTCTCTCTCTCTCTCTCTCTCTCTCTCTCTCTCTCTCTCTCTCTCTCTCTCTCTCTCTCTCTCTCTCTCTCTCTCTCTCTCTCTCTCTCAGTGTGTGTATGTGTGTGTATGTGCGCGCGCGTGAGTGAGTGTGTGTGCAAACATAAAGTGTTTATAAAGACGTGAGTCTATATACCAGTAATCCAATTTTTGTGTGTATGTGTGTGTGCGTGTGCGTGCGCATGCTTGTGTGTGTGTGTGTGTGTGTGTGTGCGTGCGTGTGAGTGCGTGTGCGTGCGCATGCTTGTGTGTGTGTATGTGCGTGTGCGCGTGTGCGCGCACGTGCTTGTATGTATATATGTGTGTGCGGTCGCACGCGTGTGTGCGTATATATTTTTGCTCCCCTACTCAGAAGTGGTCAAGAAGAACATGATCGACATGGGCTTCGGCGGCTGGATGGCGGACTTCGGGGAGTACTTGCCCGTCCACGGGGTGGTCTTCCACAGCGGGCAGTCGGCCCACGAACTGCACAACCAGTGGCCCCTGCTCTGGGCCCGCCTCAACAGGGAGGCCGTGGAGGAGAGCGGCAAGCTCGGGGAGGTCGTGTTCTGGATGAGGGCCGGCTGGTCAGGTCAGAAACGAACAATAAAACTTTTTCTTTTTAAAGGGAACGGTGTGCATCTCAATTGCGCCGACTTCTTCTTCTTCTTCTTCTTTTTCTTCTTCTTCTTCTTCTTCATTGATCACTCTGACAATTTCCTGTCAATTATGAGCGCAGATACGTCATGCTGCCGTCATGCGCCTAACTAAGAAATAGTTTAGGCCTGGCAGCAAGTCCGACCTCGGCTGAAGGAGGAAATCTTTTTGAAAGTGTTTCTTTTTTTTTTAAAAGGCAGGAGAATGGACCGGAAAGGCAGAAAGATAGTAGATGACAGTAAGCAAAGGGAAAAGGCAGAGTGAAAAAGAGTGACAGATTAGAGGAAGTTACAAGCATAGAACTTCCAGAAGGTGGGGATCTATTTATGCAAAAATGAGTTTCCGCATGAAGGACATACAATTCTGATCTCTGGCTTAAACAA
>CM065696.1:25270333-25277833 GCA_017654935.2 Phymorhynchus buccinoides
TAATGAAAGCAAAACATACTGCTTACACAGCAATACTGAGAGCATTATCTAGACCATTAAAATGATTGGACGCATAATAATACACTTCAAAGTTTGCATAGACTACGTATAATATACACAGTCAGAGAGGAAACATAACCAAAAAGGAACTAATAAGGAATGATGATATGCATATTCGAGAAAATACGTTTTCTTAAGAAAAAGTTAGAAACCGCAAAAGTTTGAATAATGCATGGACATAGACCTAGTGACACATTCGACGAGACAAACGTTTTAACTTGGTGTATGCAGATCAGAAATTTGTTTTACGTCCTCCGACCTGCTTAGTATGGGACATTTGTTAGGATGAAGATGGGGGAGAAAAAGAATAAAGGATTAATAATGATGAGGTATGTTTTTATTAGGATTATGGTAGTATAGGTATTTGTTAATAGTACTGCTGCGGTTTAACAGGTTAAAATTGGTAAGATGTATGCTGACTTGGTGTATAAGTACTACAAAGGAAGGAATATGATTGCAACGTGAATTTAATAAAAGGGTATTAACGGTCCGATTGCAGGTGAATAATTAAAATGAAAATATCGATCAATTCATTCAGAGCGAAGAAGAAGAAGAAGAAAAAGAACGATGTAAGTAGTGAAGATATCGATATCTGATAAGCAAGGTGTGTAGGAGGATGAAGAGTGAAGATTACAGATTGAGATAGTCTGGGAGAGCAAACTTTAGTAACATGAATAAGGGTAAGGAACTTTCTCTTAATTAACTCCCTCCACCTAAGTTATTTTACGACAAGAAAGAAAGGTGGCAGACTGGTTAAAACGTTCGCCTGCCAAATGCAATGCGTGACTGCAGCGTGAGTGACCCGGGTTCCGTCATCCCGGCCTCGCCCTTCCTTTCTAGTTTGACAGGAAAACCGAACTGAACGTCCAGTCCTTCGGATGGGGACTTAAAGCTAGTCTGACCCGTGCGCTTTACAAAATCCCATTGCAGTTGAAAGTCGGTAAGAGCAGGGAGAAATACCGCTGTCAAATTAATAGCTAGGTTTTCCAAGTGTGCCCACACCCCTCCTCACCCTATGACCCCTCCCCCTAAAAAACAAAAAAAACCCAAATTGGGTAGGCGCTGTACTTGCGGCGACGCGCTCTCCGGGGGAGAGCAGCCCGAATTTCACAGAGATAAGTCTCTGTGACTAGAATATACCAAATACCAAATACAACACTGCCCAGCACAGTATTATAAACAGCCACAGGGAGGCGAACCAAAACATCATCCTAAAAAAAAGAAAAGAAAAAAGGATGTGTCCGGTTTGCCAGTATGAATGACCCTCACCCACACAGCACACAACAGCAATGGTGGAGAGAATTGTGTACAAACCAATCAACAATTTATTCCAGAATGGCACAGCCTTCTAATCTTGAATATGTTCGTGACGAATAGAGATGTAAACGGAGACGATATAATTATGCAGATGTAACACCAGAAGATAGACTAGATCTTATGGAAAGGTCTAAGTGATGAAGATTTAGAGAGGTATGTTAATAGTGAAGATATGTTAAAATGTGAAGAGTGGAGATATAATATAGACTAAAAGCAGGTCCTGAAGATATAAGGAGATGCAGTGAAAATGATTTTAAAAAGACTTAAATTGCAAAGAAGAGGAGATAATTATGTAGATAGAGAAGAAGTCGAGAGACGCAAACAGCGAAAAAACACAGATGCAAATAGTGAACATTTGAATAGATGTAAATAAAGAAGATGCACGAGATTTCCCCCAAAAAGTGGAAATGTAGAAGATGTAAATAAGACGAAGGGACTTGAATGGTTAATACGCATAGATACAGATAAGAGGGAAATACAAACGTAACTGCCCTATGTGACGACTGAAGAAGCAAAACAAAAAGGTTATGGCAGCTTCACCAAACGAAACAAAACAAAACGAAACAATCAAAACAAAACGAAAACAAAAAATCCAAATAAAAAACAACAAAAGTAACAGGCGAGATGGGTGTGAGTGTCACGTGGGAGAAAGAAAAAGAAAAAGAACACACAGAAAGAAAGGAACGAGAGAAGAAAGAAAAAAAGCCAACATAGGCCTACAAGCTTCACACTGCAAACATGTTCCCCAAAGTAAAGCACAGAACCAACAGAGACCCAAACGCCAACTTGGAGAACGAACTTTCAGCACCACCACCTCCACCACCTCCACCACCACCACCACCACCACTACCCCCTTCCCCAGAACCCCCTCCAGGCGCAGACTTCGTGGTGGTGGTGCTGGGAACGTAAGGAGGGGCCTCAACCAGCGGCTCCTCAGCCACCTTCTGGAAGACGGACACGAAGGGAGAAACCCTGCGATAAAATACAGGCGGGCGACCTACAGGGGCTGGGACGTTCACCGTCCTTCCACCCAAGACTATCAGGGATTCGTCCCACAGGAACACCCAGGGGGTTTCCGGGTCGTAAGGGAGGTACACATCCCAGGAGCTGATCCCCGGGCGAAGGACGGGCGCCACCAGCAGATCCGGGCCGTACAGGTACTGGTAAGCGACGTCGTAGGAGGGGAGGTCACTCGGGTACTGGAGAAACAGGGGGCGCTGCGCGGCCAGGCCCGTCTCGCCGCTCGCGGTGCGCACCACGTGAGACGTGTAGTTCATCATGGCGGCGAACATCCGGCTGAGGCGCGCGAATTTCAGGAGGGTGTTTGGGCTGGAGTCGTACTGCACGTTGACCCAGGGCTGGTTCCCTGCGGTAGCAGGAATGCGTTTCGGGTAAGAAAATGGAAAGACTGGGTGCGTGCATGTTGGAAGAGCCACTTAGAGCCGAAGACGTGATGACTAAGACAAACAGGTCTGCGTGCATACAGATAAGCTCACCTGCGCGCACACCGGTGCTCGCACGCACATACATATACACAAGCATTTATGCACACACGCACGCACACACGCACACGCACACGCACACGCACACGCACACACACACACACACACACACACACACACACACACACACACACACACACACACCTACATTCACGCGCGTATGCACACACATACACGTATTCATGCGCCCATGCACACACACGCGTACACACGCGCAGGTGCACATCCATATACTGTATGCATCATGCATGAGCGCGTGCACACACACAGACAGACACGCACACACATCTACATGTGTACGCATGCATGCATGCGCCCATGCCCACACACGCGTACACACACATACACGCACGGGTGCACACCAATATATGCATCATGTATGAGCGCATGCACACACACACACGTATACACATACACCCAAAGACACACACACACAGACACACACACACACACACACACACACACACACACACACACACACACACACACACACACACACACACACACACACGCACACACACACACACACGCACGCACACACACACACACACACACACACACACACACACACACACACACACACACACACACACACACACACACACACACACACACACATGGGTTGTTTGTTGTTTATGAGGGCAGGATGAAAAAAAACTTTGTCAGCTTATTCTTTAACCCTCAATAAAGATGATTTTGACTTGACTTGACTTAACATGAGCACACACACACACACACACACACACACACACACACACACACACACACACACACACACACACACACACACACACACACACACACACCTTCGTGGGTCCTGAACACAGGGCTGAAGACAGCCATCTCGGCAGACCTCAGCAGCAGTTCCTCGGAACGCACGAGGGGCGGCCGGTAAGAGGCGAAGGTCGTGAACCCGCCAATGTCAAAATGGGTCAAGGTCACACCGGACATGGCCAGGGAGAGGGCGGCGGGGATGGTGGAGGGCAGGCCGTCGCTAAGCGACCAGTCCACGTTCTGCTCCCCCGCCCATGTCAGGATGCTGTAGTTGCTAACGCCTGCGTCAGAGTAGCACAATTGTGACAAAACAAGGAACCCTTTCATCGCCACTGTCGCCTCGTGGCACCACAATGATTTAACACCCATGTCACTAAAAGGCATCAAATGAGGGTCTGCTGACCAAATGAATTACCTTCGTAATTCTGGGAGGTAAGGATAGGCCCTATTTTGTGCATGTCACAGAGGAATCCCCAATATTGCAGACAAAATCTTTTCTCTACCCGGGTAAGTTTAATGGTAAATTTTGGCTGAGGAATGGCTAGCGTTGAAAGGGTTAACCCTTTCATCGCCAATGTCGCATTTATGCACAACAATGGTCTTAACGCCCATGTGTCTAAAGGGAATCAAATCAGGGCCTGTTTTCTGAAGACCTTATTTTCGGAATTTTGGGGGGTAAGGATAGGCCTAATGTTATGCATTTCACAGAGGAATTCCCAATACTGCAGATACATTTTTATTTCTACCCTGTTCAGTTTAATGGGGTTTTGTTTTTCCTATGAAACAAAAATGGCTGGCGGCGATAGGGTTAATCCCTGCAGAAATGTAGAAAGGAAGAATCTGTACGCATCTCTGATCCCTGCTTTCATTCTGTCATCAAAATAACAGATTGCCGGCAATCTAATCCTGTGCCCCCTAAGTCACTCACTCAGTGGTACTAAATGGCATGTTTACTCAATGCTTTTATATCCTGCCAACCTTTACAAAAAGCCACCAGGAAGTCAAAGCAGCGCAATATCGCACGCATTGTTCCAACCCGAACAGACAGAATTTTATATATTTCTTCTTCTTCTTGTTCTTCTTCTTCTTCTTCTTCTTCTATCGCACAGACAGTTTTCTGTCAATTATTAGCGCAGATGCGTCATGCTGCAGTTATACGCCTAAGTAAGAAATAGTTAGGCCCAGCATGTCCGACTTCGGCTGGAGGAAATCTTTTTGAAAGTGTTTCTTGAAAAAAGTCAGGAGAATGGACCTGTAAGGCAGAAAGATAGTAGATGACAGTAAGCAGACGGAAAAGGCAGAGTCAAAGAGAGTGACAGATTAGCGGAAGTTACAAGCACAGAACTTCCAGAAGGTGGGGGAACTATTTATACAAAAGACCCCCCGAAATCCCCACGGGGGGTTATATATTTCTATGTCCAAGAGTAAACGGACCAGGTAGGCGTAACGGTTACTATGCAAAAGCTATGGCACTCTCGTTCCTATGCACTAAACCTGGGGTCGACTCTTATTGTATTTACATCATATTGGGAAACATATTAGGCCTACTATAAAATATCAAAGATAGGTCAATGTAATTTTTGTCAGTCGTTGCTAAAACAATCATACACCAAAGCGTGAATTAAATCATGCTACGAAAACGTCTCCTTTGTCATAGTTAGGACTAATCACTACGTTTTAATCTGAGCGGGAAGAGGACGCCGGTGCCGATATTCACAAGAAAACGGATACTAATTTAAAGAACTTCGTTTTCGAAACGAACAGGGCAGTTTTTGAGACTACGTTTTGAATCATTTGGTATTTCGTATTTGGTATTTAGTATATTCAAGTCACAGAGACTTATCTCTGTGAAATTCGGGCTGCTCTCCCCCGGAGAGCGCGTCGCCGCAAGCGCAGCGCCTACCCAATTTAAAAGACATTGGTTATAGTGGAATGTGCGCTTACCACTTCTTCTTTTTCTTCTTCTTCTTCTTCTCCTTCTTCTTCTCCTTCTTCTTCTTCTGCGTTCCAAGGCCATATGGCCATAATGGGTAAGGTGTCCGGTTTTCAGTTTTCACTGGTCTCCCCGCTGCGTACAGCCGGCACATTCCGATTTCGGAGGAGCTCAAAGGAGAAAAAATATTTGGAAGATTTTTATTGTTTGTTCAAAGGCAGGAGAATGGGGCCAATAAGTCAGAGAGATAGTAGATGACAGAAAGCAAAGGGAAAAGGCAGAGTCAAAGAGTGGCAGATTAGAGGAAGTTACAAGCACAGAACTTCCAGAAGGTGGGGTAATATGTCTACGAAAGAGCCCCCCCCCCCCCCCCGGTATCCCCACGGGGAGCGCTTACCACTGTACCCGGAACGCATCCAGAAGACGACTTCACCCAGTTTCCCGGCTTCTTCCACGGCCTCCCTGTTGAGGCGGGCCCAGAGGAGGGGCCACTGGTTGTGCAGCTCGTGGGCCGACTGCCCGCTGTGGAACTGAACCTCCTGCTCCACTGGGAGGTACTCCCCGAAGTCCGCCATCCACCCGCTGAGGCCCAGGTCGATCAGGTTCCTCCGGATCACGTCTGCCGGATGATTGTAATGAACACACTGGACGGTTTATGAATAGGGGGGTAGAAATGGTTAACCCTTTCACCGCCAAAGTCGCATTTTAGCACCACAGTGATTTAACACCTATGTTACTAAAAGGCATCAAATTGGGGTCTATTATCCAAAGACCATATTGTCTTCGTTTTGGGAAGTAAGGATAGACCTTATTTTATCTATGTCACTGAAGAATTCCCAATACTGCAGATGGATTTTGTTCTCTAGGTAAATTTAATGAAACTTTTTGGCTGAAATGTGGCTGGCGGTGAAAGGGTTAAAGTCTTATCACGGTTTGGGTATGGTGATGATCTTGGGAGTGAAGAAAAAAAAACAAGCTTTCTGTTCATGGAGATTTCGTCAGGCCTTTGGCCCATGTCATGATGAGCGGCTACGACATCAAATGCAGACAAACCTTGTGGACATTTAACCCCTTGACTGCCAGAGTCAAAATTACGAAACGAAAAAAAAAATTGTACAAATCATGACATGAAAACGATAACTGATAGATACAATCTGGCAAAATGGTTTGGGGATATAACTCTCGTGACCGTGCAAGAGCAAAAACCAGAATTTCAGAGTTATTGCTCTTCATCTGATGACGTCATCAGTGATGTGATCAAGTCAGTATGCAATACGTTTATGGCAGTCAAGGTGTTAAATAGACATAAATCAACATAAGGTGCATGGACACACAATTGTGTGGGCGTTTAAAGATATGAATCAAATAGCACACACACAAATTGTATGGGCAATTAATCAACTTTCACACACCCTAATTTCATGGAGGCGGAGGGGGGTGGGTGGGCGGTTCACTTTTGCGACAATGATAAAATGAATCAACTTTCACACACTCTAAATTCATGGCGGGGTGGGCAGTGGGGGTGTCTTATTAACCATAAATGAATCAACTATCGTAACAATGATAAAGTAAGGTAAGAATTATGCATTCGTTTTCAGCCATAGGCGTGCTAGTCACGTGTCTGATCATGACCAGCCTCGTAGCGATGGCGAAAACTGCTATTCAAGAAGGATGGGCTGCAGTTAACTTTGTTTACAGTGGGAATGGCTTGCCCTTGACGCACTCGCTTGGCCATCAGAATATTCATAAAGGCGAATGTATCCGTTTTAGAGGCTGCCTCTTAATATTTTCTGAGCATGCATACCTGAGGTCTAGTTCATCATAGTAATATGTGTAAGGTCTTTTGAGTACATAATTATTTGTCACTTAATCTCAACTCGAACCAGAATGAAGCTGTCTAGGTGTAAATCTAAT
>CM065696.1:25285333-25290333 GCA_017654935.2 Phymorhynchus buccinoides
ATGTCCTCATGTTTACGACCCTCAATATCAAAGTCTGCTTCAAGCTTTTACCCTATAATTCCGTGATGTCCCGAGGCTCCGGTCATAAGATATTGAATTATTAAAATTGGAAATGTCCTATTGTGTTCTCAAATGTCAGGACAAATTTCTAAGTAGAATGTTATGCACTGGGACGCTTTGTGTTTTTGCTTTCCGTAAGAGCCAGGACATTTTAAATATTGTCCTATCACTTTTTAATCCTCGGTATATCACCGCTATATTCTACGAGCAACAAGAGATTGACAGAGACAGAGAGCTTGAGACAGTCAGAGACAAACACAGACGGAGGCATAGACACGTACAGAGAGAGGAAGAGATGAGGGAAGGAAGGAAGAAGCGGGGGGTGGAGGGGTGGAGGAATGAAGTATAGACATATATTAGGAAGTTGGAGGGAACAGAGGTTGAATGGCATCAGATTTGATTTGATTTGATTGATTTAATTTAAAGTCTGTTCACAACAATGGTGATATTAGACTAAATATTAGAAGAAGACACCCCCCAAAAACAAACACACCCCAAAACCAACCCAACAACAACAAATCAATATATTAAAATGAAGGTGGAACTGTGTGTATGTGTGTGTGTGTGTGTGTGTGTGTGTGTGTGTGTGTGTGTGTGTGTGTGTGTGTGTGTGTGTGTGTGTGTGTGTGTGTGTGTGTGTGTGTGTGTGTGTGTGTGTGTGTGTGTGTGTGTGTGTGTGTGTGTGTGCGTGCGTGCGTGTGTGCGCGCGCGCGCGAGTGCTTATCAACAACAATATAAACCCGTGAATGCCATCAGAAAGAAGCAAGGATGCAAACAAGCAGATAGAGGAACAGACAGACAGACAGACAGACAGACACAGAAGTCACCTGGGGAAAGTAAGTGGTGTGGTAGTCTCCCCCTGAACCCCCATCCTGGTCAGCCAGAAAGGTGGTCAGCGTGCTCTTGTTTCGCCCCACGCCTGTCGGTACATCACAAACAACCTGTGTCAGTCTGTCGTGTACGACTATGACTACCAGATATCAGAGGAGGCAGCTGCTATTGCAGACGGCTGGGATGGAATTGGTTTATTATAGAAATGCACTCCTCCGAAATCAGAATGTACGCGTCGGCTGAATGCAGCGGGGAGACCAGTGAAAACTGAAAACCGGACACATATTATACGTGCATTACCCATTATGGCCTGGGAACAAAAGAAGAAGAAGAAGAAGAAGAAGAAGAAGAAGAAGAAGAAGAAGAAGAAGAAGAAGAATATAAAGGCATTGCCAAGGGCATATCCTGCCTTTTGCCTGCACAGAGCTAAGCGGATTGGAGCCGAAGGTGATTTTGTGCGGTGTACCTTTTAATGAAAGCTATGTACCTTTTAATGGAAGCTATGTACCTTTTAATGGAAGTTATGTACCTTTTAATGGAAGCTATGTACCTTTTAATGGACGTTATGTACCTGTTAATGGAAGCTATGTACCTTTTAATTGAAGTTATGTACCTTTTAATGGAAGTTATGTACCTTTTAATGGAAGTCATCTACCTTTTAATGGAAGTTATGTACCTGTTAATGGAAGCTATGTACCTTTTAATGGAAGCTATGCACCTTTTAATGGAAGCTATGCACCTTTTAATGGAAGTCATGTACCTTTTAATGGAATCTATGTACCTTTTAATGGAAGCTATGTACCTGTTAATGGAAGGTATGCACCTTTTAATGGAAGTGATGTACCTTTTAATGGAAGTGATGTACCTTTTAATGGAAGTTATGTACCTTTTAATGGAAGTTATGTACCTTTTAATGGAAGCTATGTACCTTTTAATGGAAGTTATGTACCTTTTAATGGAAGTTATGTACCTTTCAATGGAAGCTATGTACCTGTTAATGGAAGTTATGTACCTTTTAATGGAAGCTATGTACCTTTTAATGGAAGCTATGCACCTTTTAATGGAAGTTATGTACCTTTTAATGGAAGATATGTACCTTTTAATGGAAGATATGTACCTTTTAATGGAAGTTATGTACCTTTTAATGGAAGTTATGTACCTTTTAATGGAAGCTATGTACCTTTTAATGGAAGTCATGTACCTTTTAATGGAAGCTATGTACCTTTTAATGGAAAATATGTACCTTTTAATGGAAGTTATGTACCTTTTAATGGAAGCTATGTACCTTTTAATGGAAGTTATGTACCTTTTAATGGAAGTTATGTACCTTTTAATGGAAGTTATGTACCTTTTAATGGAAGTTATGTACCTTTTAATGGAAGTTATGTACCTTTTAATGGAAAATATGTACCTTTTAATGGAAGCTATGTACCTTTTAATGGAAAATATGTACCTTTTAATGGAAGCTATGTACCTTTTAATGGAAGTTATGTACCTTTTAATGGAAGCTATGTACCTTTTAATGGAAGCTATGTACCTTTTAATGGAAGTTATGTACCTTTTAATGGAAGTTATGTACCTTTTAATGGAAGTTATGTACCTTTTAATGGAAGTTATGTACCTTTTAATGGAAGCTATGTACCTTTTAATGGAAGCTATGTACCTTTTAATGGAAGTTATGTACCTTTTAATGGAAGTTATGTACCGTTTAATGGAAGCTATGCACCTTTTAATGGAAGCTATGTACCTTTTAATGGAAAGTTCTTTATGGGTTTTTTTTTTACGTTGCGTTATTCTCTCTAAAAGGCCTGCTACACTACATACGATTCGCCGTTAATGCGATGCGATTGTGACGATGCGAGTCTATGGTTCACGTGAAATACTTCCGTCTAAAAAAATAATTATACTATTTTCTCCATATTACGTACTCAAGTAGACCCATTGCAGGCATTTCATCACGCGAATCATGACTCGCGTCGTCACAATCGCATCGCGTTGACAGCGAATCGTATGTAGTGTAGCAGGCCCTTAAGGATACTCTGACCCACCACGGGTTAAGTCCCTTGGTTTTTTTTTTCTTCTGGGTAGCTGTGACCCACATACAAATGCCCCCAACTTCAAATTGAGGCTGATCTTTAAAATGATGTTTCGTTTTCAATTTGGGGACATTTGTATGGGAGTGAAACCTGGTCAAAACAAGATTTATTTCCAGCTATAAGAGAGAAAACACGTGAAACCCGTGATTTTGATACGTGATCTGGTGGGTCTTTAAAGACCCGACACGTGACAAGACCCACCACGTCACGTGTCAAAATCACGGTTTTGACGTGTTTTCCCTGTAAGAAATCTTAAGAAATCTTCCTAGCATAAGAGGGAATGTGACACGTGACGTGGGGGGGGCTTTAACACAACCCACAGCTCAAAGCCTTACCCTGCTCCCTGACCCATATAGGGAAGGAGCGCCCTCGCAGGTTGAAGAACGAGAACTGCTCCCCGGCCCCGTAGATTCTCTCCCCTGGCTCGGCCACCAGGCGGAGCCACATGCGGTCGATGACCCCTTCCATCACGGTGACCTCCAGACACAGCGCGTGGCCCTCGTCCTCTTTCAGCTCAAAACGAACCTGGTGAGAAGGAGGGGGAGGAGGAGGAGGAGGAGGAGGAGGAGGAGGAGGAGGAGGAGGAGGAGGAGGAGGATAATAATAATAATAATAATAATAATAATAATAATAATAATAATAATAATAATAATAATAAGAAGAAGAAGAAGAAGAAGAAGAAGAAGAAGAAGAAGAAGAATTAGGAGAAGAAGGAGGAGGTGGAGGAAGAGGAGGAGAAGAAGAAGAAGAAGAAGAAGAAGAAGAAGAAGAAGAAGAAGAAGAAGAAGAAGAAGAAGAAGAAGAAGAAGAAGAAGAAGAAGAAGAAGAAGAAGAAGAAGAAGAAGAAGAAGAAGAAGAAGAATTAGGAGAAGAAGGAGAAGGTGGAGGAAGAGGAGAAGAAGAACAAGAAGAAGATGTATATCACTTGGCAAAATCTTCCTAACACACACAACCGTGCACACTACATACGCATGCACACACGCCCGCACCCATACACACGTACGTGCGCACACGCACACGCACACGCACACACTCATGCATGCATGCAGGTACGTATACACGTTTACGTGCGCGCTCGTTGATAAACATTGCATATATATATATATTTATGAGCGCGCGTGCTAGCCAATCACACACGCTCCTACGCTAACACATAAACAGACAAGCACGTAAAGCCTATATACATATTCAAACCCATATTACACACAACTCGCTCAATGACTATATATAACCAGTAAATATAAGGTTCTTGACTCGCTTCGAAACTTGTGTGCACATGCTTTCAAGTTTGAGATAATGATACTCCGAAGTAACAAGACACACAAGCCACAGAGCCTGCATGCATACACTTACTTCTTCTTTTTCTTTTTCGATCGCTCAGACACTTTTTTGTCAATTATGAACGCAGATGCGTCATGCTACCGTTATGCGCCTAACTAAGAAATAGTCATGCCCAGCATGTCCGTCTTCGCCTGGATAAATTCTGTGTAAGAGTGTCTTCAGAAAAAACAACCCAGGGCCCGTATTCACGTTGAGATAGCATGAGACTTAGCATCATGCTAACTTAGAAGCTCTTCCAAAAGTCCTATTAAATCCTATAGGACATTGGAAGAGCTTCTAAGTTAGCATCATGCTAAGTCTCATGCTATCTCAACGTGAATACAGGCCCAGGAGAATAGACCAATAACTCAGAAAGATAGTAGATGACAGTAAGCATTAGGAAAAGGCAAGAGTCAAAGAGAGTGATGCATTAGAGGAAGTTGCAAGCACATAATTTCCAGAAGATGGGGAAGTGTTTGTACGAGAGACTCCCGATTTCCCCACGGGGGGTGGGGGTGGGGGTGGGGGGGGGGGGGGGGGGTACATGCTACCACGTTTGAGATACAGTCAGAAATAACACTACTGCCTGAAACGCAGTCAGATAATTTAAAACAGAATAATAGCTACATCTTACGAAGTGATAGTAATCCATGAACAGTTCTATGTCCACGGGATCCTCTTCAGAATAGATGA
>CM065696.1:25292833-25302833 GCA_017654935.2 Phymorhynchus buccinoides
AGAGAGAGAGAGAGAGAGAGAGAGAGAGAGAGAGAGAGAGAGAGAGAGACAGAGAGAGGGACAGTGGGGGGGGGTGTACATATTGTTTGAGTGCGGGCATATATTTGCAAGCATGTAGTGTCTTTACTCTTTGTTGTTGTTGGGTTGTTGTTGTTTTTATTGCATGCTCATTTCTCCTCATTTATTTATTTATTTGTGTTGTAGATGGCTTGATGTAAAAAAAAAGAAGAGCAAACATTATTGCTTATTCAATGTACCATCTAAAAATAAAAAAATTGACTTTGACACACACACACGCACAAACAGACACACACACACACACACACACACACACACACACACACACACACACACACACACACACACACACACACACACACACACACACACACACACACACACACACACACACACACACACACACACACACACACACACACACACACACACACATGCAGGCACAGATAAATATAAACACACATATAGACACGCACACGCGCGCGCGCACGCACGCAAGCACTCGCATAGACAAACATACACACACGATGGCGCGCGCGCGCACGCACGCAGACTAACACACTCACACACACACACACACACACACACACACACACACACACACACACACACACACATACATACACACACACACACACACACACACACACACACACACACACACACACACACACATGCGCGTGTGCACACACAAATCCGAGTGACTAGACAAACAGAGAGACCAAAAAAAGACTAAAGTAACGAAGGGACAATGACAGTCAGGCTCATTAGATTCGTACATAGTTCTAATTGGAATGCAAACTCATTATCGTGGTTCTGAATCATTAGCTATGGTGGTTTTTGTAAGTGTACACAAAGTCAAAGCACTGAACGGTGTAAGTTCATCAGATTACATGTATTAATGTGTGTATGGGGTGGGGGTGGGGAGTAGGGGGGCAGGGGTGGGGATGGGTGGGGTGGGGGAGTGGGGGGATGGTTGGGGTGGTGGTGTTGAAGGGAGGTGGGTGTTGGTGTGTTGTGTTATGATTATATGCAATGCATTCTCTAATATGTATTCATTTTCATAGAGATGTATGGTGAGGATGCGTGGGCCAGTTTGTTAGAAATGTTTGCACGAATGGTGAGTGAAAAGCGCATTGAGTTGCTTTGCAAGATTATATGCTATATAAGCATTATTAATTATTATTATTTATTATTTTTAGTACAGAAGAGAAACCAGTTGACAATGAAAGCTTGGAGAGGGTGGAGGTCTGGGGGTCGGGTCGGGATGAATAAATGAATGCGATGATATAAATGGTGGGAAAGAGGGCAGTTCTTAATGTTTTGATAGTCGCTTGTATCGACCCTACCTATGTTCAATGTTTTGCGAAGCATGATTTGTTATTCATTTTTCCTTAGTTTTGTTTCCATTTTTCATGCGTGCAAATGTGTTTCCTTGCTTGTGTTGTGCTTGTACGAGACCACACTGTAATTTCACCTAACGTGATAATACAGTATTTTTGACTTTGACTTTTGACTTGACTTTCAATGTAACCTAAGAGAAACAAGAGAAACCAGTTGTAACCTAAGAGAAACAAGATAAACCAGATGTAACCTAAGAGAAACAAGAGAAACCAGTTGTAACCTAAGAGAAACAAGAGAAACCAGATGTAACCTAAGAGAAACAAGAGAAACCAGATGTAACCTAAGAGAAACAAGAGAAACCAGTTGTAACCTAAGAGAAACAAGAGAAACCAGTTGTAACCTAAGAGAAACAAGAGAAACCAGATGTAACCTAAGAGAAACAAGAGAAACCAGTTGTAACCTAAGAGAAACAAGATAAACCAGTTGTAACCTAAGAGAAACAAGAGAAACCAGTTGTAACCTAAGAGAAACAAGAGAAACCAGTTGTAACCTAAGAGAAACAAGAGAAACCAGTTGTAACCTAAGAGAAACAAGAGAAACCAGTTGTAACCTAAGAGAAACATGAGAAACCTAAGAGAAACAAGAGAAACCAGATGCAACCTAAGAGAAACCAGTTGTAACCTAAGAGAAACAAGATAAACCAGATGTAACCTAAGAGAAACAAGATAAACCAGTTGTAACCTAAGAGAAACATGAGAAACCTGTTGTAACCTAAGAGAAACATGAGAAACCAGTTGTAACCTAAGAGAAACAAGAGAAACCAGATGTAACCTAAGAGAAACCAGTTGTAACCTAAGAGAAACAAGAGAAACCAGATGTAACCTAAGAGAAACAAGAGAAACCAGTTGTAACCTAAGAGAAACAAGAGAAACCAGTTGTAACCTAAGAGAAACAAGAGAAACCAGTTGTAACCTAAGAGAAACAAGAGAAACCAGTTGTAACCTAAGAGAAACAAGAGAAACCAGTTGTAACCTAAGAGAAACAAGATAAACCAGATGTAACCTAAGAGAAACAAGAGAAACCAGTTGTAACCTAAGAGAAACAAGAGAAACCAGTTGTAACCTAAGAGAAACATGAGAAACCAGTTGTAACCTAAGAGAAACAAGAGAAACCAGTTGTAACCTAAGAGAAACAAGAGAAACCAGTTGTAACCTAAGAGAAACAAGAGAAACCAGATGAACCTAAGAGAAACCAGTTGTAACCTAAGAGAAACAAGATAAACCAGATGTAACCTAAGAGAAACAAGATAAACCAGTTGTAACCTAAGAGAAACATGAGAAACCTGTTGTAACCTAAGAGAAACATGAGAAACCAGTTGTAACCTAAGAGAAACAAGAGAAACCAGTTGTAACCTAAGAGAAACCAGATGTAACCTAAGAGAAACAAGAGAAACCAGTTGTAACCTAAGAGAAACAAGAGAAACCAGTTGTAACCTAAGAGAAACAAGAGAAACCAGTTGTAACCTAAGAGAAACAAGAGAAACCAGTTGTAACCTAAGAGAAACAAGAGAAACCAGTTGTAACCTAAGAGAAACAAGAGAAACCAGATGTAACCTAAGAGAAACCAGTTGTAACCTAAGAGAAACAAGAGAAACCAGTAACCTAAGAGAAACAAGAGAAACCAGTTGTAACCTAAGAGAAACAAGAGAAACCAGTTGTAACCTAAGAGAAACAAGAGAAACCAGTTGTAACCTAAGAGAAACAAGAGAAACCAGTTGTAACCTAAGAGAAACAAGAGAAACCAGTTGTAACCTAAGAGAAACAAGATAACCTAAGAGAAACAAGAGAAACCAGTTGTAACCTAAGAGAAACAAGATAAACCAGTTGTAACCTAAGAGAAACAAGAGAAACCAGTTGTAACCTAAGAGAAACAAGAGAAACCAGTTGTAACCTAAGAGAAACAAGAGAAACCAGTTGTAACCTAAGAGAAACAAGAGAAACCAGTTGTAACCTAAGAGAAACCAGATGTAACCTAAGAGAAACAAGAGAAACCAGTTGTAACCTAAGAGAAACAAGAGAAACCAGTTGTAACCTAAGAGAAACAAGATAAACCAGTTGTAACCTAAGAGAAACAAGATAAACCAGATGTAACCTAAGAGAAACAGTTGTAACCTAAGAGAAACAAGATGTAACCTAAGAGAAACAAGATAAACCAGTTGTAACCTAAGAGAAACCAGTTGTAACCTAAGAGAAACAAGAGAAACCAGTTGTAACCTAAGAGAAACAAGATTTCCAGTTGTAACCTAAGAGAAACCAGTTGTAACCTAAGAGAAACAAACAGAGATTTGTAACCTAAGAGAAACCAGTTGTAACCTAAGAGAAACAAGAGAAACCAGTTGTAACCTAAGAGAAACATGAGAAACCAGTTGTAACCTAAGAGAAACAAGAGAAACCAGTTGTAACCTAAGAGAAACAAGAGAAACCAGATGTAACCTAAGAGAAACAAGAGAAACCAGTTGTAACCTAAGAGAAACAAGATAAACCAGTTGTAACCTAAGAGAAACCAGTTGTAACCTAAGAGAAACAAGATAAACCAGATGTAACCTAAGAGAAACAAGATAAACCAGTTGTAACCTAAGAGAAACAAGAGAAACCAGATGTAACCTAAGAGAAACAAGAGAAACCAGTTGTAACCTAAGAGAAACAAGAGAAACCAGTTGTAACCTAAGAGAAACAAGAGAAACCAGTTGTAACCTAAGAGAAACAAGAGAAACCAGTTGTAACCTAAGAGAAACAAGATAAACCAGATGTAACCTAAGAGAAACAAGAGAAACCAGTTGTAACCTAAGAGAAACAAGATAAACCAGATGTAACCTAAGAGAAACAAGAGAAACCAGTTGTAACCTAAGAGAAACAAGATAAACCAGATGTAACCTAAGAGAAACAAGAGAAACCAGTTGTAACCTAAGAGAAACAAGAGAAACCAGATGTAACCTAAGAGAAACAAGAGAAACCAGTTGTAACCTAAGAGAAACAAGAGAAACCAGTTGTAACCTAAGAGAAACAAGAGAAACCAGTTGTAACCTAAGAGAAACAAGAGAAACCAGATGTAACCTAAGAGAAACAAGAGAAACCAGATGTAACCTAAGAGAAACAAGAGAAACCAGTTGTAACCTAAGAGAAACAAGAGAAACCAGTTGTAACCTAAGAGAAACAAGAGAAACCAGATGTAACCTAAGAGAAACAAGAGAAACCAGTTGTAACCTAAGAGAAACATGATGTAACCTAAGAGAAACAAGAGAAACCAGTTGTAACCTAAGAGAAACAAGAGAAACCAGTTGTAACCTAAGAGAAACAAGAGAAACCAGTTGTAACCTAAGAGAAACAAGAGAAACCAGTTGTAACCTAAGAGAAACAAGATAAACCAGATGTAACCTAAGAGAAACAAGAGAAACCAGTTGTAACCTAAGAGAAACAAGATAAACCAGATGTAACCTAAGAGAAACAAGAGAAACCAGTTGTAACCTAAGAGAAACAAGAGAAACCAGATGTAACCTAAGAGAAACAAGAGAAACCAGTTGTAACCTAAGAGAAACAAGAGAAACCAGTTGTAACCTAAGAGAAACAAGAGAAACCAGTTGTAACCTAAGAGAAACAAGATAAACCAGTTGTAACCTAAGAGAAACAAGATAAACCAGATGTAACCTAAGAGAAACAAGAGAAACCAGTTGTAACCTAAGAGAAACCAGTTGTAACCTAAGAGAAACAAGAGAAACCAGTTGTAACCTAAGAGAAACAAGATAAACCAGTTGTAACCTAAGAGAAACAAGAGAAACCAGTTGTAACCTAAGAGAAACAAGAGAAACCAGTTGTAACCTAAGAGAAACAAGAGAAACCAGTTGTAACCTAAGAGAAACCAGTTGTAACCTAAGAGAAACCAGTTGTAACCTAAGAGAAACATGAGAAACCAGATGTAACCTAAGAGAAACAAGATAAACCAGTTGTAACCTAAGAGAAACAAGATAAACCAGATGTAACCTAAGAGAAACAAGAGAAACCAGTTGTAACCTAAGAGAAACAAGAGAAACCAGTTGTAACCTAAGAGAAAAAGGAATTTTTTTGTGCTATTGTTGTTGCTTTCAAATTTAAAAACCAACTGTAACGTTAAATAATTTTGTTAACAGGATTTTGTTCTTGCTATTGCTATTGTTTTCTTCTTCTTTTCAATGAAACATTACATGCCAGCTGTCCTCAAATCCCTTTGACCGATAGAGTGGGGATGTACCCTCTAGCCAAGGCTTCTCCACTATGCACAAATTTCAGCCCAGCCCGCCGGAATAGCAGCTGCCCCCCCTGCTATCTGACCGTGATGGTCGGAAGCAGCAGACAACCATACATAATACAGTCAAAGCTCTGTTCAGGAGAGTGTAGAGTGGCACAGTGGTAGCGCGTCCGCTTCGTGTCAAGTAAACCCGAGTTCGAACCTGGGTACAGGGGATTTTTCCTCTCATTTTGCACCAGGCCTTGCGGTCTGAACGTGGAGTCTTTCGGATGAGACGATAAACCGAGGTCCCGTGTGCCCATGCACTTAGCACACGTTAACCCCAGTGGCAACGAAAAAGTTGTCATTTGGTCAAAATTTACCCCCTCCCCCCTTCCTTCCTCATCAGTCACACAAAACTCGCATTCAAAAACAAAACAATGGGTGGCGCGCCTCTGGCTGCGACGCGCTCTCCAGGTGGGAGCAACCCGAATTACACACAGAAGCCTCTGTGACTATAATGCACCTAACCTAACCTAACCCAATACAGTATTGGCGAAAAGTTTGTGAGCGTTCCGAAACATTAGTAAAATGCCAATGCTGTGTATCTTGATACCGTGCCTGAAGCCAAAGGGATTGGTTGACTTTGGGGGGCCTTCCCCGACGCAAGCTGCCCTCACATCCCTTCGGCCGAGAGAGTGGGGATGATACCCTAGCCAAGGTTTCTTCACTATGAACACATTTTAACCCAGCCTGCCGGAATAGCATCTGTCCCCTCTGCTATCTGACCGTGATGGTCAGAAACAGCAGACAAGCATACATAATACAGTATTATGGGCTGTATCATTTACGCATTGATCTGTAGAGGGGAACTATTGTTTTTTAATTTTGATCTTGTTGGTTTTTTGCTCCTTTTGTTGCCTGCTTTTTGCTCCTTTTGCTATATTTGCTGTTTGCTGTTTTCTTGTTTGTCTATGTTGATAAAGGCGCATTCGCCGAAATATCCAGTAGTTTTGTTTTGTCTCTTGTGAATAAAATAACGTCACTTTACACTTGTCGTGTAGTTGTTTGTTTGTTGTACGATACATTATTAGCGAAAAGTTAGCGAGCGTTCCGAAACATTAGTAACATGCCAATGCTGTGTATCTTGATATCGTGCCTGAAGCCAAAGTAATTGGTTGACTTTTGGGGGGCCTTCCCCGACGCCAGCTGCCCTCACATCCCTCCGGCCGAGAGAGTGGGGATGATACCCTAGCCAAGGTTTCTTGTTGATGATGAGATTAGCGTCCAATCGGTCAGAGACCCGTATGGACGGTATTCCTAAGGTTTCTTCACTACAAACACATTAAAACTCAGCCTGCCAGTATAGCTCCGGCCCCTCTGTTATCTGGCCGTCACTGTCTGACACGACAGACAGGCATGCATGGGAAAAAGATTTGCGAGCGTTTCAATCTTCTTCTTCTTCTTCTTCTTCGATCGCTCGGACAGTTTCCTGCCAATTATGAGCGCAGATGCGGTCATGCTGCCGTTATGCGCCTAACTAAAAAAAACCGTTTAGGCCCAGCAAATCCGACTTCGGCTGGAGGAGGAAATCTATTTGAAAGTGATTCGTGAAAAAAAGGCAGGAGAATGGAAAGGAAAGACAGACGGATAGTAGATGACAGTAAGCCGCAAAAGGAAAAGGCAGAGTCAAAGAGAGTGATAGATTAGAGGTAATTACAAGCACAGAACTTCCAGAAGGTGGGGGAACTCTTTATGCAAAAGACTCCAGCAGACTTTGAGACTGAGGGTCGTAAACATGAGAGGGGGTGACTAAAGAACGTCTTTGCCAAAATGTCACCTAGACAACTGTTACAGTAATCACCTTAAAAAAATATACTGATGGTTCAGTTATAGATAACATTGGTAGTGGTTCTGGTTTTGTCATACCAAGTCTAAATATTAAAAATAATTTTCATCTTGGCAAAGGATTTTCTATATTTACAGCAGAATTATATGCAATATAGATGGCTTTGACTTACATTTATGATTCTCCCATGTCCTTTTTATACTATTCTTATGTGCGTTGATTCAAAATCTGTCTTGTAATCTCTACAAAATTGGGATGGTAAGGCTCGAAGAGATTCACTTTTTGATATCCATCATCTCATACATTGTATAAGGATTCAAGAAATATATGTAGATTTTTGTTGGGTTCCTTCTCATTCATGGTTGATATGGAATGAAACAGCGGATAGACTAGCCAAATCTGGAGCTAAACAACGATTTGATTGTGATTTAAGGTCTCCCTTGAAGATGGCTTCGGCTGAAATTGTATTAACTTTGGAATATTGTGTCTATAACAGAAATCGTGGGGGGGAAACTCAAATATTTGACTACTTGTCCTCGCTACATTTCCAAGATAATAACTAAACTAAAGTTAAATGCATGGAACATTAAATATTATAATAATGTTTTGTGTACGTGTGGTATGCCTATCTCAGTGCGTCATTTGTTGATATAATGCTTTATATTAACTCCAATTTATATATACAAATCTATTGACGGTATCAACTTTCAAAATGACAGTCAAATATTATCCAGCCCTTACATCATTAATATTGCTACCATAATTGCACAATCCCAAGCTGTAAAGTTGCTTTGAAGGTTGTTTTTTTATATCAATTTCAATAAATTAATTATATTGTTCCAATTATCACTTATGTTATTAATTGTTAGTTAGAGATTACCTTTACTACTATTATTTTCTTATTTTATTTTTCGTCTAATATCATCAATGTGAACAGACGTTAAATAAACCACACACACACACAAAGAAGAAGAAAAAAGTCAATGCTGTGTGTACCTTGATACCGTTCAGATAGATGTCAAACACGTCGGTGTCGATGTCGTCAACCGTGATGGCGCCGTGGGATAACCCTGGCAGGTGGGGGATCAGAAGGACCAGCACCAGACCCCACCAGACTGACGTCCTGTCCACCAGGCGTGTTGTTGTCCCCATCATAGGCAGCTGGGGGAGACCAGTGGAAAACTCAAAACTTTCCAGTCTTTCAAAACCGCTCTTAAAACTCACCTCTTCCGGCAATACCTCTGATTTCTTCCTTGTCCTGTTTCCTGCCTTAAAACGATGTCCCCCACATTGTGGGTGGGTGGGTGTGCGCGTGTATGTGGGTGTGGGCGTGTGCGTGCGTGCGTGTTGTGGCTGTGTGCATGTTTGTGATAGTTGATATTGTAGTAGTTTATTTGTGATGTATGTATTTATTTAAACAATTGTGAAGCGCCGTGAGCTCAAGAGAGAAAGGGCGCTCTATAAATGTTATTTATTATATTATTATTATTATTATTAGAGTGGCACAGTGCTTCGTGTCAAGTAAACCCGAGTTCGAACCTGGGTACAGGGGATTTTTCCTCTCACTTTGCACTAAGCCTTACGGTCTGAATGTGGAGTCTTTCGGATGAGACGATAAACCGAGGTCCCGTGTGCCCATGCACTTAGCACACGTTAAGCCCAGTGGCAACGAAAAAGTTGTCATTTGGTCAAAATTTGACACACACACACACACACACACACCCCTCCTTTCCTTCCTCATCAATCACACACACAAAATCGCATGCAAAATTTTTTTGATTAAAATGGGTGGCGCGCCTATGGCTGCGACGCGTTCTCCAGGTGGGAGCAACCCGATTTTCACAGAGATGCCTCTGTGACTATGAAGTACCTAATACCCTAACCTAATAATACATATGTATCTCACCCATTATGGCCATACTCGGGTTCACATTAGACGCGTAAGTTCTGGACGGAAAACCCTAAATAAGTGGAAGGAAGAAGGATAAAAGTTTACGCATATAGGGGAAATGCGGACACGTGCGCAAATCGTGTCCCTTCTCTGTTTCACTTATTTATGGATTGCGCACAGGTTTCCGCATGGAATATCCGTCGTCGTTGTAAGCGGATGGTCTGTGTACACGTGAACATTTATCGCTCTTTTTCCCTATGGCAACATAGTGATATGCAAGTCATTATTATGACTGATCTAGCACTGCGTTGTCATGGGGAAATAGTAAAAAATGTTAACGTGTACAGAGACCTTAAAGACCCACCAGATCACGTGTCAAAATCACGGGTTTCGCGCGTGTTTTATAGCTGATAAGAAATCTTGTTTTTGACCCGGTTTGACTCCCATACAAATGCCCCCAAATTGAAAACGGGACAACATTTTAAAGAGAAGCCTCAACTTGAAGTCGGGGACATTTGTATGTAGGTCACAGCTACACAGAAAAACAACAACAAGGGACTTAATCGTGGTTGGGTCAGTGTGTCTTTAAGTCTGTTCTGCACAACTGTGCTGCTACAATATTTCGAATAAAATGAATG
>CM065696.1:25312833-25321475 GCA_017654935.2 Phymorhynchus buccinoides
ATTAGCTTTACATACGCCACACAATTACTCACCCACCCCCTCCCACTCCAGGCGGCCCTGGAGTTGCACAAGATGATGAAGCACGCGCCCAGCCACGTGTTCAACAACATCGCGCACAGCACGGGAGGCGCGGGCATCTTCACGGCCTCTGAGGGAGTCACCGTCTTCCCGGACTTCGCCCACCTGGCGGACACCCCCGCCTGCCGCAGTCAGTTGGTTTGATTCATTCTTCTTCTTTTTTGTTTATGGCTCAAGCCACAAACCTATAACTCACTTTGTCGGTCGGTCGGTCTGTCTGTCGGTCGGTCGGTCCAAAATTGTCGCACATTTTGACAAAATTGTCGCACTTCAAATCGAGGCTACACTTCAAATTGAGGCCGCACTTTAAACTGATGTATTTTAAAAGCGTACAAAATAATAAACATACGTAATACAGACACTACAACAGACACGACGAGTATGCGGTGCTTCTTTTGATGAGTATAAGTAGGATACATAGTTTTAAATGTTTTCCAAAAGATATAAAAAGTTACGAAAAGGTGCAGAGATAACGTTCTGGTTTACAGATTAAAATTATTGAAAAGCCAGGGGAGGTGACTCATGATTGGAGTGGTAAAAATAGACCGCGTGCCACAAACTATTGTGATTTCGCGCTTGTTTTAATGAGTGTTTTCAAAATCCCTGCGGCGCACTGAGTATCTGGGTGTACGCAACCCTCTTTGATACTCTAGTTGGAAGTAAATGGCGCAGTCGCCAATTCGTTCCCTGTCCAAGGGATTTTGTGACGCAAATCACAAAACTTGCATTCGTGATTTCCACACAAAATAACTGGAAAGGTCACAACCATTTTCATCCGACTTGGTTGGATAGTGTGAGGCGGCTTTTTTTTTTATATAGGAAAGTTAGAAATATCTTGTGAAAGGAAAAAATAAATCTAATTGTCTGCAAAAAGTTCCATTTTGTCTGCTCTCTCTCTCTCTCTCTCTCTCTCTCTCTCTCTCTCTCTCTCCTCTCTCTCTCTCTCTCTCTCTCTCTCTCTCTCTCTCTCTCTCTCTCTCTCTCTCTCTCTCTCTCTCTCTCTCTCTCTCTCTCTCTCTCTCTGTTTCTGTTGGCGATGTTCCTATATTCCAATGTTCATTTATAGTAGTAGTTATGTATTGCATGCTTAGAACCAAGGACAGAATGGAAGAATAGGCCCAGCCTAAATTTTTATCCTTGTAAAATAAAGTATCTGAGTCTGAGTCTGAGTCTGAGTCTCTCTCTCTCTCTCTCTCTCTCTCTCTCTCTCTCTCTCTCTCTCTCTCTCTCTCTCTCTCTCTCTCTCTCTCTCTCTCTAGTTGTGTGCATATTAAGTACACCTCCAAATGTGTATAGGTCGGTGGCCTCACATTAAAATTCATTGCGTCATTGCGTCATTGCGTCTCTCTCTCTCTCTCTCTCTCTCTCTCTCTCTCTCTCTCTCTCTCTCTCTCTCTCTCTCTCTCTCTCTCTCTCTCTCTCTCTCCACCTCCACAGACCGTTGCGACGGCAGCTGCAAGCAGACGTGCACGTTCGACGGGCGGAAGGTGTCGTCCCTGGGCGGAGTGACGTCCACGCTGGCCCTGGTGCTGTCGGACAACGTCATGTGCAGCTCCTCCGACCCCTACCACCACCACGACAACATCCTGGTGCACGAGTTCGCCCACATGGTCAACAAGAAGGGCATGACCTCTTCAGAGAAATCGCAGGTACGTGACTATCGTTTTCTCTTTGTTTCTCTCTCTCTGTGTTTCTTTGTTTCTTTTGTTTTACTTTCATTTTGTTCTTTTGTTGTTTCTTCTTCTTGAGGGCTTAACTGCTCCTGCCGAGCCCTTTCTGTGTGGTTTGATCGTCTTCTATTTCTTCTTTATTTTGCTGGGTTGTTTTTTGTTTTATTTTTGTTTGTTTGTTTGTTTGTTTCTGTTCGTTTATATTTTCCATGTAGGCCTACCCATATGGGGATTTTTGTTAAAAAAAAACACCACACAAATAAACCTTGACACCTTGAAACCTCCTACTTCTACGATCCCGAGTCACGTTTAAATCACCAATACAATCCGGTGGTGAGGGTGAAGTCTGCTGTCTTCTTCAGCACCTCTGTGGGTCCCCACAGCTTCTGTTGGAGCTCCATCCCTTCATGTCAGGTTCGACATCTGGGTCTAGTTTCTCTAGACGACGGTCGCCGCGCGCATAACTGTTACGCCAAAAGGGGTCTAAGAAACACTGTAGAAAACGTTTGCGGAAAAATATTACAAGCTCTTGTCTGATTGGTACAAAAAAAGTATTATTTTATCCAAACTTTATTGGACCAATCAACGACTACTTGCAAATCACGTGATAGTTCCGGATAGTTTGCCGCTTGCTCGCTTGCTGGGAAGACCAAAACGTCACGCGAACTATCGGCAAACGAAGTGTGTTTCTTAGACCGTTTTTGCCGATTTGAGCGAGCGCAACGTAGCGTTAGCCCTTGTGAAACGCCCCCTGGTGTCATGGTATGTGGTGCACTCTTGGAGAATGTGCCCTGGGGATGGATGGGGGGGGAATTCCAATGCCATAAGGGCACTCATTGTTGTATGAGACAGGCTGATTCTTTGAAGGCGTGACAGGGGTCGGCTTTTGTTATTCAATTCACGTTCCTCGGTGCACGAGTTCCTCCCCCCCACGAGTTCCCCCCCCCCACATGGTCCCCAAAGGCCGACAGGATCTCCTCCGATAAATCACAGATATTGGCCACTGCAACTATGGTTATTAACGCCCTTGACGGCAAGAGTTAATCCCTTGTTGATCAGTATCCAAAAGGGCATTCACTCTTGCAAAAGGCCGCCATTAAAGTGGCCTCAAATAGGTTTATTGGCGCGAGTTAATGCGTTTGTTTGGTCAGTACTCCACCATCTTGCCCCACTCACCAAGGGCATTCATTCTTGCAAAAGGTGTTATTTGCAGTAGCCAATAGGGGAAAGGGCACCAAATGTGAAACCCTTTTAAAAAAAAGATAATTACCATTTTCAGCGCATTGAGCACGTAGGCCGGTGTAAAGGAACTCTACGGAGAGCCGAACAACAGAGGGTCTTCAGAGAAGAAGACTCCCTCTGTGAGTATGTAGACCTATTCAAGTAAATAAGAGGTTCTGGCCGGATATTTCATGCGGAATCCCGTGCGCAATCCATAAATAAGTAAAACAAAGGAGGGAAAAGATTTGCACACGTGTCCGAATTTCCCCTATATGCGTAAACATTAGGCCTTCTTTCTTCCACTTATTTAGGGTTTTCCGTACGGAACTTACGCGTCTAATGTGAACCCGGCCTAATTCAGAGGCAGGATTCTTCAGTTAACACACATGCAATACACAACAATCTTGAAGATTAAACAAAACTAAAGAATCTAATTTAAGTGGAGTTGTTTTTTCTGTGTTTCTCTTGTTTCTTTCTTTCGTTTCATTATTTTGTTATCATACTAATAATAATGGGAATTTATATAGCGCTCTTTCTCACATGAGCTCAGTGCGCTTTACATTGATAACAAGAACATTGAAGGCAAACAAATAATTAATCATTAGAAAGTGAAATAAGCACGATGCTTGCACGCAACGTTCTCTTGCTTCCTCACACACACACACACACACACACACACACACACACACACACACACACACACACACACACACACACACACACACACACACACATACATGCACGCACATACATGTACGCACACACTCACACACAATTAATTATACAAGAGTAAAATAATTACAATATGAACATTCTAAGAAGAAACATAGACCACATTCACATTCTCAATCACGTTTGAATACAATACTGGAACTTGAAATAAAATCATACTGCCATCGACATACCAATTACATGACTAATTATAATAGACATATTTTTCAAAAACAAAAATACCCTTCTACCTCATTTACAAACATTTAAAGGTTACAAGACGTGGACATTTTACATACAAAATACGAATTATAAAGTAATTGTAAATATATATTTTTACAAGATTTCTGCAATAAAACGGACCCCCCCCCCCCCCCCACACCACACACACACACACACTCACTCACAAACACTAATCAATCATAATATGTCCGAAACAAGTGAGTTTTAAGGGCAGAGCGAAAGGCGGAGATAGAGTCAGATGAGCGGACATGTTCTGGGAGGGAATTCCATAAGTGAGGTGCTAAATAGTAGAAGGATCGCTCACCAAAAGTTATTCACTTCATTCCCCTTTGTTTTCTTTCGGTCTTTTTTTTTCTTTTCTTTCTTTCTGTTTTCCTCTCATGAATTTGCCCCCATAGTCAGCAAATTTCGTTCTTCTGTCCTTCGTTTTTGTGTTGTTGTTTTTTGTGTCTTTCTTTCTTTCATGTTAGCTCTTTTCTTCTTTTTTTAAAAATTGGTATTTATTTTGTTTTCTTTTCACGAGAGTTCGCTCACATAATTAGCCAAGTGCTGATGAGTTCCTTCGAAAAACATTCGTTTCTGTGTCTCGGTCTTCTTTGCCAGTGTTTTTTGTTTAAATAAATTTGTATTCAGATTATTTTACTCATACATCAATGCATTGTTAACATAAATGAGCAGCAACAAGCTTGAAGCTTAGTGTGCTCGCTATCTACATGTATATTACATATGACGACTGTTGAAAACAACCATAAATAAACAATGGCATAAGCAATCAAGTTAACAAAGAACAAGTAAGAAAATAATGTCCATGAGCAGTTGGAAACTTGAATAACAAAGTTAGTAATATTTGTACATCAAAGTTATCAAGCTAACTTCAAATATCGAAAATTGAATAATAAAATGCTTTAAATATTACACATCTGACAATCAGTCACGTTGTGTTTTATCCCCGTTCGCTGTGTGGGTTTTTTCTTCGTCTGTTTCCGTGCAGAACACGAACAACTTCAACAACGCCAGATCCCGCTCTCTGTGGAACCGTCAAACCTACTCCATGCAGAACGCGGCAGAGTATTTCGCTGAAGCCACCGGGGCCTTCTTCCTCGTCAATCTACAGACTGGAGGCATGACAGAGTGAGTCTTAAAGACCCACCACGTCGCGTGTCAAAATCATGTTTTTTCACGTGTTTTCCCTCTTATGGCTGGTAAGAAATCTTAAGAAATCTTCCTAGCATAAGAGGGAATGTGACACGTGGCGTGGGGGGTCTTTAAAGGTAGACCCTGAGGAATGGGTTTTTTTTGCAAGCAACACGTCGAGATCACCAGAAAGACAGCCTTTTCAAGGATCGGAACACTCACTTTGCATTGGTTTCCTAGAAATTAAACCGTCAAAACGGCGATTCCTCCTTGGCGGAGATGCCGGAGAGAGTAGCCATTTTGGATGGGGTGGGTGGAGGTCACTCATTGTGGTTGAAGCGTTTTCTTTTTTTGTAGTGCAGTAAAAAAAAAAAAGGAGCTATTTCCTTTGTTGTGAGCGAAACTCCTTTAGACAAACTGTATACAAATAATTTTTAAAAAATAAAAAGACTTGTATTGCGAACATTTCGTGCAAACGATTTGGCGGCCATTAAAAACGAGACAGCACACGCCTTCTCTTTGGGTGAAATAATTTGACTTCCAGCACCTCCACCAAGGAGGAATCGCCTATTTGACGGTTTGATTTCTAGGAAACCAGAGCAAAGTGAGTGTTGCAATCTCTGTAAAGGGTTTTTTCCTGGTGATCTCGACGTGTTTCTTAAAACAACTCATCCGTCAGGGTGCCCCTTTACCCTTTCACCGTCAATGTCGCACGGTTTAACATCCAAAAGACCCTATTTTCGTAATCTTGGGAGATAAAGACAAGCCTAATGTTATGCATGTCACAGAGGAATTCCCAATATTGCAGAAAACCTTTCTCTCTTCCCAGCTAAGCTTAATGGTATTTGTTTGGCTAAGAAATGGCTGGCGGCGAATGAGCTGATAGTAGCCATAAACAACCGTGTGAAGGACTGTTCTCCAGATGCACAACGCTCTGTTTGTCTTTGTTTCGTCAGTTTAATTCTTTTTAATAATTTGACAGAAGAAAGCCACGAACACATTTTCATGATACATATTTATTATTAGAGTATCATTTATAACATGACTTGAGTCTTCACCAAGTAGTTGCTATTATTTTACAGTTTATATTTTAGCCTAGAAGAACACTTGAAACTGATTGAATGAACATCTGTTTAACGTCCTCCGGTCTGAAACAGACTCATATGGGACATTAGTAGATATAAAGATGGTGGGAACGATCTGGAGGCAATGCCCGGAGGCAGTGCAACTCCAGGAAAGTCCTGAATTTGTAACGATAGAGATGTATATATTATTATGTATAGGGAATTTAAATCTATGTTCGTTGTAACGTTTTTCCTATACAAGAAACATTTTTCTGGTTGCTGTTGATGTCGTTAGCAGCGGTAGTGGTAGTGGTGTTCTCATTCTCTGAACTAGAACCATCACATCCGTCATTGTTTTAATGGGTGAACATTTCTGCGTAACTTACATGACTGCTTTCCCCCCTCTTAAACATAGCTGCAAAATATAATAACCTTTTTAGGTACAGCCAAAATACCTCTTGACAGGTGATGTCAAAATCCAGACGATGGATTGCATTAAATGTAGTATGCTTGTGAATTCGCTTCCATTCCCATCAGGAGTTCATATGTGACCCAGCACAACGAAAGGGACATTAAGTGTCAAACTGACCGTTCTGAGAAACGAATACATTTGAAAACATCAGACAACTCTCTTTCTAATGATACAAGAACCATTCTTGTATCTTTTTTCCGTTCCAGAGTTATGAGCATCTAAAGTTAGTAGGGTGAGCGTCGGTCATTTTGAGAAAACAGTCTAAGTCTAGCTTAGCTAAGGGAAATGCATTGCCCTACTCGTTTTAAAATACTTATAAGACCATTTATATACCATAGTAAAGATTGCCCTTTATCAATATGAAAGATAAGATGTTAGAGAACACAAACATACCCATAACTCAGAATTGACAAAAACCTTTTTTTTTTTTACTTTGCAAGCCTTTTGTGAGAAACTAGCCCAGCGACTTAATGTCCCTTTCGTGGTGCTGGGTCACATATTTTGTAGTCTTGGTGTTTTTAAAAAAAATGTTAACAATGAAACATTCCAGTTGTTCATACGGCGCATGCCGCACCGAGATGGACGCGCGGAGCCACCTCCGGTCACGTGACCCGAATCTGTACAACTCCCTGACCCACATCTACACCAACGGCAATGGCGGCCAAGCCAGCGGCCTCAAGATCTGCTACCACTGAACAGACGCCTGCTTTAGATGAGGCCACATAATGGAATTTATGATTTCAAAAAAGCCACAAAACACCAATGCTTTCAAGCTTTCGAGATTTTGTATTATCTCTTATCAGGAAAATGAGTTTTAAAACTGACATGAGATAAAAAGGTACAGCTACAAAGTTTATAAAACTTTTCTGTGTCCAATGTCTGTATTTGTGAACCTCAGAAACAAAACCAGTTAACGTTAACTTTATGTATTTTTGTGCTGATTTACTTGTTATCCCAATGGGGGAGGGACAGTGCCTTATGCAAAGACAGCTGTTTCGATCTGTGAAGATCTCATCAGTTTGCATGATCGGCTTGCAATTTAACTGAATGAAAAGTAGTGTTTTACGTCCTCTCGACCCGGCAAGGCACATATGGGACATGCCTGCAATTTGGCTGTCCAGTGGATGTCAACTTGAGCAAGAAGACATTCTACAAGAGAATGGTGTCTTCTTTGCACCAAATCGAAAATCCACAATAAAAGCAAACCAGCACAAAGTTAGACCAGAAATAGTAAACATTCTTATGAAAATCTTAAGTAAAATGAAGAAAACAATAATGTTCTGAAATTTTAATTTCATAATGGAATTAGTATCGAATTCATTCACTCAACGCTGTCTGAACGATCGATTAAGAAGAAGAAGAATTCACTCAACGTAATATTCCAAGGATATAATTGACGCAGTGATCGTGGTCATGTACAGCCAGAAATTGTCCATTGAAGACAAGAGTTTCCTAGGACAGTCACGCTGTTGTATGATATAATAATTTCCCCGTAAAAAAAGATAGTGAGGGTCTCAATACACGTGAACATTTTTAGCTCATTCCCCATAGCAATAGCCAGTCCTAAGATGAACTTGCATATCACTGCGTTGCCATGGGGAAAGAGTGAAAAATATTCACGTGTACAGAGACAAAACAAAAGACTTCCTAACCTATATTACCCAAGACGATCTGATGTTCAAACAAATTTGTTTTTTATTGCGTTGTGTGACTAGGGATTAAATCGAGAGTCGCCCGTGATTGTTGTTGTTGTTGTTGTTGTTGTTGTTGTTGTTGTTGTTGTTGTTGTTGTCGGGTGTGTAAGTGCTGTATTTCTTTATTTGGAAGAACCGGAGTTCCCTGAAGCTGGAACAAGAAAGGGTAAGATTATGCTTATCTGTTTGTTTGACTTTTTCATGCCTAGTCCCCACCTTTGTGTTCTTATGTAAGTGCTCAATAAATCGATGCGCCAGCGCACGTATTCTCCATCGTACTCGTGCATGTTTGCACACATGAAGACTTATATATATATATGCGTGTGTCTGTGTGTCCCCCAGATTGGAGAATCAC
>CM065696.1:25321975-25344475 GCA_017654935.2 Phymorhynchus buccinoides
TTTCTCTAATCTCTCACTGTCTTGACTATGCCTTTTCCCTTTGCGTGGGTTTTATGTCATCTACATTCTGTCCGTCATCTACCGGTCCATTCCCCTGCCTTTGTTTCTAGAAACTAGAGATTTATTTTGTTCTAGAAGCTTTTATCCAGACGAAGACGGGGGACATGGCTGCGGCCTAACTATTTCTTAGTTAGGCGCATTACGACAGCACATGACGCATTCTGCGCTTATGTGACAGGAAAAACTGTCTGAGCGATCGCCGAAGAAGATCAAGAAGGTCGAAGGAGTGTAAAATATGTAGCTAAATTTCCACTGGTTCTTCAATGTGTCTCTGGAAAATAAATCTTGAAATACTTATATTATTGCTTTTTTTTTGTTCCGTCCAGGTGCTGCCGAAAATCGTGGGTGTGCAAGGTTCTGCAAAAACGGCAGCATTTCTGTTTTTACAAAAATGTGCTTCGCAAGAGCACATTTGTATAGATAGAGAGATAGCGGGGTAGGATGGTGTGTATGTAATTGTGTGCTTGGCGTGTGTACGCTGGATGTGTGTGTTGTATGTTGTGTGCCGTGTGTGTGAGTGTGTATGCGTGTGAGTGTGGTGAGGTGTGGTGTGTGTGTGTGTGTGTCGTGTGTGTAAGAGAGAGGAGAGAGAGACGGAGAGAGAGAGAGAGAGAGGGAGGCGGGAGAGAGAGGAGGAGGGAGGAGAGGAGAGGGAGAGAGGAGAGAGAGAGTAATTATAAAGCTTTTTTAATTGCGCCTATGCGAATGTACTGTGTATGTGTATGCATAATGACTGTGGTGTTTTATATGAAAGTGTGTATGATGATTTTGTTTTTCACACTATCTTGGCAGCATTGACAAGTTTCTCTAAATGAACATCTTTTTATTTTTTTCTGACACAATTTGTACTGTAATCGCTATAATACGGGTAATTGTAGAGTTAGTTTAGTGTAGTCTGGACAGTGATTACTGTATTAAAGTTTCGCTTGTGTCTTCATGTTCTTCTCATTTATTTGTATTGAAAATAATGTGATTGTGCTAAACAAAATTATGATCAGCGATTGTGATCTAAAATGCCTGATTTAGCCCACGACCTAACCGAATCTAAAAGCATCCGGTTGGTTATGATACGATGTGCCTGTAACTCATGTGATTATAATAAGATATGCATGTAAACTTATGCGATTATAATAAGATATGCATGTAAACTTATGCGATTATAATAAGATATGCTTGTAAGCTTATGTGATTATAATAAGATATGCTTGTAAACTTATGCGATTATAATAAGATATGCTTGTAAGCTTATGTGATTATAATAAGATATGCTTGTAAACTTATGCGATTATAATAAGATATGCTTGTAAGCTTATGGAGTATTTAGATCACTGACCCAAATTGGCATTTAAGAAAAGAACAACTAATTTTAGTGGTATAACGTTTCATTCTACGTTTTAACAAATCGTTTCATTAAATCTTACCAACTCAAGATAAATTTGCATGAATTCTTTTTTATGGTTTATTTGTTAGTATTTGTCTTAGTCCTGGAAGGCGTTCCTTCTCAAATAATTAGGTTTAACGTGATTATCAATTTTGAATTGTCTACCTTGACAAGTTTGCTCGCAGTTTATGGTTTTAATAGGGTTTTATATTTTAATGTGCTCTGTGTCATAGATGTGAAATGAATAGGCAAGCTGTACAAATTGTGTAAATATATTTGTTGAATATTTGTAATATTACATTGTTCAGTACATTTCTCTGTTGTGATTGCGATTTTTGTTAAAAAATAGCGTGTGCTTGTGAGAATGTGGGAGGGTCTGTAGAAGAGCTTGAGTGTGTGTGTGTGTGTGTGTGTGTGTGTGTGTGTGTGTGTGTGTGTGCGTGTGCGTGCGTGCGTGTGTGTGCGTGCGTGCGTGCGTATGTTTTGTTGTTGTTTTTGTACCTACTTTAATTACTTCTTTGCAGTTTTCTGAAGAACTCAAGCACTGTGTATATAACAACTCCAGTGTTTTGTAACTGCAAATGTCTGTCAAATAAAAGGTGTTTAAAACAATCCCATTCTATTATAAGAACTTCGGGACGGCCTGCTTTTCATTGAGAAGCAACTAAACCCAATAGTAAAGAGCCAGCCACACGTCCACTAAAAACCGCACTACTGTGCGATACGATTCGATCACGTGACCTCCAAGAACAAATGTGATTCGCGCATCGAGACTACGTGATCGAAGCGCAATCGTAACAGTCGTACGGATTCAGCTTACGGTGTGATGACCCTTAACCCTTTCACTGCCAGTGATCCGGCCTTTTTGCTCCACAATGATTTAACACACACACCATTAAAACTCTTCAAATCAGGGTCTATTATTCAATGACATTTTGTTCCTAAATTTAGGTATCCGTTGGCTGACGTGTCTTGACCGCTATTCTAAATGTGTCAGAAAAATCCCACCATATTGCAGACAACAAAATCTTTTACTGTGACCAAGTAAGTTTAATGGACATTCTTGGCTCAAAGATGGCTGGAGGTGAAAGGGTTAAAGACCCCCCACGGTCACGTGTCACATTCCCTGCTTATGCTTGGGAAATGATTTCTTAAAGATTTTCCTTACACCAAGCTATAAGAGGGAAGTGAACACCATGATTTTGAACAATCGTGACGTGGTGGGTCTTTATGTCTAAAACGGAGGATTAAAACGATTTCAAAAGAACATGGGAGATGGGAAGAGAAAGTGGAGATAGAGAGAAAGAGAGAGACAGGGAAGAGAGAGAGCCGGAGAGAGGAGAGAGAGAGGAGAGAGAGAGAGAGAGAGAGAGAGAGAGAAGTGGAGAGAGACAAGAGACCAGTAGGTTCTCGCAGCTTGCTGTATATCTGACGAGCATTGTAGCCTGTCCGGCAGCTCCACTAATGCTGGGCATATCAGACTAGGGAGTTCTGCAATATCTTTGGTATTCTTATCACAAAAATAACCCCCCCCGGTGACCCCCACAAACGCCCCCCCTCTTAAGTATGTATCATTTATTTAAATTCAGTTCATTTATTTGTTCTTCTAACTTCTTTGGTGACCTGGCACTGCGCGTGACCTTCGTGTTCTTTTCTTTTTTTTTCAATATCAGTCGAAAATCTTCAACCTAATGAAGGTGGGCCGATTTGACGAGAGAGAGAAGAAGATAGAAGAAGAGAGAGAGAGAGAGAGAGAGAGAGAGAGAGTGAGAGAGAGGAGAGAGAGGAGAGAGAGAGAGAGAGGAGTAGAGAGATTGGATCGCAACCCCACAAAAACACAAGCCAAACATTAGTTTAAGCGTGAACACGAAGCGTGTGACACTACGTGCTTTTTATTCCTTCTTTCGTGAGTTTATTTGTGTGCTTGCTATACAGTTATGCCACAAAGTGAAAGGCACAAATACGATATTTAAAAAACAACAAAGAAAACGATTTAATTAAGGACACGTGAAATGGGAGAGAGAAAAAAAACCCACGGAAATCGGTGCCCCCCACCCCTTCAGATTCAAATTCTATGTTACAGTTTTGTGAGAGTTATCTATTATGTTGCTGTTGTTGTTTGTTCGCGTTGTGTATATTCATTCACTTGTTCTATCTCTAAATGTTCAATTGTTGCTGTTATTTCATTATTATGTTCTGTTTCCAGTGTCTTATTACTTTTGGCAGCCAATATTGTGTAACATATCTGTGTTTGAGCGCCTTGTATAAGCTTTAAGCTTGTTGTGCTCATTTGCATTTGTTTATTTTGCTGCTATATTGAGTATTAATAAAATGCGTTTAAAACAAATCGGTGCCCGTTTTAAAGGAACAGTTGAAGTAGGGGAAGAAAAAAACATCGTCAAAAAAAAAGATATAAACTTACATAAAGTAATGCACACATACCGGAGTATTTACAAAAGGTAGCTGTTTGTTTGTTTGTTTGTTTTGTTTTTTTAACGACATTTTCGATGTGTACAAAAAGCATTGCGAAAAGGAATTAGAAGTGAAACTGAAGACCACAATACTGAAGTAGGATAAAGGCCTCGATGGTTTGCCTACGATTCGATTCACTACGATCCGATTTTGACATTTGTGAGGCATGATTGACGTGTGAAATTCTAATGTCTAAATGAAACCTGATGAAATCCTACTAGTTTTGGTCACTATATTTGTAAGTCTCCCGTACACGATGATGTTACTTTGTTGTATCGGACATTTTATTGTCACTCGTGTATTGCGGTCTACGTGAGTTTTGGCCACTGCAAAGAACAAAACCTTTTGCAAAGAGTGAATGCCCTTGGTGGTTGGGGGAAGATGGTTGAGTACTGACCAAACAAGGGAATAACTCTCGCCAATAACCCTATTTGAGCGCCACTGTCCAAATGGCTGCCTTTTTGGAAGAGTGAATGCCCTTTTGGATACTGATCAACAAGGGCTTAACTCTTCCTGCCGTCAAGGGCGTTAATAACCCTAGTTTGCAGTGGCCATTACTAATACTTATTCTATTGGGGTCTGCAACGAACACCTTTTGCAAGAGTGAACGGTGAAACCCTTGGAGGGTGGCGGGAAAGATGGTTCAGTACTGACCAGACAGGGGGATAACTCTCGCCTAATAACCCTATTTGATGCCACTAAATGGCTGCCTTTCGCAAGAGTGAATGCCCTTGTCAGTACTGACCAGCAAGAGCAATTACTCTCACTGTCAAGGGCGTTAATAACCCTAGTTGCAAAGGCCTATAGAGAACGAAAATAGAGGGTTAGTTTTAGACGGAAGTATTTCACGTGAATCATAATAACTCGCAGACGACCTATATGTCATAATCGTATCGTATTGGGGGATCAAATCGTACGCAGTGTGGCTGGCCTTTATTAGTTCGTTTGTGTTCGACCAGGACTAATGACTACATAAACTAAGACACAACAAACAAACAACTACACGACAAGTGTAAAGTGACGTTATTTCATTCACAAGAGACAAAACACAAACTACTGGATATTTCGTGACGAATGCGCCTTTATGAACATAGACAAACAAGAAAATAGCAAAATATAGCAAAAGGAGCAAAAACGCAGGCAACAAAAGGAGCAAAAAACCAACATACTCAAAATGTAGTCTCCCGTATATAAAATAAGAGTTTCCCATTGATGGTAGAGCAAGAAATACTGGACAACGGTTGATTCTCCTTCCCGTTCTGATAGAAATAGGAGTTTAAAAAACTAAGCTAAAAAAAACCCGCAGCCAACCAACCAATCGACCAACTAGCCAACCCAAAACAAACGACCAACCAGCCAACCAAGAAAATGCACCAACATGATGATGTAGGCTTATGCTTGTACGACAGTTCTGCACCAGATATAATGTTTGTATATGTATGTTGGGGGGTGGGTGTGGGTGGGGGTGGTAATCATTTAAAAGAAACAGCCAACCAACCAACCAGCCAACCAAAACCAGCCATTCAACCCAAGCACCGCGGTTTGGGGGTCTCATTCACAATCATCTGGCTGCACAATTTTCAGCGTCCCTAGAAGGCAAGTCCCGCAAAGAAAATGGAACGGGGATGAAGATATCAGAGGAAGGGTAACGCGAGAATGCAGTTAGACCTACTGTGTCTTTAAAGACCCACCAGATCACGTGACAAAATCACGGGTTTCACGTGTTTTCCCTCTTATAGCTGGTAAGAAATCTTGTTTTGACCAGGTTTTACTCCTATGCAGAAGCCCCCCCCAAATCGAAACGAAACATCCTTTTAAAGAGCCAGCCTCAATTTAAAGTTTGGGGTAATTTGTATGTGGGTCAAACTAACTAGGCCAGAAAAAAAACAAAGGGACTTAATCGTGGTGGGTCAGTGTGTCTTTAGAAACACACTGACTCCACCACGATTAAGTCCCTTGGGGGGGTTTTTTGGCAGCGATTTAATGCTCCCAAAAAATAGATGATTTTGACAAAAAAAAAAGCAGATGCTTGTGGCAAAAGAAAAGACACCATCTAACCCTAACCCTATCCCTATCCCTAACCCTAACCCTATCCCTAACCACAGAAAGAACCAAGAAATAGAGCAGGAGTGTGTAAATCTACAATATTTGCCGAGAAACCAAATCGATGTACAAAGCCATGCACTTATACTATTTTGTTTGCTGGAACCATTCCTTTTTTTGGTGGATAAATTTTAAGTCTTTTTTATTATTTTTTATTGGGGGAGGGTAGCTGTGACCCACATTCCAAATGCCCCCAACTTGAAATTAAGGCTGCTCTTTAAAAGGATGTTTCGTTTTCAATTTGGGGGCATTTGGTATGGCAGTCGAAACCTGGTCAAAACAAGATTTCTTACCAGCTATAAGAGGGGAAAACACGTGAAACCCGTGATTTTGACACCGTGATGATCTGGTTGGTTCTTTATATATACCCACCCACCCGTACCAAAAAAAAGAACTGCATTAATTATACAATACCGCAATTACACACCTGCATTGTTAAAAGTTCGGGACTTTCCTGGTGTTGCACTGCCTCCTGGCATTGCCTCCAGGATCGTTCCCACCATCTTTATATCTACTAATGTCCCATATGTGTCTGTTCCAGACCGGAGAAGAACGTTAGGCAGAATGTCATTCATCAAAGAAGAAGTGCATTCTAACTGACCATCAGGAAAGGAACGCCAGTTAGACAGTGCCAATGCGATACAACCACTAAGTGCGTCAACAACAAAAATAATAATGGCCACAACAACAATGCAAATAAGAAACACGAAAGCTATTATTTTGAAACCTAGACAGAAGTATTCTCTGACCATGACATTAGCATTTACATTTTAATTTGTTTGTTTCTTTCAAACTACTTTCTTCTTCTTTTTTTTGGGGGGGGGCCAAAACAAGAAAGTACTATTATTGTCGTTGAAACATTGTTTTTAATTGCACAGTATCGTACAGGGACGCTTTTTTCATTTATGAAAAAAATAGTAGAAATTCGAGTTGCGCCGGAACACAGTGCACATGAATGACAGCACATGGCAGGGAAAGCAGGGAACCTGATTTGGGCTTTGTTATTTTTCAGGGAATCCTGAATTGATTGAAGAATGATTTTTCTGGAATGAGGAAAAACAAACAAGTTTTATTGCTTAAAAAAATTAAAGCTGTCTCTAAATGCTCCGATTGTATTAGTAAAAGTGTGCAACAACAACAACAAAATCAGCTTAGGGGACTTGGCCCCCTGCTCCCCACAAACGACTTGCCCCCCCCCCACCCCCCGTTTACCCCACCATGAAGGCGGCCCGCCAGTACCCAGGCCATCCTGCTTTTTATTTCGTCAGGTTTCATCCTTGACAGTGCAGTCAGCCACTCTATCTCCATCACACCCCAACCCGCCCATAAAGTGTTTACTTTCCCTCAGAACCCTCCCTTCAACCAAGCCGTTAACAGGACTCCTAAACCGACGAACCCCAGCACCCTGCCACTCTATCTCCATCACACCCCAACCCACCCATAAAGTGTTCACTTTCCCTCAGAACCCTCCCTTCAACCAAGCCGTTAACAGGACTCCTAAACCGACGAACCCCAGCACCCTACCACTCTATCTCCATCACACCCCAACCCACCCATAAAGTGTTCACTTTCCCTCAGAACCCTCCCTTCAACCAAGCCGTTAACAGGACTCCTAAACCGACGAACCCCAGCACCCTACCACTCTATCTCCATCACACCCCAACCCACCCATAAAGTGTTCACTTTCCCTCAGAACCCTCCCTTCAACCAAGCCGTTAACAGGACTCCTAAACCGACGAACCCCAGCACCCTACCACTCTATCTCCATCACACCCCAACCCACCCATAAAGTGTTCACTTTCCCTCAGAACCCTCCCTTCAACCAAGCCGTTAACAGGACTCCTAAACCGACGAACACCAGCACCCTACCACTCTATCTCCATCACACCCCAACCCACCCATAAAGTGTGTACTATAAATGCATAATAGTGCACACGCGCAGGGACGTGCATGTTTTTTGTTTTTGTTTTTCACTTTTTGTTTACAGATGTATACTTTCAAATGAGTTCCATATATAGTTGAAAACTGCATTCACAATCGCACGCTGTAGTACGACAAGCATTCCACACTCATGCTAAGTCATGAAGAAACCCAGACATTTCATCACCCTCGTAAAACATTAACTTGATTCTAAAACAAAATGTCCAGAATTAGAAATCAGAAAAAAAAACCTTGCAATATGGAAATAAGTCAACCAATACCTGAATAAAAAACATTTTGAAAAAAAAAGTGTTTACTTTCCCTCAGAACCCTCCCTTCAACCAAGCCGTTAACAGGACTCCTAAACCGACGAAGCCCCAGCACCCTGCCACTCTATCTCCATCACACCCCAACCCACCCATAAAATGTTTATTATCCCTCAGAACCCTCCCTTCAACCAAGCCGTTAACAGGACTCCTAAACCGACGAACCCCAGCACCCTGCCACTCTATCCCCATCACACCCCAACCCGCCCATAAAGTGTTTACTTTCCCTCAGAACCCTCCCTTCAACCAAGCCGTTAACAGGACTCCTAAACCGACGAACCCCAGCTCCCTGACCAAAGGTCCGCCTGTCAGTGTCCCCGCCCCGCTGTCCCTCCACACCACCGGGTTGGACTCGAGGTTCATGTGAATGAGCAGCTTGTGCTGGACCACTGTGGCGTAGAAGGTGATGTTGCCTTGGTTGTCGTCCGGGGCGATCCAGATGGCCTCCACCTGCAATCGATCAAGCAATAATCAATTGATCAATCAAGCAAGCAGTCAGTAAGTCAGTCGATCAATCAATGGATTGATCAATCAAGCAAGCAGTCAGTAAGTCAGTCGATCAATCAATCGATTGATCAATTAATCAATAATTATTAATCAATCACTCAGTCAATCAATTAACCAAATCCCCAACCGACCGACCAGCCAATCAATGAATCGACCAATTAATCAATCAATAAGCCAGCCAGTCAACCAAGCATCCAACAGACCAATCAACCATTTAATCGATCAGTCAGTCAGTCGATCAATCAACCATTCAACAGAGCAATCGACCAATTAATCAATCAGTCAGTCAGCCAATCAACCATGTAACAGACCAATCAACAAATTAATCAATCAGTCAGTCAGTCGATCAATCAAACATCCAACAGACCAATCAACCATTTAATCAATCAGTCAGTCAGTTCAATCAACCATGTAACAGACCAACATCAACAAAATAATCAATCAGTCAGTCAATCAACCATCCAACAGACCAATCAACCCAATTAATCAATCAGTCAGTCAGTACAGTCAATCATCTAATCAGGCGCGAATCAACCAATTAATCAATCAGTCAATCAATCAACCTTCCAATCAGACCAATCAATCAATTAATCAATCAAGTCAGTCAGGCATGGCAGTCAAATCAACAACAATCCAACATGACCAATCAACCAATTAATCAATCAGTCAGTCCAGTCAATCAACCATCTAACAGACCAATCAACCAATTAATCAATCAGTCAGTCAGGGGGGGGGAGAGAGGTGGGTGGGGGTCTTTTCGCCATGACAAGCCTCCTAGCATAACATCATCAGGTCTAAAAACATATCCTCCCATAGTCGCAGTGTGGCTTGCCCCTCGTAGCGGCAGCAAGGTAGTCAATAACAAAAAAAAAAAACCGGTTCAAAGCACCGTAATATGTTCTCATCCCTAGCTGATGCATTTGTACCATAGTGTTCAAGTGCTTCGGGCTGTTCGGATGATCCCTGGAGTCTTTTAGCCGCCAGTAACTGTTCTCATCCCTAGCTGGTACATTTGTACCATACTTAGTGTTTTCAAGTGCTTCGGCCCTGGAGGACGGATTATCCCTGGAGTCTTTTAGCCATGTAATGTTCTCATTCCGCTAGCACTGGTACCATTTGCCTACCATACTTAGTGATTCAAGTGCTTCGGCTGGAGGATAGGATTATCCCTGGAGTCTTTTAGCCACGTAATGTTCTCATCCCTAGCTGATACATTTGTACCATACTTAGTGTTCATGTGCTTTCGGCTGGGGTGGATTATAGGGAGACTAGGATGATCCCTGGAGTCTCTTTTAGCCAGTAATGGTATCCTATCCCTAGCTGGTACATTTTGTACCCATTACTATAGTGTTCATGTTTGCTTTTCGGCTGGGGGATAGGATGATCCCTGGATGTCTTTTAGCCCAGTAATGTTCTCATCCCTAGCTGGTACATTTGGTAACCATACTTAGTGTTCATGTGCTTCGGTCTGGGGGATAGGATGATCCCTGGAAGTCTTTTAGCCAGTAATGTTATCTCATCCCTAAGCTGGTAGCATTTGTACCATACGTAGTGTTGCATGTGCGTCGGCTGGGGATTAGGATGATCCTGGTGAGTAGAGTCTTTTTAGCCAGTAAATGTTCTCATCCCATAGTCTGGTACATTTGTACCATATCTTAGTGTTCATGTGCTTTCGCTGGGGGATAGGATGTGATCCCTGGAGTCTTTTAGCCAGGGAAACAACAACAACAAACATATACACTGCTTGACTCCCTAACCCATCCTGCCCCGTGCCGTCCTTGAATGATCTTGAGAGTGTACTTTTGATGGGTGTGACGCCCGTCTCTGGCTCGTTGTCGCAGCTCAGCAGCTTGAGGTTGTGCCTGGGGTGCACGGACCACGTGCCGATGCGCGTGCCGTTCTCGTTGCGGGCCTGCAGCATGAACCCCTTGAACTGCATGGGCGCGTTGGGCTTGTTGGCGATGGTCACCGTGATGTAGGGCGACTCGTCTGCATAATACATCAATCAATAAATCGATCAATCAATCAATCAATCAATCCATCAATCAATCCAGTCAGTCAATCAATCCATCAATCAATCAATCAACCAATCAATCAATCCATCAATCAATCACACCAATCAATACCATCAATCCATCACTCAAATAGTCCATCAATCAATCCATCAATCAATCGCATCAATCGAATCCAATATCTAATCCATCGATCAATCAATCCATCGTCCAATCAATCCATCGATCAATCAATACATCGATCAATCAATCCATCAATCAATCCCATCGATCAATTCAATCAATCAATCAATCCAATCAATCAATTTATCAATCAATCAAATCAATCAATCAATCTCTCCTACTCTTCTGTTCCTGTGTTATGAAGATGTGGAGGATATGTAAGTCAGAACATGCTAAATAAAATGTTGCCTCCCCCATTCTCCTGTTTGCTTACTTATTACTATTTTTAGTATTCTTTTTCCTCTCTTATTATTTGTTTGTCTTGTGTATTATTGTTGTTGTATTGCGTGATTTGCTTCCTAAACATAACTTGGTCATGATTATCCTGATTATTAATTGGCAATGTGTTAACAGTATATCTTATCATTCAATTTTCGATATTTGAATTAGCTGATATAATTGAATGAACTTTGATGTAGAAAACTATTACTATACTTTGTTATTCAAGTTTTCCAGCTGCTCTATGGACATTAATTTTCTTTATTTGTTCTTTGCGTAACCTTATTTTGATTGCTTATGCCATTGCTTTATTCATGGTTGTTTTCAACAGTCGTCATATCGTAATATACATGTAATATACATGTAGATAGCGAGCACACTATGAGCTTCAAGCTTGTTGCTGACTCATTTATGTGTGGACAATGTATTGACTGTATATGTGCCCTCGTTGAATCTGAATAAAAAATATTTAAGCCAATCAATCAATCTTCTTCTTCTTCTTTCTTCTTCCTTCTTCTGTCTTCTTCTTTCTGCGTTCCCATGCCATAATTACCGGGACATAATGGGTAAGGTAAGTTTGTGTCTGGTTTTGCAGTTAGTTTTCACGGGTCTCCCCGCTTTGCGTACACACCGACACATTCCGATTTCGGAGGAGCTCAAAGGAGAAAGACTATATGGAAGATTTGTTTTTAAAAAAAGCAGGAGAATGGGCCAAGAAGAAATTCTGTTTAACATTCTGCCGGTTCTGGATACAGATACATATGGGACACATTATGGGAGGTTAGTAGATGTAAAGATGGTGGGGGGAACGATCCTGGAGGCAATGCCCAAGGGCAGTGCAACACCCAAAAGGAGAGGGGAAAGTCCCAAATTTTTAACAATACAGATGTATTTTTTAAAAGGCAGGAGATATGGGCCAAATAACTCAGAAAGATAGCAGGCACGATAAAAATTTTTAGAAAGAGCAAGAGAAAACGACCAGAGTCAAAGAGAGTGGCAGATTAGAGGAAGTTACAAGCACAGAACTTCCAGGAAGTGGGGGGGGGGGTTTGGGGGAACTATATTTTTACGAATCCTACGAAAAGACCACCCCGGGTATCCCCACGGGGAGAGACACTCGATGGAGGGGGCGGGGTCGTCCAACTCCCCGCATGGAGGCACAAGGCATTCCACCCAAATGCACCGAGTGTCTTAATCAATCATTCAATGGTTATTGTCTTTTACAAGACAAAGAAATGCTTTGTCTGGCATATCACATAACCATAAAATATAAACGTCGTGATTTGTTTTGCTCTGTGTTTTTGTTTGATTAAACCTTTTATTTTGGGTTTCAATTTCGACTCTGTTTTAATTTGTTATGAAGCATAATAAACGTAACTTAGGAGAAGAAGACACGGGTTATTCATACACTTCCATTCATAATAAGACATTTGTTTGCACAGACAATGTTTTTAACATAAGCATAAAAGCATATTATTAAGTTAGTATTAGAATAAATAAAAACAAAATGAAGCACAACGAGGCGCGCGCGCACATAACATACACACATACACACACACAACCACAATACACACACACACACACACACAACACACACCACACACACACACACACACACACACCACACACACACACACACACACACACACACACACACACACACACACACACCACACACACACACACACTACACGGTTTAACTTCAATTTGCATAATAAAAGTAGGTAAAGTACAATATGATAAAGTAATACAAATACAAATTAAATCATGACAGAGAACGAGGAGTGAGAGAGGAGAAGGTGCGAGATTTCTGGAGAGAGCGAGAGCGACCGGAAGTGTGAGAGAGGGGGAAGGACCGAGGAGACGGAGAACAGAGGGCTGGAGAGGGGAGAGAGGGATGATCAGAAGGCGGTACGAATCGTTTGGTGAGAGAGACAGGGATACTGGTGATTGGCGCGAGAGGAGAGAGGACGAGGATGATGACGGAGAGAGACAAGAAGAGAGAGAAGAGGGAGGTCAAGACGAGCAGAGGAGGAGAGGTGGAGAGAAAGGGAAGTCGCGCATCGATGAATGAGAATGATGGGAGAGATGAGGAAGAGGGGGAAAGAGATGAGGGAGTGGCGAGAGGGGAGAGAGAGAGGGATGATGAGGACGAAGGTGGGAGCGAGGATACGAGGATAGGGACGGAGGAGATAGGGAGAGGCTAGTGCGGAGAGACCGGAGAAAGCGGGGGAGCGGACGATAGACTAGATGAGGACGGGGACAGGATCGAGAGGAGCGGAGAGGGGGAGAGAGAAGCAGTGAGAGGAGAGTGGTAGATGATAGAGGGAGATGGAGAGAGAGGAGGAGAGGGCCCCCAGGAAGGGAGGGAGAGGAGAAGGGGTGGGCAGAGGGAGAGGGAGCCGAGAGCAGACTGGGAGAAGGAAGGAGACGGGGGGACGAGAGAGAGAAGGAGGTGAGGGAGAGTGGGAAGAGGAAGAAGGAGCAGGGAGGGTAAGAGAGGAGGGAGTGGGGGGATGAGCGGGAGGAGCGATAGAGTGGTGGAGGAGGAGCCCGGAGGAAGGAACGGGGGGAGAGTGGAGACGAGAGTACGGAGTAGTGAGAGGAGGTGGAAGAGGGAGAGGAGGGGCAGGGAGGGGGAGAGGGCAGAGGAGGTAGAAGAGAGGGAGGGAAGGAGGGAGTTTTTTTTGAGAGATGCGGAGGGGAGGTGAAGGAGAGGTACGGTAGATGAAGAGGGAGGACAAGAGCGAGAGGAGAGGGGAGGCGGAAGATAGCGAGGGAAGGAAGAGGGAGGAGTGGAGTGAGTAGAAGGAGAGGAGGGGGTGGAGGAGAGGGAAGGAAGAGGATTGGGGAGGAGAGATGAGGGTATCGGGGAGACAGGTCAGGGTGGGTGAGAGTCGAGAGGAGAGAGGGAGAGAGGAGAGAGAGTGGAGACAGGACGGATGGAAGGAGACGAGACTGAGGGAGAGGAGACGGGAGCTTGAGAACGGAGAGGGGGAGAGTGGAGAGAGAGGGACGAGAGAGAGAAGAAAAGAGAGAGAGAATTTTTTTAGAGAAGAGGGAGACGTGAAGAAGAAGCGGAGGAGAGAGAGAGAGAGAGCGAGGGAGAGAGAGAGGGAGGGAGGAGAAGGGTGGGTTGCGGGAGAGAGGAGAAGATGATGCTGATAGAATTCTTTGCTTCAGAACAAAATGTAATGTTCGAAAATGGGACAATAAATGCATATCAGGCATGCCCTATGAGTAACACTCAGTAGGGTTGGGGAAATAATAGGGATGAAAAGCCTACAACACAGAGCAACTTGCAACTGTTTTTAATGAGCGACTTAGCAGGCTTCTTTTGCCCACCAGGTGGCATAGCGCTCGAGTGGGGCTAATCCTCTCTATATTCTTAGTTGGGGATAAGAGAGAAGAGCGAGATAAGGAGGGTCCAACCCCCGCCCCCCCTCTCTCTCTCTCTATCTCTCTCCTCTCTCACTACGCCCAACTAGAAATATAAGCGTGATAAAGCCCCACTCGAGCGCTATGCCCCTTGGTGGCGCAAATAATCGCAACGTCGAACCCTTTGATCCCGCCCCTATTGGTACTATACTGGCAAAGAACACCTTTGACAAGAGTGAATAGCCCTGGTGGCTTGGGGGAAGATGGTTTTTTGAGTACTGACCAAACAAGGGAACCACTCTCGCCAATAACCCTATTTGAGGGCAGGTAATTGGCTGCCTTTCACAAGAGTGAATGCCCTTTTGGATACTGACCAACAAAGGCTTAACTCTTGCCGTCCAAGGGCGTACTAACCCAGTTGCAGGGCCAATAAAGGCCGCACTCAGCCCGCCTCACGCTCCCTCACGCTAACCAACCAAGTTAAACAAAAAATGGTTGTGAACTTTCGACAGGTTTCCTTTCTTTTGACAGAGTGAGTAAGAAGTAGAAATCACAAAAATGCAAATTTTGGTCGGATGGATAATAATATATCGAATGGGCAATTGCGCCATTTACTTCAAACTCACTCAGGCAATTGTGGGAATTTACAGCCAACGCTTGCTGGTAGTCAAGATGGCACAAGTAGTCATTTGAAAAGAGGTCACGACTGATTTTCTTCCAAATAAAACCCAAAAAAAGGTTAAGATAGTGCGTGTGAGACAGCTTTAATCAACACATGTGTGCAAAACATTGCAAAACGTGCCCATTTCATGAAATGCGCAAATAAATGGTAGGCCTGGATGGAAGTAACATAATGGCATACCTAATCTCTATGGCAGGAACGTTTCCCAATTCCTGAAATGAACGCAAATAAAATGGATAGGCATAATTTAACGGATTGGAAGTAACATTGTGGATTACTTACTCTCTATGGGCAGAAAGTTAGGCCATTTCATGAAATGCGCAAATAAAAATGGGTAGGCCTAATTTTCACGGACTGGAAGTAAAGGTGAAGACGGGTAAAAAGCCATGGTCGGGTAAGAAGCCCATGCCACTTATCTTCAAATTTCAGTCACATTTTGCCCATGAGACGAGCTTAGCATTCATATCACGGCAAATTTAACTGAAATTTGCTTTATTTCATGAGCTAATTGGCATGGGCTTCTACCCGACCATGGCTTTTCCCCCCGTCTTCACCTATAGTCAACTTACTCTCTATGGGCAGAACGTTGGCCATGTCATGAAATGCGGCAGATAAAAATGGGTAGGCTAATTTTGACGGATGAAGTACACATAATGGTATATTACTCTCCGCATAGACGTATTGTTGCTTTGAGGTGAAGGGCGGAGGATCTCTTGCGTTCTTGAATCCGCGCCATTGTGCACGGGACTTCATGGTATTGCACGCTTCCTCAGGCGCCCCTTTCTCGTAGGCATGGCAACCAGCAAGGAGTGCAAGAGCACCGCGGCTAAACGCTCACCAGCTACTACCGAAGGCAGGCATGATTTGGAGGGGGGTGGGATGCTCCTAGTTGGTTTAGCTGGTTGGTTGTTACGTTGCTGTTGTTGTGTTGTTGTGTTGTTGTTGTGATTTTTTTGAGAAAAAACGCAGCCTGAAAGCTTAAGAAAACATGAATGAAAAGAACACTATCATTAATAAGAATTATAGTTCGTGTAGTCTACCACACTCCACTAAAATCGTACGACTGTTACGATACGATGGATCACGTGGTATCAAAGAACAGAATTGTGATGGCGCATCGAGTGATCACTGTGATGAATCGTGTTCTAGTACAGTCCTATGAATTTAGTGAGACCGTTGCGGCTGGCCGTTTTCTTTAGGGTCACAAGCTTACATCTCCACTAAAGATGATAATCGTGTATCGAGATAAGGGTTTTAACAGACGTTTTGGCAGGATGTCTGATATGAGAGTTGCTAAAGGTCTGTGTACACGTTAACAAAATAACACTATTCACAAGATATTTTTATTCCCCATGGCAACACAGTGTGATAGACCAACTCCCACTCTTAATAAACCTTACATTCACTAGGGGCCATGGCGGAAATAGAAATATCTTTGTGGAATGGTCCGGTAACGTGACACAGACCTTAACAAGAGATGATTACACAGCAGCGTTGTGCTTTTAGATACGACTTCCCTACAACTCGCTGTGTTGCCAGGAGAAAATAGTGATATTTTGTGAATAACGCTAACGTACGTGTACAAGAGACCTTAACCCTTTCGCCGCCAAAATGTGCATTTTAGCCCACACAATGATTTAAAACATATGTCCCAAAAAAGAAAGAAGAAAATATAGAATAAAAAAAAAAAAAAAAAAAAAACTAGCTGGCCATCAAACTGGGGTCTATTATCCAAAGACCCTATTGTCTTAGTTTTGGGAAGTAGGTGATAGGGCTCTTATTAGTAGTAGGTTCTTTCAACAGAAGATCCCCCCAATACTGCCGATGAGATTTTCTCTGCTATCTGAGTAAATGTAATGGACCTTTTTGGATGAGTAATTATGGTAGTCCGGTTGTGATGTGAATTTGTCGAAAGGTGTAACACAGATTTAACAGAGCATTTATGTGTCACTAGAGGTTAGTTTAACGTCGGTTCGCTTGTGCTGTTGCGCACAGCTAGCTCTGTAGGCCCTAATTGCTTTTAAACATCGGCGCTTATGTTATTTAGTCCCGAGCCGAAGGTATGTCGGGGAGTGCTGATTGTTTTTATTGTGTCCGTCCGTCCGGTGTCCGTCCAGTCCGTCCGTCCGGCGTGCCTCCGTCGTCCGTCCGTATTGGATGGCTGATCCGTCCCCTCTCACCTTCTCTCACATACCTTGTGTGTGCTAGTCTATGCTACATGTCATCTAAATTTGTATACTAGTTTCCAAGATGCAAGTCGTCTACCACTGCATGTTAGATTAGTTTTACATTTAAGGTATAAGGCGCGGACAGTTTTAAGGGTTCAAACCCGAAACACACAATCGCGAAATATCTCGACGAGTTTGCATCATATTTCAATGCAGTTTTTTTCACACACATTTCTTGATGAATGGCTATGAACAAAGTTGTCATGACTTGTTCTGTGCGCTCGTGTGCGCATGATCGCGCGCGTTCAAATCGCGGGGTCCGAACCCAAGGTTACATATAAAACATTTATTCAGTATACGTGCTGTTTTGATGCCTTTTATGTAGTCTACGTGCTGTTTTGATGCAGTTTTTATGTATGTGTACAACCGACAACAACAATTTTTTTCTTTTTACGCGTGCTGGAGTAGCTCGGCGATGCTGCGAGGGGACTTTGCAGCGACTCGGCGTGCACTGTTTGTTTGGTTTTATTTCGGTTTGTTTTACCTGTCTGGCTGTCCTCTGTCTGTCTGTCTGTTTGTTTGGATGTCGTTTGAAGAATCTCAAATCTGAACGTTCATACAAATAACCAACTAAAAGCTAGACATATTTTTGTCCAAATAGAGTTTTTTTCTTTTAAAGTTTTGTTTATTTTCCTTATTCTCGTGTTGTTGTTGTTTTCTTTTTCTATATTATGTCTGTAATGTAATTTTAGTGAAGACGTAAAATTGTGAATTCGCGTTGCAATCGGATTGGTATCTTAGGCTAATTTGCATTTTTTCCATCCCGGATTAGTTGTCTTAGCCGCACTCATGACAATACAGGCCCAGGCCCTGTAGATATGAGTACGAATTAGACAGTCAACACGGGGAATAGTATGTACATTAGACTAAACTCCCAACACGATTGGCTGCTCAGCCTAATTTACATACTAATCCCCGTTTTGAAATGTCTAAGACGGACTCATGACTACAGGGCCAGAACATCTTGTCCCTAGGAGCAAACTACTATGAGGATGTTACACTTCACTTCAACTCCATATAAAACAACAACATTATTTGAACGATTCAGATTGAGATTATTCCAAACGACATCCAAACAAACAGACAGACAGACAGAGGACAGACAGACAGGTAAACAAACCGAAATAAAAAACAAAACAAAACAAGTGCAACGCCGAGCGGCTGCAAAGTCCCCTCGCAGCATCGCCGAGCTACTCCGAAATCGGAATGTGTCGGTTGTACACATACATAAAAACGCATCAAAACAGCACGTAACTACATAAAAAGGCATCAAAACAGCACGTAACTGAATAAATGTTTTATATATAGCCTTGGGGTTCGGACCCGCGATTTGAGCGCGCGCGATCATGCGCACACGAGCGCACAGAACAATTCATGACAACTGTGTTATAGACCATTCATCAAGAAATGTTGTGAAAAAAACTGCATTGAAATAGATGCAAAACTTCGCGAGATATTAGCGATTGTGTGTTTCGGGGTTTGAACCCTGTAACTGTCGCGACCTTGACCTTAATGTAAAACTAAATACATCAGTGGGTAGCTTGCATCTTGGCAAACTAGTATACCAAATTTGATGATGATAGACTGAATAGTTTTTGAGAAAAACGGACGAATAGCCGGACGGACGGAGGCACGCCGGACGGACGGACTGGACGGACACCGGACGGACGGACGGACCAGACAAAAACAATAGCTCCCCGAACCTTCGGCTCGGGGACTAATAACATTAAGGCGGATGTTTAAAAAGCATTAGGCCTACAGAGCTAGCTGTGCGAAGCAAAGCGAACCGACGTAACTAACCTCTAGTGACACATAAATGCTCTGTTAACCCTTTCACCGCCTACCATATTTCAGCCAAAAATGTCCATTAGATTTACCTGGATAGAGAACAAAACTCATCTGCAGTATTGGGGATTCTTCTGTGACATATATATAATAAGGCCTATCCTTACTTCCCAAAACTAAGACAATAGGGTATTTGGATAATAGACCCCAATTTGGTGCCTTTTAGTGACGTAGGTGTTAAACCACTGTGGTGCTAAAATGCAATTTTGGCGGCGAAAGGGTTAAGGACTCGATACACGTACGTTAGCTTTATTCACGGGATATTTCTATTTCCCCATGGCAACACAGTGAGTTGTAGGTAAGTCGTATCTAAAAGCACCATCGCTGTGGAATCATCTCTTGTTAAGGTCTGTGTACACGTTAACACCATTCACAAGATATTTCTATTTCCCCATGGCAACATAGTGAACTGTAAGTTATATTAAGAGTGGGCTATCACTGTGTTGCCATAGGGAAATAGAAATATCTCGTGAATAATGTTAATTAACGTGTACACAGACCTTTAGCAACTCTCATATCAGACATCCTGCCAAAACGTCTGTTAAAACCCTTATCTCGATACACGATTATCATCTTTAGTGGAGATGTAAGCTTGTGACCCTAAAGGGCCAGCCACACGTCCACTAAATTCATAGGACTGTACGATACGATTCGATCACGTGATCTCGATGCGCCAATCACATTTGTTCTTTGATACCACGTGATCGAATCGTATCGTACAGTCGTACGATTTTAGTGGACGTGTGGTAGACCTACACGAACTATAATTCTTAATTAAATGATAAGTGTTCTTTTTCATTCATGTTTTCTTAAAGCTTTCAGGACTGCGTTCTACAAAAAAGCAACAACAACAACAACAACAACAACAACAACAGCAACGTAACAACCAACCAGCTAAACCAACTAGGAGCATCCCACCCACCCTCCAAATCATGCCTGCCTTCGGTAGTAGCTGGTGGAGCGTTTTAGCCGCGGGTGCTCTTGCACTCCTTGCTGGTTGCCATGCCTACGAGAAAGGGGCGCCTGAGGAAGCGTGCAATACCATGAAGCCCGTGCACTATGGCGCGGAGTTCAAGAACGCCAAGAGATCCTCCCCCTTCACCCTCAAAGCCAACCAATACGTCTATGCGGAGAGTAAGTATACCATTATGTTACTTCCAATCCGTCAAAATTAGGCCTACCCATTTTATCTGCGCATTTCATGAAATGGCCAACGTTCTGCCCATAGAGAGTAAGTATGCCCTATAGGTGAAGACGGGGGGGAAAAGCCCATGGGCGGGTAAGAAGCCCATGCCAATTATCTCATGAAATAAAGCAAATTTCAGTCAAATTTGCCCGTGAGACGAATGCTAAGCTCGTCTCATGGGCAAAATGTGACTGAAATTTGAAGATAATTGGCATGGGCTTCTTACCCGACCATGGGCTTTTTACCCCGTCTTCACCTATTACTTCCAATCCGTGAAAATTAGGCCTACCCATTTTATTTGCGCATTTCATGAAATGGCCAACGTTCTGCCCATAGAGAGTAAGTATGCCACAATGTTACTTCCAATCCGTGAAAATTAGGCCTATCCATTTTATTTGCGCATTTCATGAAATGGGAAACGTTCTGCCCATAGAGAGTAGGTATGCCATTATGTTACTTCCAATCCAGGCCTACCCATTTTATTTGCGCATTTCATGAAATGGGCAACGTTTTGCAATGTTTCACACATGTGTTGATTAAAGCTGTCTCACACTCACTATCTAACCTTTTTTTGTTTTATTTGGAAGAAAATTCAGTCGTGAACTCTTTTCAACTAACTACTTGTGCCATCTTCACTACCAGCAAGCGTTGGCTGTAAATTCCCACAATTGCCTGAGTGAGTTTGAAGTAAATGGCGCAATTGCCCATTCGATATATTATTATCCATCCGACCAAAATTTGCATTTTTGTGATTTCTACTCACTCTGTCAAAAGAAAGGAAACCTGTCGAAAGTTCACAACCATTTTTTGTTTAACTTGGTTGGTTAGCGTGAGGCGGCCTTTATTGGCCACTGCAACTAGGGTTAGTAACGCCCTTGACGGCAAGAGTTAAGCCTTTGTTGATCAGTATCCAAAAGGGCAATCACTCTTGCAAAAGGCAGCCATTAAGTGACCTCAAACAGGGTTATTGGCGAGAGCTGTTCCCTTGTTTGGTCAGTACTCAACCATCTTCCCCCAGCCACCAAGGGCATTCACTCTTGCAAAAGGTGTTCTTTGCAGTATAGTAGCCAATAGGGGCGGATCAAAGGTCGACGTATGGCGATTATTTGCCCACCAGGGGGCATAGCGCTCGAGTGGGGCTTATCACGCTATATTCTTAGTTGGGCGTAGTGAGAGAGAGAGAGAGAGAGAGAGAGAGAGAGGGGGGGGGGGGGTTGGACTCCTCCTTATCTCTCTCTCTCTCTTTATCCCCAACTAAGAATATAGAGAGGATTAGCCCCACTCGAGCGCTATGCCACCTGGTGGGCAAAAGAGCCTGCTAAGTCGCTCATTAAACAGTTGCAAGTTGCTCTGTGTTGTAGGCTTTCATCCCTATTATTTCCCCAACCCTACTGAGTGTTACGTCATAGGGCATGCCTGATATGCTTTATTGTCATTTTCGAACATTACATTTGTTCTGAATCAAAGAATTCAGTCATCATCATCTTCTCCTCTCTCCCACAACCCACCCTTCTCCTCCCTCCCTCTCTCTCTCCCTCTCTCTCTCTCTCTCTCTCTCTCTCTCTCTCTCTCTCTCTCTCTCTCTCTCTCTCTCTCTCTCTCTCTCTCTCTCTCTCTCTCTCTCTCTCTCTCTCTCTCTCTCTCTCTCTCTCTCTCTCTCTCATATTTATTTGTATTTGTATTACTTTTATGCATATTATACTTTACTACTTTTATGCAAATTGTAAGTTTAAACCGTGTGTGTGTGTGTGTGTGTGTGTGTGTGTGTGTGTGTGTGTGTGTGTGTGTGTGTGTGTGTGTGTGTGTGTGTGTGTGTGTGTGTGTGTGTGTGTGTGTGTGTGTGTGTGTGTGTGTGTGTGTGTATGTGTGCGTGTGTGTGTGTGTATGTGTGTATGTATGTGCGCGCGCGCCTCGTTGTGCTTCATTTTGTTTTTATTTATTCTAATACTAACTTAATAA
>CM065696.1:25349475-25359475 GCA_017654935.2 Phymorhynchus buccinoides
CTGTTAACGGCTTGGTTGAAGGGAGGGTTCTGAGGGAAAGTAAACACTTTATGGGCGGGTTGGGGTGTGATGGAGATAGAGTGGCTGACTGCACTGTCAAGGATGAAACCTGGACGAAATAAAAAGCAGGATGGCCTGGGTACTGGCGGGCCGCCTTCATGGTGGGGTAAACGGGGGGGTGGGGGGGGGGCAAAGTCGTTTGTGGGGAGCAGGGGGCCATGTCCCCTAAGCTGATTTTGTTGTTGTTGTTGCACACTTTTACTAATACAATCGGAGCATTTAGAGACAGCTTTCATTTTTTTAAGCAGTAAAACTTGTTTGTTTTTCCTCATTCCAGAAAAATCATTCTTCAATCAATTCAGGATTCCCTGAAAAATAACAAAGCCCAAATCAGGTTCCCTGCTTTCCCTGCCATGTGCTGTCATTCATGTGCACTGTGTTCCGGCGCAACTCGAATTTCTACTATTTTTTTTATAAATGAAAAAAGCGTCCCTGTACGATACTGTGCAATTAAAAACAATGTTTCAACGACAATAATAGTACTTTCTTGTTTTGGCCCCCCCCCAAAAAAAAGAAGAAGAAAGTAGTTTGAAAGAAACAAACAAATTAAAATGTAAATGCTAATGTCATGGTCAGAGAATACTTCTGTCTAGGTTTCAAAATAATAGCTTTCGTGTTTCTTATTTGCATTGTTGTTGTGGCCATTATTATTTTTGTTGTTGACGCACTTAGTGGTTGTATCGCATTGGCACTGTCTAACTGGCGTTCCTTTCCTGATGGTCAGTTAGAATGCAGTTCTTTGATGAATGACATTCTGCCTAACGTTCTTCCGGTCTGGAACCGACACATATGGGACATTAGTAGATATAAAGATGGTGGGAACGATCCTGGAGGCAATGCCAGGAAGGGCAGTGCAACACCAGGAAAGTCCCGAACTTTTAACAATGCAGGTGTGTAATTGCGGTATTGTATAATAATTCAGTTCTTTTTTTTGGGTGGGTGGGTGGGTATATAAAGAACCACCAGATCACGTGTCAAAATCACGGGTTTCACGTGTTTTCCCTCTGGTAAGAAATCTTGTTTTGACCAGGTTCGACTGCCATACAAATGCCCCCAAATTGAAAACGAAACATCCTTTTAAAGAGCAGCCTTAATTTCAAGTTGGGGCATTGGAATGTGGGTCACAGCTACCCTCCCCAATAAAAAATAAAAAGACAAAATTTATCCACCCAAAAAGGAATGGTTCCAGCAAACAAATAGTATAAGTGCATGGCTTTGTACATCGATTTCTCGGCAAATATGTAGATTTACACCCTCCTGCTCTATTTCTTGGTTCTTTCTGTGGTTAGGGATAGGGTTAGGGTTAGGGATAGGGTTAGGGTTAGATGGTCTTTTCTTTTGCCTCAAGCATCTGCTTTTTTGTCAAAATCATCTATTTTTTGGGAGCATTAAATCGCTGCCAAAAACCCCCCAAGGGACTTAATCGTGGTGAGTCAGTGTGTTTCTAAAGACACACTGACCCACCACGATTAAGTCCCTTGTTTTTTTTCTGGATAGTTTGACCCACATACAAATTCCCCCAACTTTAAATTGAGGCTGCTCTTTAAAAGGATGTTTCGTTTCGATTTGGGGGGGGCTTCTGCATAGGAGTAAAACCTGGTCAAAACAAGATTTCTTACCAGCTATAAGAGGGAAAACACGTGAAACCCGTGATTTTGTCACGTGCTCTGGTGGGTCTTTAAAGACACAGTAGGTCTAACTGCATTCTCGCGTTACCCTTCCTCTGATATCTTCATCCCCGTTCCATTTTCTTTGCGGGACTTGCCTTCTAGGGACGCTGAAAATTGTGCAGCCAGATGATTGTGAATGAGACCCCCAAACCGCGGTGCTTGGGTTGAATGGCTGGTTTTGGTTGGCTGGTTGGTTGGTTGGCTGTTTCTTTTAAATGATTACCACCCCCACCCCACCCCCCAACATACATATACAAACATTATATCTGGTGCAGAACTGTCGTACAAGCATAAGCCTACATCATCATGTTGGTGCATTTTCTTGGTTGGCTGGTTGGTCGTTTGTTTTGGGTTGGCTAGTTGGTCGATTGGTTGGTTGGCTGCGGGTTTTTTTTAGCTTAGTTTTTTAAACTCCTATTTCTATCAGAACGGGCAGGAGAATCAACCGTTGTCCAGTATTTCTTGCTCTACCATCAATGGGAAACTCTTATTTTATATACGGGAGACTACATTTTGAGTATGTTGGTTTTTTGCTCCTTTTGTTGCCTGCGTTTTGCTCTTGTTGCTATATTTTGCTATTTTCTTGTGTGTCTATGTTCATAAAGGCGCATTCGCCGAAATATCCAGTAGTTTTGTTCTTTTGTCTCTTGTGAATGAAATAACGTCACTTTACACTTGTCGTGTAGTTGTTTGTTTGTTGTGTCTTAGTTTATGTAGTCATAGTCCTGGTCGAACACAAACGACTATAAAGGCCCAGCCACACTGCGTACGATTTGACCCCCAATACGATACGATTATGACAATGTCTGCGAGTTATTATGATTCACGTGAAATACTTCCGTCTAAAACTAACTCTATTTTTCGTTCTCTATAGGCCTTTGCAACTAGGGTTATTAACGCCCTTGACAGTGAGAGTAATTGCTCTTGCTGGTCAGTACTGACAAGGGCATTCACTCTTGCGAAAGGCAGCCATTTAGTGGCATCAAATAGGGGTTATTGGTGAGAGTTATCCCACTGTCTGGTCAGTACTGAACCATCTTTCTCCACCCTCCAAGGACGTTCACTCTTGCAAAAGGTGTTCGTTGCAGACCCCAATAGAATAGTATTAGTAATGGCCACTGCAACTAGGGTTATTAACGCCCTTGACAGCAAGAGTTAAGCCCTTGTTGATCAGTATCCAAAAGGGCATTCACTCTTCCAAAAGGCAGCCATTAAATGGCATCAAATAGGGTTATTGGCGAGAGTTATTCCCTTGTTTGGTCAGTACTCAACCATCTTCCCCCACTCACCAAGGGCATTCACTTTTGCAAAAGGTGTTCTTTGCAGTGGCCAAAACTCACGTAGACCGCAATACACGAGTGAAATAAAATGTCCGATACAACAAAGTAACAATCGTGTACGGGAGACTTACAAATATAGTGACCAAAACTAGTAGGATTTCATCAGGTTTATTTAGACAGTATAATTTCACGTCAATCATGCCTCACAAATGTCAAAATCGGATCGTAGTGAATCGAATCGTAGGCAAACCATCGAGGCCTTTATCCTACTTCAGTATTGTGGTCTTCAGTTTCACTTCTAATTCTTTTCGCAATGCTTTTTGTACACATCGAAAATGTCGTTAAAAAACAAACAAACAAACAAACAAACAGCTACCTTTTGTAAATACTCCGGTATGTGTGCATTACTTTATGTAAGTTTATATCTTTTTTTTTGACGATGTTTTTTTCTTCCCCTACTTCAACTGTTCCTTTAAAACGGGCACCGATTTGTTTTAAACGCATTTTATTAATACTCAATATAGCAGCAAAATAAACAAATGCAAATGAGCACAACAAGTTTAAAGCTTATACAAGGCGCTCAAACACAGATATGCTACACAATATTGGCTGCCAAAAGTAATGACACTGGAACAGAACATAATAATGAAATAACAGCAACAATTGAACATTTAGAGAAAGAACAAGTGAATGAATATACACAACGCGAACAAACAACAACAGCAACATAATAGATAACTCTCACAAAACTGTAACATAGAATTTGAATCTGAAGGGGTGGGGGGCACCGATTTCCGTGGGTTTTTTTTCTCTCTCCCATTTCACGTGTCCTTAATTAAATCGTTTTCTTTGTTGTTTTTTAAATATCGTATTTGTGCCTTTCACTTTGTGGCATAACTGTATAGCAAGCACACAAATAAACTCACGAAAGAAGGAATAAAAAGCACGTAGTGTCACACGCTTCGTGTTCACGCTTAAACTAATGTTTGGCTTGTGTTTTTGTGGGGTTGCGATCCAATCTCTCTACTCCTCTCTCTCTCTCTCTCTCTCTCTCTCTCTCTCTCTCTCTCTCTCTCTCTCTCTCTCTCTCTCTCTCTTCTTCTTCTTCTTCTTCTTCTCGTCAATCGGCCACCTTCATTAGGTTGAAGATTTTGCTGATATTGAAAAAAAAAGAAAAGAACACGAAGGTCACGCGCAGTGCCAGGTCACCAAAGAAGTTAGAAGAAAATAAATGAACTGAATTTAAATAAATGATACATACTTAAGGGGGGGGGGGGGGGGGGGGGGGGGGGGGGGGGGGGGGGGGGGGGGGGGGGGGGGGGGGGGGGGGGAGGGGGGTGGGGGGGGGGGGGGGGGTGTAGAATACAAAGATATTCAGACTCCCTAGTCTGATATGCCCAGCATTAGTGGAGCTGCCGGACAGGCACAATGCTCGTCAGTCTACAGCAAGCTGGAGACCTACTGTCTCTGTCTCTCTCCCTTCTCTCTCTCTCTCTCTCTCTCTCTCTCTCTCTCTCTCTCTCTCTCTCTCTCTCCCTTCTCTCTCTCTCTCTATCTATCTCCACTTTCTCTTCCCATCTCCCATGTTCTTTTGAAATCATTTTAATCCTCCGTTTTAGACATAAAGACCCACCACGTCACGTGTCAAAATCATGGTGTTCACTTCCCTCTTATAGCTGGTAGGAAATCTTAAGAAATCTTCCAAGCATAAGAGGGAATGTGACACGTGACGTGGGGGGTCTTTAACCCTTTCACCGCCAGCCATCTTTGAGCCAAGAATGTCCATTAAACTTACTTGGCTACAGTAAAGATTTTGTCTGCAATATGGTGGGATTTTTCTGACACATTTAGAATAGGGTCAAGCCTTGCTACCCAAACTTAGGAACACAATGTCATTGAATAATAGACCCTGATTTGAAGAGTTTTAATGGTGTGTGTGTTAAATCATTGTGGAGCAAAAATGCGACATTGGCAGTGAAAGGGTTAAGGGTCATCCACACGTCAGCTGGAATCGTACGACTGTACGATGCGATTCGATCACGTAATCTCGAGGCGCGAATCACACTTGTTATTGTTGGAGACCACGTGATCGAATCGTATCGCACAGTCGTAAGATTTCAGTGGACGTGTGGCTGGCTCTTTACTATTGGGTTTAGTTGCTTCTCAATGAAAAGCAGGCCGTCCCGAAGTTCTTATAATAGAATGGGATTGTTTTAAACACCTTTTATTTGACAGACATTTGCAGTTACAAAACACTGGAGTTGTTATATACACAGTGCTTGAGTTCTTCAGAAACTGCAAAGAAGTAATTAAAGTAGGTACAAAAACAACAACAACATACGCACGCACGCACGCACACACGCACGCACGCACACGCACACACACACACACACACACACACACACACACACACACACACACACACACTCAAGCTCTTCTACAGACCCTCCCACATTCTCACAAGCACACGCTATTTTTAACAAAAATCGCAATCACAACAGAGAAATGTACTGAACAATGTAATATTACAAATATTCAACAAATATATTTACACAATTTGTACAGCTTGCCTATTCATTTCACATCTATGACACAGAGCACATTAAAATATAAAACCCTATTAAAACCATAAACTGCGAGCAAACTTGTCAAGGTAGACAATTCAAAATTGATAATCACGTTAAACCTAATTATTTGAGAAGGAACGCCTTCCAGGACTAAGACAAATACTAACAAATAAACCATAAAAAAGAATTCATGCAAATTTATCTTGAGTTGGTAAGATTTAATGAAACGATTTGTTAAAACGTAGAATGAAACGTTATACCACTAAAATTAGTTGTTCTTTTCTTAAATGCCAATTTGGGTCAGTGATCTAAATACTCCATAAGCTTACAAGCATATCTTATTATAATCGCATACGTTTACATGCATATCTTATTATAATCGCATAAGTTTACAAGCATATCTTATTATAATCACATAAGCTTACAAGCATATCTTATTATAATCGCATAAGTTTACATGCATATCTTATTATAATCACATATGCTTACATGCATATCTTATTATAATCGCATAAGTTTACATGCATATCTTATTATAATCACATGAGTTTACATGCACATCGTATCATAACCACCGTGGCTTTTAGATTCGGTTAGTCGTGGGCTAAATCAGCATTTAGATCACCAATCGCTGATCAATAATTTGTTAGCACAATCATTATTTCAATACAAATAAATGAGAAGAACATGAAAGATACAAGCGAAACTTTATACAGTAATACACTGTCCAGACTACAACTACTCTACAATTACCGTATTAGCGTATTACAGTACAAATTGTGATCAGAAAAAAATAAAAAGATGTTCATTTAGAAACATTGTCAATGCTGCCAAGATAGTGTGAACAAAATCATCATACACACTTTCATATAAAACAACACAGTCATGCATACACATACACATACACAGTACATTCGCATACGCAATTACGCTTTATACTCTCTCTCTCTCTCTCTCTCTCTCTCTCTCTCTCTCTCTCTCTCTCTTACACACACACACACACACACACACACACACACACACACACACACACACGCATACACACACACACACACGCACACACACATACAAACACACACATCCAAGCGTACACACGGCCAAGCACACAATTACATACACCACCACCCTACCCCCCTATCTCTCTATCATATACAAATGTGCTCTTGCGAAGCACAATTTTTGTAAAAACAAAATGCTGCCGTTTTTGCAGAACCTTGCACACCCACGATTTCTGCAGCACCTGGACGGAACAAAAAAAAGAAATAATATAGTATTTCAAAGATTTATTTTCAGAGACACATTGATAGAAACAGTGGAATATTAGCTACATATTTTACACTCCTTCGACCTTCTTGATCTTCTTCGTCGATCGCTCAGACAGTTTCCTGTCACATAAGCGCAGATGCGTCATGCTGTCGTAATGCGCCTAACTAAGAAATAGTTAGGCCCAGCATGTCCGTCTTCGTCTGGATAAAAGCTTCTAGAACAAAATAAATCTTCTAGTTTCTAGAACAAAGGCAGGGGAATGGACCGGTAAGACGGACAGAATGTAGATGACAGTAAGCAAAGGGAAAAGGCAGAGTCAAAGACAGTGAGAGATTAGAGGAAGTTACAAGCGCAGAACTTCCAGAAGGTGGGTGAACTATTTGTACGAAAGACCCCCCGGTATCCCCACGGGGGAAGCATTCCTTTCATAAAACTTCAGAACATTATTAGATAAAACTTGTTGCTGAACTTTCCCTCCCCCCCTCCCTCCCTCTATGCATTCTCAGCAGCAGAATGCACGTATATTTCACCGTCAACATTTAATTAAAGACACACTGACCCACCACGCTTAAGTCTTGTTTTATCTGGGTAACTGTGACCCACATACAAATGTCCCCAACTTCAAATTGAGGCTGCTCTTTAAAATGATTGAAGTGATGTCACTGTCCACCGTAACATTTTGGTATTGCATCACAAGTTGTTTACGTCTTTACGTCATGTGTGTCACTATGTCATATCTATTTTTAGCACTGGACAACGGGTTGAACCCGAAACGTCGTGTTTTGTTTTGCTCTGTGTTTTTTTATTTTTTATCATTAAACCGTTTCTTCTGGGTTTTAATTTCGACTTTGTTTTAATTTGTTGTGAATTTTATTGAACCCAGCAGTCTTCGTTTCTTCACATTCTTTAAAATGATGTTTCGTTTTCATTTATCTGGGGACATTTGTATGGGAGTCAAACCTGGTCAAAACAAGATTTCTTACCAAAATTTTTTTAATCAGCACAGCAAATGTACCTGAATCCCGAATGCTTGGAGTGCCATGTCTTAACTCATTCCGGACGAATTCCAAGGTTACTCGGAACAGGAGAACGCCAGTCAGGGCCTAATTCAGAGTATTCTCAGAACAGGAGAACGCCAGTCAGGGCCTAATTCTGAGTATACTCGGAACAGGAGAACGCCAGTCAGGGCCTAATTCAGAGTATTATCAGAACAGCGATTTTTTGGTCTAACACCTGTCTAAAAACCATGATTTTACAATCCCAACCACGTTTTTGGAGTTACAGTACATCTCTTCATCACTGGTCCAGCTGTCGTTCCACATAATGTCTGGCACTTCTATCTCAAATGTTAATGCTAAAAATGTCAAAACAATTCGGCCCTAGACAAGCTTCAGAGAATACTCCAATAATGTTTTCATGAACAGTGATAGCAATAAGGAGACTAATGATTCCGATTTTAATGCAAGTCACCACGATTTCAAAGCGAACAAAATCATTATTAATAAACTCGGATCAACCAGTAATGTTGTCAAAACTGAATCATTGACAGTGTGAGTTTTGTTGCGCTTCTTATTTGCTATAGCATTTTTTTCTAGGCAGCCCCAGGCCAGTAATGAGTTTACCTAGGGCAGTGAAGTCCTGAAGGGATTAAATTAAGGCAGGGGTATGTGTTCCAGTGCATGTCCGTGAGGCGTGGGGGACACCTTGATAACGGTGTGGTCCGGGATGCTGATGTGCGGAAGCTCGTCTGCAATAAGAGAAGCTTTTCCATTAACCATTTCACCGCCAATGTCGCATTTTAGCACCACAATGGTTCAACACCCATGTCATTAAAAGGCCATCAATTCAGGGCCTGTTATCAGAAGACCATATTTTATTAATTTTGGGATGTAAGGATAGGCCTAATGTTATATATGTCACATAGGAATTCCCAATATTGCAGATAATGTTTTTCTCTCTACCAAGTTCAGCATAATGGTAGTTTTGGGCTGAAAAATGGCTGGCGGCGAAAGGGTTAAAAGCAGGGGTTGGCTTTAATGGGGTAATTGCCTTAACGTGTTATCATAAGAGGAATAAAGAAGGGTGATGACACGTTTAGGCAAATGCCCCTCGAAATGTGACATCCGTTCTCGAGGTCTCTGTCTCTCTGTCTCTGTCTGTCTGTTTGTCTGTCTCTCTCTGTCTGTCTGTTAAACTGTCTGTTTCTCTCACTCTCTCTCTCTCTCTCTCTCTCTCTCTCTCTCTCTGTCTCTCTCTCTCTCTGTTAACCCTTCCACCGCCAGCCATACTTCAGCCAAAAATGTCCATTAAATTTACCTGGGTAGAGAACAAAATCCATCTGCAGTATTTGGGGATTCTTCTGTGACATATATAAAATAAGGTCTACCCTTAGTTCCCCAAACTAAGACAATAGGGTCTTTGAATAATAGACCCCAATGTGATGCTGTTTAGTGACATGCTAAAATGCGACGTTGGCGGCTAAAGGGTTAAACTAACTCTCTCTCTCTCTCTCTCTCTCCTCTCTCTCTCTCTCTCTCTCTCTCTCTCTCTCTCTCTCTGTGTTAACCCTTCCACCGCCAGCTATATTTCAGCCAAAAATGTCCATTAAATTTACCTGGGTAGAGAACAAAATCCATCTGCAGTATTGGGGGATTCTTCAGTGACATATATATAAAATAAGGTCTACCCTTATTTCCCCAAACTAAGACAATAGGGTGTTTGACTAATAGACCTCAATTTGATGCTTTTTAGTGACATGGGTGTTAAATCACTGTGGTGCTAAAATGCGACGTTGGCGGCTAAAGGGTTAAACTCTCTCTCTCTCTCTCTCTCTCTCTCTCTCTCTCTCTCTCTCTCTCTCTCTCTCTCTCTCTCTCTCTCTCTCTCTCTCTCTCGCAGTTCATGCATAAAGGGCATGCATCGGGAACAAATTCAAACAAATTATTTGGGTACGAAAGAATCACGTGTTTGGCTATAGTATATAATACACCATCGCTTACAATAAACAAGACAGCAATTGGAAACCGGTCAAAGCACCTAATTCACAACGAAGTCTTTCGTTAAAGACACACTGACGCACCACGATTAAGTCCCTTGTTTTTGTCTGGGTAGCTGTGACCCACATACAAATATCCCTAACTTGAAATTGAGGCTCCTC
>CM065696.1:25364475-25369475 GCA_017654935.2 Phymorhynchus buccinoides
TACTCATATAGATATATTCACACATATATCTTCCGCGGTACTTTTTCGTGCGACCAAATGCATATATATTTCATGCTTTGTTTGTCTCAAGAAATAAGAAACTTTTGATTAAACTTAAGCACTTCGTTACAGCTATAAACAGTTCTTTTCGATGATTTTTATATGGATAAAATGTCACATGTCTTGTTCTTTTGATTGTGGTACAGGTATATTTTGTCCATGATGTTACATATTATCTACTTGTTGATATTGTTTGTCGTTTCTGATAGTAATTAGCATAGACATCACTCTGTATTGATGTTTGAGTGTTTAACTATGTGTGTGCTTTGTTTTATATTTCTGTGCCCCAAGTGGGTATGAAATAAAACATTTGCCTTGCCCCTTGCCTGGCCGAGATATTATTTTTCGGACCCCATTTCTGCATTTCGCTTTGGTCCGATCAAGCCTTTTGCGTACCTGTGTTTGCACCGCGCAGGCGCACTGGGCTTTACGCGTCAAAGTTCGAATCACGTACATTTAAAACATGATTAAATAAACCAACACGAAGAACTTTATAGTAACATGCGAAATGAAAATACAACTATTTAGGCCTACTATGACAATGCAATGCACTCCCACTGTGCACGCGCGCGCACACACTGACACACAATCTTCTCTAGCCTTTTTCTTTCATGGAGAAGAAGATTCTTTCTAGTCTCTGGTCAGACTGTAGATAGTTTTGGGTGCAAAGTATTCTACCTATAACAGTATAACGGTAGAACTTTCCGTGGAACGAGTTGCTTACAAGTATATAGGCATAGAAGTGTCGATGTCGGCTGAAAGAGTAGACCGACACGAATGTAAGAACGTAGATATTTGATAGGCCTACTAGTCTCAGTGATAGGCCTACTATTAGGCCTAAAATTAGTAAATGGGCGTGATCATTCGATACATATTGGCTGTTTCCCTCAGGAGGCAAATCGAGGATTCAAACAACAATTTATCTTTAACACAAAAATTGGCCATGAGCAACTAAAACTCAGCCGATAGGAGTGACGTCCCTTGCGCAAGAAATGCAGAAATGGGGTCCGAAAAAAAAAATCGTTGCCTGGCCTCGATTGCGCTTGTTGTCAATAGCGACCGTTGAACTTATCAATCGTGCCTGTTGAAAAGGTTGAAATGGCTCACGAGAAAAAACAATAGACGTAATGGAAGGTTTGCATAAATTGAGATGTTTATTTTGAGAAGATTGCGCTAAAGCTGGAAATCCACATCCACGTCACGGCAGCTTTTTTTTTGGTCGTTGTCGTCCTAGGTTTCGATACATGTTCATATTCTGATCGCTTCTCGGCCTTTTGGCTAAGACTGATTCAGGAACATCAATTTTTGTTTATACCCTGGTTGGTTTGTTCAGCCCGTCGTACATGGCGAAAGCCGATACGCGACGTTAAACTGAACTTCCACCTAGGTTTCCGTGACGAAACCCGAAGTTTTGAATCCATGCAAACGGAAACGACAGGCGCCTTTTCTGTTTTTGAAAGAGATGGTACCCTACCTATCCAAACATCCGACCTTGACCGAAATCCCCCCCCCCTCCCCCCCCCCTCCCTCCCCCCATTTCTATAGCTGAGCGAGGCATTTTTCTTCTCAGATTTCATGGTGTCGTCCTTATTGGCCACTGCAACAACCATGTTTTGCTAGAGTGAATGCCCTTGGTAGCTGCTTAAGTACTGACCAAACAAGGGATAAAGGTCAAGATGTGCCACCCCCCCCCTACCTATCTGGGTTAATTCTATTTTTCCGTTATTGCCTTTCTTACCATACATAAAGCTGTATTTTAGGAACATTTTTAGCTAATTACCTTTTTGGAATACTAACCCTATCCCTAAACCTAACCCTACCCCCCACACCCTATAAGACGGAAAAACGCAACGAACCACAACTGTGACAAATGGCGGTGTACTGCAGTGGGGGGTAGGGTTAGGTTTAGGGCTAGGGTTAGGGATAGGGTTAGTATTCCAAAAAGGTTATTAGCTAAAATTGTTCCTAAAATACAGCTTTATGTATGGTAAGAAAGGCAAAAACGGAAAAATAGAATTAACCGAGAAATGCACTGTCAAGGGCGTTAATAACTCTAGTTGCAGAAGCCAATTTCGTGGACGGCAATGGCAGAATTCGCTACATGCTCCGAAAACTCCTGCCGTCGACGGTGCCGGTGACTTACCGTTGCCGTTTCGTGTCTTCTGGATTCAAGGAGTAGAAATTTAGTGTGAGCGATTTAACACGACATAATTTTTGTCTTTGTCGTTAGCCGTCGCCGTGCCGTTTTCGTCGATCTGGATTTCCAGCTTAAGATTCCATTTAAAGATACAGAAAACATGTAGCATTAACCCTTTCACCGCCAGCCATATTTCAGCCAAAAATGTCCATTAAATTTACCTGCGTAGAGAACAAAATCCATCTGCAGTATTGTGGATTCTTCTGTGACAGATATAAAATAAGGTCTAGGGGAAGACGGGGTAAAAAGCGCATGGGCGGGTAAGAAGCCCACCCCAATTATCTCATGAAATGAAGCAAATTTCAGTCTCATTTTGCCCATGAGACGAGCGTTAATGTCTAGCATTCGTCTCATGGGCAAATTTGACTGACATTTTCTTTATTTCATGAGATAATTGGGGTGGGCTTCTTACCCGCCCATGCGCTTTTTACCCCGTCTTCCCCTATTCTTTCTTCTCAAAACTAAGACAACAGAGTGTTTGGATAATAGACCCCAATTTGATGCCTTTTAGTGACATAGGTGTTAAACCACTGTGGTGTTAAAATGCGACTTTGGCGGTGAAAGGGTTAAATAGCTTTCCTAGTTTGCGTCTCACATGCAGTCACCGAAAGAAGTTTAACTTCTAAGATACGTCAATGGCAGCAACCAGGCGCAATTGATGCACATACCCGGATGAGGCGCAATGAAGTGATTTTCAAATAAGCGCAGTTGAGTGGCAACCCGAAGGAAGGCCTATATCAGCTGTCACGACAGGTAGGGAGGCGGTTTGTCATTATTTGGTTTTTCAGTTACATGCCATAATTTACGGTGCTACAGAGAGAATACGAATACGAATGTTTAATGAGGGTAAACGGATAAGCTCAAGCTTCTTTACACCATGCCCTCGAGGGGGAAAAGAAAAGCCAAATAACAAGAAAAGGAAAACAAAAAGAAAGTATAAAAAATGCATAAAAAGACTAGAAAATAACAACAGGGCATTTTCACAGGGGGGGGTGGGGTGGGGGGGGGGGGGGGGGGGGGGGTGAGTGAGAGAGAGCATAGAGAGAGAGAGAGAGAGAAGAGAGGGAGTTGCTATAGAGATAAAGAGATAGAGTGAGGAGTGAGTGAGAGAGAAAGAGAGGGAGATAGAGAGGGGGTAGATAGAGGGGAGATAGAGAGAGAGAGAGAGAGAGAGAGAGAGAGAGGAGAGAGAGAGAGAGAGAGAGAAAGATAAATATATATATATAAAGATAATTTGCTTTGATAAACTTTTTGCTGTGTCCCCAATGTCTTTATTTGTGAACCTCAGAAACAAAACCAGTTAATGTTAACTTTGAGTAATGTTCCGTGTTCCAAAAAACAACAAAAACAAAACAAAAATATATATATATATAGAAATTGTGCTGATTTAATTTTTCTCCCAATGGGGGAGGGACAGTGCCTTATGCAAAGACAGCCGTTTCGACCTAAGAGAAGGTCTCATCAGTTTGCATGATCGGCCTGCAATTTGACTGTCCAGTGGATGCCAACTTGAGCAAGAAAGACATTCTACAAGAGAATGGTGTCTTCTTTGCATCAAATCGAAAATCCATAATAAAGATATATATATCTATATATATATACTCCTCACAAAAAGTCAAGCAACAAAATCAATTGGTGTTTGTCACCCTTTGAAAATGCACGGGCTAGCTTTTAATGTGAAACGATGCGTTTGGATTTTAATGATGGGCGTCAGCAAGTGTGAAGACGGCCTGGGGGGAGATGTTTGGCCTTTGCTGTTGCTGAGCATGCCCGTTATGGAGGTGGCAATCTGATGGTCTGGGTGGCATTTGGACTGGAGGACGTATCGACCTGGTGGTCTTCCGGAGGGGCACTGTGAACGCTCTGCACTACTTGAATGGCATCACCAGACCTCAAGTGACCCCCTGATGAAATTAGCATGGTGCTAGCTTTGTTTTTGTGGACGACAACGCGCCATGTCACAGGGCTCATGTCATCAGCAACGAGTTGAACACCCACAACACCGCCCATCTTGACTGGCCACCCCAGTTCCATGACCTCAACTCGATTGAACAAGGCATGGGACATGCTTAGGTGAGCTGATTACGGCATGCCCGCCCGTCCCCAGACACTGGATGCCTTGGAAGCAGACCTGGTTAGGGAATGAGGAGCCGTCCCACAGATCCAGCTGGATGGACTCATTGCCTCAATGCCACGCCGCTTCCAAGCCTGTATTCATGCCCAAGGAGGTCACACTCGCTATTAATGACGTTATGAACTGTTTGCGCACTGTTATCTTTGAATTTGAAATTGTTTGTTGGCTTTATTTCACTTCTGTTTTTGACACCAATTTCTTTTGTTGCTCAGTATCCTGAGATTGAGATGAATCTGTTATGTGATTTACTCAGTTTCACTTAATGAAATGTTGAAGATGAAATCGCAACAGTAAACATTTACCTACGATTTATGATTAAAGTGGATTTGCAGTGAGACGTTTTGTTGCTTGACTTTTTGTGAGGAGTATATATTGTGTTCCTAAGATTAAGGCAGACGCCGAAACGTTAGGCCATTTAAAAAAACTATGCCAAAAAATTGCTTATTATCTTGGACTTAAATGTTTTATTTTATATTATTATGTTTTATGTATATTATGTATAGGTATGAAAAAAATCTCAGTTTACTGCTGACGAACCGTTCCTCCAGCCTACAGGACTCAAAAGTTAGAGCATTTTGAAATGCAATATATAATAAAATTGTTTAAAAC
>CM065696.1:25374475-25375800 GCA_017654935.2 Phymorhynchus buccinoides
TCCATTTTTTTTATCCCCCATCTTCATCCTAACAAATGTGCCTCAAAGCAGGACGGAGGACGTAAAACAATGTTCTATTTATTTTCATTATAATCATAATGATCATTATTAGATAGAAGGGATAAAATGATAGCAACCAAACTCACTCACCTTTACTAGGTACACGGAGCGATGGTGCACCTGGATCTTCATCAGGTAGAGCAGTACCCTGCTCTGTATCAGACCTGCGTGTCCACATCGAAGTAGATTGGTTAAAATAAGCACAAAACCTTGTAAAGAAAAAATAAACTTTGTAAAAGTCTCTCTCTCTCTCTCTCTCTCTCTCTCTCTCTCTCTCTCTCTCTCTCTCTCTCTCTTCCTCTCCCCGTCTCGCCTTACCAACGGGTTTGTTGATCTCGAATTTTGTTCCCTGGTTGATCATTTTGATGTAGGGAACATTCTCCTCCCCCTCCCCTCCCACAGGCTCGTACACCTGTTCGTAGTGGGAGATCCTGTGCAGGAAATCCCTGACCACCGTGTCCTTATCCTGACCCACGTAGTCAGGACCTCCCACTTTCACGTCCTGTAGTTTAATGGAGAAATCATATGAAAGTGAAGTCAATAGTGATCTTTATTGACGCTAAAGGAATAAGCTACATAACTTTTTTGTCATCCTGTCGTCATAACAAAAATGGAAAAAGGGAAGCAAATAAAATGAAAAATAGAAACTGGAAAATAAAATCAACGCGCAATGGAGAAATATGTGCATGTGAAACACTCACACATAGATCATGCCAAGCAACACAGTATATACAACATAATGTTATAACTGCAATGTAATCATAGTGGGAAAGGTAAGAGGGAGTAGGAAAAGAGATGGACTGAGACAAAGAGACAGACAAAAAACATCAGAGACACCCCAAAAATAAAATAAAAGAACGACATACAAAGAGAGAGAGAGAGAGAGATACCCCGGACAAAAAAAGTAATCTTACAAATGCAGAGACACACGCAGAAACCATTCACATAGTAAGCGAAAAAACAACTAGGGGTAGAAATGAATGAATGACTTGATCCTTTGCAGGAAATCGCTGGCCACCATTGTGACTTCGTCTAGACCCAACAGTCGGGGCCGCCCACTTTGATGTTCTTTATGGAAAAGGAATGAAATGAAATGAAATGAAGGAACGAAGGATGGAATAAAGGAAGGAAGGAAGGGAGGAGGAGAAGGTTATACGTGGAAATGTGGCTTATTTGTTCATGCAGCCTCTACAATTTTGTAATTTGAGAAAATGGGGGGAGTTTGAGTGTCTCCCCCGTGAGGATACCGATGTCTTTCGTAAAAT
>CM065696.1:25391300-25416300 GCA_017654935.2 Phymorhynchus buccinoides
TAGGCGCGAGGAACGCCAACGACAATCTATGGGAACAATTTCGCTGTTTGAATTGAGGATATTTTTCTTTTTTAAAAATCTACTACCATTCTTTACTTTCAAATAATTCTCACAATTGTTTATTTGATTTTTCTTCTTCTTTCTTTCTTTCTTTCTTTCTTTCTTTATCCTTCTCTGCATCTTAGGCGCAAGGAACGCCAACGACAAGCTATGGGAACAATTTAGTTTGTTCGAATTGAGGATCTTTTTCATTAAAAACAAAAATCTACTACCATTCTTTACTTTCAAATAATTATCACAATTGCTTGTTTGATTTTTCTTCTTCTTTCGTTCTTTCTTTCTTTCTTTCTTTATCATATCCTTCGCAAGCATCTCATGGACAGGACATACCAACGACTTCCTATGAGAACAATTATTTCGCTGTATGAATTGGGGATCTTCTTTTTTGAAAACATCTACTACCATTCTTTACTTTCAAATAATGATCAATTATTGTTTGATTTTTCAACTTCTTTCTTTCTTTATCTTTCTTTATCCTTCTCAAGCACATCAGGGACAGGAAATGCCAACGACTGCCTGTGAGAACAATTTCGCTGTTTGAATTGATCATCTTCTTTATTAAAAAAAAAACCTACTACCATTCTTTACTTTCAACTAATTATCACAATTGTTTGTTTGATTTTTTTTCTCCTTTCTTTCTTTCTTTCTTTCTTTATTCTTCCTTCTCAAGCATCATAGGCGCAAGGAACGCCAACGATGACTTATGAGAACAATTTCGCTGTTTGAATTGATCATCTTCTTTATTAAAAAAAAAACCTACTACCATTCTTTACTTTCAAATAATTATCACAATTGTTTGTCTGGTTTGTCTTCTTCTGTCTTTCTTTTTCTTTCTTTCTCCTTCTCAAGCATCTTAGGCGCAAGGAACGACAACGACAATCTATGGGAACAATTTCGCTGTTTGAATTGAGGATATTTTTCTTTCTTTTTTAAAAATCTACTACCGTTCTTCACATTCAAATAATTATCACAATTGCTTGTTTGATTTTTCTTCTTTTTTCTTTAGTTTTTCTTTGGTTTAAGCAATTTTATTAGGTCCACAGTACAAGCATTTCAGGCACAAGGTATGCCAACGACAATCCATGGGAACAATTTCGTTGTTTGAAGCGGGGATATTTTTATTTTTGTATTTTTGATTTTTTTGAAAATTTACTAACCATTCTTTATTTTAAAATATTGATCACAATTGCTTTTCGTTTAGGTTTTTTTTTTAGGTGTTTTTTTCTTTCTTTCTTTCTCAATCATCACAGGCGCAAGGATGTTTGAATTGAGAACCTTTTCTTTTCTTTTTCTTTTTAAAAAAATCTGATACCATTCTTTACATTTAAATGATTATCACAATTGCTTGGTTTGCTTAGTGTTTTTTTCTTTTTTTTCTTACCTTCTTTCTTTGTTGGATCAAATCTCGTTTTGCGGTATTTCTTTTCTTATTCCCAATTCTACGAAGAAATGGGGGGGGGGGGGGGGGGGGAGGGGGGGACTCAAAGAGAAGACTATTAACCTTACTGAATAACTTGGGTAACTTGCCTGTTTCGGTTGTCTGTGGAAACAGTTGCGACCTTTCTTCTCGTACTCACAAGGGAGAAAGGTGGCAGAGTGGTTAAGAAGTTCGCCTGCCAAATGTAATGCGTGCCTGCAGCGTGTGAGACCCGGGTTCGAATCCTGGGCTCCTCGCCCTTTCTTTCTAGTTCGACAGGAAAATCGAACTGAACGTCGAGTCCTTCGGATGGTGACTTAAAGCTAGTCTGACCCGTGCGCTTTACGCACGTAAAAATCCCACGGCAGTTGAAAGTCGGTAAGAGCAGGGAGAAATCCCGGGAGAAATGCCGCTGCCTGGTATGGCCAAATTGATAGCTAGGTTTTCCAAGTGTGTCCACACACCCTCCTCACCCTGCCCCCCCCCCCCCCCCCGAAAAATAATTGGGTAGGTGCTGCACTTGCGGCGACGCTCTCTCCGGGAGAGAGCAGCCCGAATTTCACAGAGATAAGTCTCTGTTACTAGAATATACCAAATACCAAAATACCAATACCAAATCGATGGAGAAATAAAGGTAATGCGAAATTTAAAATTTAAAAAAATTGTAACTATGGACTTTATTACCGTTTGAATAACTTGGGCTGTCTATGATGGGGGCAAAATAGCATCAGCAACAGCAAACTCAATGACGATGACACCATTGATAACGTCAACTACAACTTGTTTTGCTGTTGTTGTTGTTGTTGTTGTTGTTGATTTCGTTGATTTTGTGTTTACTCCATTCCCCCTTTTTATTCATTTAAAAAAAAATCTCTTTGAACTATAATAACATTGTCCTAGGCCTGTATTATTCTTGATATTTTTGTTCATTCGCTAGGTCCACTTTCTATATTTCATTGCATTTGGAATTGTTCGGAAATAATTAAGGGGAGTAATTTCATGGTGTGTGCAAGTGATCTTGCCTAATTCAATCGGTCAAACAAGGGAAGCTACTCTACCATCAGGCAGATCCCCAGCTTTCGCCTCGTGTGTTTGAGTAGACTTGCATCGATTAGAACACCGTGCGTCATTCTAAATTTGAAGTACTTTATATTTGTACATCACATTTTGCAAGTTCTATCGGTTTGCGGATATACTGGCCGCCCCTCATTTTTCCACACAAAAAAAATGTTTGCAAGTCGCTGACTCGCATCCTGCGGTTTCAAGCTTCGACGCCATGCCGCCATTGTTGCTATAGATTAGACCGAGTAAGTCGAGGTAATTAACTCTAATTTTTACGAAGTGCTCTCTCCCCTAGTTGTTTTTTTCTTCCGAAAATCGTCTGTTGACTGTACCCTAACTGTCTTCTCTTCCATTTTCGTTTCTTTTTAATCGATCTGTGATCGATCGCATGAGTTGATATTATTTCTTAACTACCATTGTGACTGAAAATGTAACCGTGTGCCTGTGTGGTTTTTGTTTGTTTGTTTGTAGTTGGGTTTTTGTGTGCTGATTGTTGTTATTATTACCCAGCCGCGTGGCGAAGCTGGTTTATGTTTTCAGTGCTGTGTGCCTGTTTGTTTGTGGCTATTTATGTATAGATATATATATGTATGTATGTATGTCGTTATGAATGATAAATCTCAATAATTTGCTGGCACCGTTCCACTGCCCTTAAAGGGGCACCCTGACGGATGAGTTTTTGTGCAAGAAACACGTCCAGATCAGCAGGAAAACACCCTTTGCAGAGATCGCAACACTCACTTTGCTCTGGTTTCACAGAAATCAAGCCGTCAAAAAGGCGATTCCTCCTTGGCGGAGGTGCTGGAAGTCAACTTCTTTCACCCAAAGAGGCGTTTGCCGTCCCTTTTTGAATGGCCGCCTGTGTTTAGACCAAATCGTTCGCACGAACTTTTCGCAGTACAAGCCTTTTTTTTTTAAATTGTTTTAATTTTATACAGTTTATCTAAAGGAGTTTCGCTCACAACAAAGGAAAGAGCTCCTTTTTTTTAATTTTTACTGCACTACAAAAAAAGAAAACGCTTCAACCACAATGAGTGACCTCCTCCCATCCCATCCAAAATGGCTACTCTCTCCGGCATCTCCGCCAAGGAAGAATCGCCGTTTTGACGGTTTAATTTCTAAGAAACCAGAGCAAAGTGAGTGTTCCGATCCTTGAAAAGGCTGTCTTTCTGGTGATCTCTACGTGTTTCTTGCAAAAACTCATCCGTCCGAGTCCACCTTTCAGGATTTAAAAGTTAATGCATTAGAAATGCAGAATACTTGAGTTTTATATTTTTAAAAACAACAACTTTTGTATCCAAATGCCATGTATTGAACATCTTTATCAAAACCAGTTACTGTGAACTTTGAATCTTGATTTGTTTTCTGTAAGGAAAACGATTGTGCTGCTTTTAGTTTTCCTCTCAATGGGAGAGGGGGCAGATCCTGCTTGGGACAGCTGTATGTATGTATGTATGTATGTATGTATGTATGTATGCATATAGTTATGAATGATAAATAAGTATGTATGTATGTATGTATGTATGTATGTATGTATGTATGTATGTATGTATGTATGTAGGTATGTATGTAGGTATGTATGTAGGTATGTATGTATGTATGTAGGTATGTATGTATGTATGTATGTAGGTAGGTATGCATGTACAGTATGTATGCATATAAGTATGTATGTATGTATACATATATGTATGTATGTATGTATGTATGCATGTATGCATGTATGTATGTATGCATGCATGCATGCATGATGTATGTATGTATGTATGTATGTATGTATGCATGCATGTAGCCTATGTATGTATGTTCACACGGTGCCGTTTGAACGCAGGGACCTAGGAGGCGGAAATTTTGCATGCGCATAGATAGTTAGGATATCTAGGCATGGAGAACAAACGAAGGTCTTTGCTCAAAGGTCAAGGTCACTGGAGCAGAAAATGTGTAATTTTGGAGCTGTAGACGCGATAACGTTTGAACGGAGGGACCTAGGAGATTCAAATTATGCATGTGGATAGGTGGCTTGAGTATCAAGGCCAAGTTCGAAAATAAAGGTTATTGGTCAAAGGTCAAGGCCACTGGAGTTTACAAAATGCTGTCGTACGGCTGGCTAGTTTAGCTATTCATTTTTCAGTTTATATTACTTTTAGTACCTTCTGGAGAAAAAACCCCCAGTAATATTGTTTTATTTAGATGATGATATATTGTGCGATTTACATGACTGTGATATTTTGATGCGGAAACCAAATTTTCCTTTTCATTATTTGTGTTGTTTGTTTGTTTATTTGCAGTTGTGCCTTTAAGTTATATACAGTTAAAACTGCATGCATTTGTGCGCACGCATGCATAAATGTGTAAATAAGCTACGCATATGCACACGCACGCATGCGTACACACACGCGCGCGCACGCACGCACGAACGCGCGCACGCACACGCACGCACACACACACACGCACACGCACGCCGCGCGCACACACACACACACACACACACACCTCCCCCCCCCCCCTTTCTGTTGTGATAAAGTCTGGCCTTCTGAACGCACGAACAATGCATACAATGGTCTTTTCTGACAGTCTGACGTGGATGGATATTAAGCACAATAGACATTCGTTTTATTTGAGCTACCAACTTATTACATAATTATAACATGTGTGCACTTGTCGTTTTTAATTCGTATCCATCCACCAGCAACTGAGTGCCAGGATTGTCAAAGACCGGAATAATAATTAGTATTGTTTCTTGATGCATTAAATATCGTTATTGACGCGCTTGCTATTTCATTTTGCAGACTTCGTGTTCATGGTCTCTCTTCCTCTAGGCCGAGTACCTGTCTGACAGTTTGCCTGCACCCCCCCACCCCCCCCACCCCTCTCTCTCTCTCTCTCCCTCTCTCTCTCTCTCTCTCCCTCCCTCTCTCTCTCTCTCTCTCTCTCTCTCTCTCTCTACGTTTGTGTGTGTGTGTGTGTGTGCGTGCGCGCGCGCGCGCGCGAGCGTGCGTGTGTGTGCTTGCGTATGTGTCACTCTTTTCTCTATGGATACAGTTGAAATTCTTGCGCGGTAATCGTGAATGCGTCTTAACAGTTAACAAGGGTAGTAACATGTAATGAGACTAAACTGCCCAAAACGAATCGTCTGGTACGTGCTAATTTACACGTCACACTACCCTTGTTGACGGTTTATGATGCACTCATGATTACGGTGCCGGTGTTGCGTCAAATACCTCTCCCTGTGAAAATACGGCCCCCATTTCCTCCCTGATTTAAATTGTTTGCTGTCTCTCCCCGTGGGGATACCGGGGGGGGGGGGGGTCTTTCGTTAAAAAAATAGTTCCCCCACCTTCTGGAAGTTCTGTGCTTGTAACTTCCTCTAATCTGCCTCTCTCTTTGACTCTGCCTTTTTTTTTTGTTCAAAAAAAATCTTCCAAATACCTTTGCTTACCTGTCATCTACTATCTTTCTGACTTATTATTGGCCCATTCTCCTGCCTTTTAAAAAAAAAAATCTTCCAAATAATGTATAATTACTAGCGCAACGCCTTTTCCTTTGAGCTCCTCTCGAAATCGGAATGTGTCGGCTGTGCGCAGCGGGGAGACCAGCGCAATGATGATTTTTTTTGTCTGCATGGGTGTTTGCTTAGGAGTAGAGGAAAAGGCAAATTCTTACCAGGTCTTGTGGGTGATCGATCATGGGGGAGAAAGGGCAGCGAGCTGTCAGCTCATAGAGCTTTCTTCAGGCATGTTCGTTTATATCGTCCGCCATTTTGGAAAATGCGAAACTAGGTGGCACGGATTTGTACATCGATTTCATCTCGGCAAATATGTAGATTTACACTCTCCCGCTCTATTTCTTGGTTCTTTCCGCGTAGATTGAGCACATAAATATGAATATAAATATGAATATATATATATATATAAATAGGAAAATTGTTTAATTCTTTTTCATACCTATGTATCTATCTATATATATATATATATATATATACCTAACACAAAGTGAAAGAAAACTCCAACAAATCCGTGGTGGTTCTATTTTAATTTCAAGCTTTCGAGAGGTGTCCTCTCTTCTTCAGGCATGACACACACACACACACACACACACCCTCGCTGCTCTCTCTCCCCCATGATCACCCACATCTACCTATATATATGAGTGTATACTTGAGTGTATATATATATTTTTAATAGCTGACTTATTTCTCGTAACGCAATCATATGAATTAGGTTTTAGTGCGCATGCGAAAGGGTCCTTATCAATCAATCAATCAATCAATCAAATCATTTATTGTCCTTTTAAAACAGTGCATAAAAGAAATTATTTTCACGAGAGGATATATTTCACATAGCACCGGGTGTCACAGTAGCCAGCACATTGTGTAATGCCTTGTGTTACTGTGGCTTTGCGTCAGCGAGCCGTAATATATTAAGACGAGAGCGATAGCAGGCCTTTTAATCATCCATAAGGGTCTCTGACCGATTAGACGCTAATCTAACCTTCTCCAGTAAACCTAGGGAAGAGTTCAAGGTTCAAGTTCTCAGTTCAAGGTTTCTTTTCACAGGAAACAGACAGGGGGCACTTCGTAAAGTAACACTAAAAACGTTAGAACTTCTATAATATCCTGCTTATTTCCCTTTAGAACGAAACAAATTAATATCAGCGAGTTCTTTCCCTGTAAATAGTCTATCCACGATTAGCTTATATCCCTGTTCATCAATTCAAACCTTTTTGTCTGTGTTAATAGACGATTTTCGGAGAGAGAAAAATAGGGGAGAGCACTTCGTGAAAATTAGAGTTGCTTACCTCCAGTACTCGGTCAAATACTATAGCAACAATGCAACAATGGCGTCGAAGCTTGAAACCGCAGGATGCGAGTCAGCGATTTGCAACCATTTTTTTTAGAAAACATAGTGACGTAAAATTATAAATTACATCAATTTTAGAATGGTGCACGGTGCTGTATGTCTGCTCAAACACACGAGTCGATAGGCTACGAGAGCTGATGGTAGAGTGGCTTCCCCTGTTTAACCGATCACTCCCACACACCATGAAATTACTCCCCTTAATTATTTTCGAACAACTTCTATTGACAATGATTTTGCTCTCTCTCTCTCTCTCTCTCTCTCTCTCTCTCTCTCTCTCTCTCTCTCTCTCTCTCTCTCTCTCAAAACAGTAGTGATGCTGACGAAATAAGGTTCTCCAAAACACAAGGTGGTGCCAAGCCACACAAATAAAATCACAAAAGGTTTGCGTCACCCACAGCTGGTGTATTAGACAGCCACGGACGGGGGGTGGACAACAATTACATCCACTTTAATAATGGCTTGGAGTCAAAACGGACTATCTTTAGATAGTCCACTGGTTTAAACGAATTATTATTGAAAATCCCACAGTAAAGCAGCAACATAAAAAAATGAGAACGAGCACAACAAGCTTAAAGCTTATGCAAGGCGCTCAAACAAAAAATAGATTATACAATATTGGCTGCCACAAGACAGTCCATTGACGTATTATTGAACTTATTACAAAAACTAATAACTTGTATATTAAAAACAGACTTCAGAAATATAAAAAGCATAATCCCCTTTTTATATTATTTGTAGTCTTTTTTAATACAAGTTCTTAGTTTTTGCAAGAAGTTCAATAATACGTCGATGGAATCTAAAGATAGTCCGTTTTGACTCCAAGCCATCGTAAATATAACAAAGGCAACGGAACAACGCTATTGGACATGAATTTAAACAAATACAAAACCCAAACTGAGTATAATTATGATATTACAACCTTTGGATGGATATTCACATGTTCCACCATCATTTTGTAAGTATTAAAAGAACTTTTATTTCCCCCATCCCTCAGAAGTGGATTGGCTTTAAACATACACATATGTATTGTTCAAAATTCGGGACTTTCCTGATTTTGCACTGCCTCCGGGCATTGCCTCCAGGATCGTTCCCACCATCTTTATATTTACTAATGTCTCATGTGTGTCTGTTCCAGACCGGAGGACGTTAAGCAGAATTTCATCCTCATCCCCTTTTAGCAATCCATCCCCTTAAATTGTCCTGAGGGGGAAAAGTCCGGCTAGTTGACATTACACATTTGCTACATACCTTTTTTTAAACTTTATAATTGCGTAAATAATCATGCTTGATATTATTAGGCCTACTGGTTTAAATAATATATTGACCAGCAACACATATACATCCAACTGAGATGAACATAAATAACGGCAACAACAAGCTTGAAGCTCATAGTATGCCTGCTCAAATTCAGTCTCAAATAATATGGCGGCTGGCAAACACAGACAAAAGCATATTAACATATCTATAATATAATACGCTAAGGCCCGAAGTGTAAAAGAACATAAAAACTCAGATAGTAGTAGTAGTAGTAGAGGGACTGGCTTCTGCCTAAGCCTCGCGGCTTATAATATGTCCCATCCAGAATATTTTCTCTAATAAGGTTGCATTTGCATGCGAAAACAATCAAACTATGATTGCAATATCAATCATCATAATTATAAAACATTTCACTAAAATTTTCATTTTTGTCAAGTAGATTTTTGAAGGCGTTAGTAGATGGTGCATTTTTTAGTTCAGGTGGCAGTGAGTTCCAGGAGTTAGCAACTCTGTTACTAAAACAATGCTTTCGTTTGTTAGTATTAAACCGTTGAACTTGTACTTTCCCCTCTTGGTTTCTAGTTGTGTTAGACAAGGATGGTGAGAAGAGAGATTCAAAACTGATATCAACTAAGTTGTGAAATATTTTGTACATTTGAATGAGGTCACCTCTTATCCGCCTACCCTTTAGTGAATGTAAGTTCAACAGCTTTAATCTATCACTGTAGGTTAAATCTTTACAATATTTTACTAATTTTGTTGCTCTCCTTTGAACTTTCTCAATTGGTAATGATTGTCTCTTAAGATATGGGTACCAGATAACGTTACCATATTCTAAGTGAGGGCGAACCATAGACTTATACAATAACAAAAAAGTGTCCTTATCTATTTTCGTAAATGTTCTTTTAATTATACCCAACATCTGGTTTGCTTTGCTAACTGCTTTTTGAATATGGATATCAAATAATAATAAAATATCAAATGTGACTCCGAGATCTTTTTCTTCTTTACATGGCTCTATCTTTTGTACATCATTTTCAAGTTTCATAAAATAATCATACTCAGGGTTATTTTTGCCAATGTGCATTACCTTGCATTTTGACACGTTAAAGTACAGATTCCAATCCTCTGACCATTTCCGCAATTTGTCTACGTCACTTTGTATGACACTATGTTCTGTTATAACGTTATAGATTTTCGTGTCATCAGCAAATATTTTACATGTACTTTGGACAAAATCAGGTGTCATTTATAAAAATGGTAAATAGAACAGGGCCAAGGATACTGCCTTGTGGGATTCCACTTAAAACATCAGTATTTATGGAGCATGATGAGCCCACACGAACCCTTTGCTTCCTTCCACATAAAAATGTTCTTATCCATTTTAGTAGGTCATCACAGATACCATATGCCTTTAATTTCAATAATAACCTTTAATGTGGTACAGAATCAAAAACCTTTTTGAAATCTAAGTAAATAACATCAAGAGCACAATTATCATCTAAAATACTTGTAAAATCTTCCATTACTTCAAGAAGTTGTGTCACACAAGACCTTTTAGTTCTGAAACCATGTTGACATTTAGAGTACAAACTTTTATCTATCATATGAGAAACTATCGCATCTCTAATAAGTGATTCTAAAACTTTACTGACTATGCATGTTAGACTTACTGGTCTATAGTTGCCGGGATCGGATTTAGTCCCCTTTTTAAAAACAGCAGTTACAATAGCAGTTTTCCAGTCATCTGGGATAACACAAGTTTCTAAAGAAGCATTAAAAAGTGTACATAGTGGTATCGAGAGTTCCTCACTTAATTCTTTTAAAACCTTTGGTGGGATACAATCTGGTCCTTGCGCTTTAGAAGGGTCTAAATTATCTAGTTTTTTCTTCACAGCCTCCGGGGTTACCCTTACATCTGAAATACTAAAACCATCTGAATAAGAACAACTGGTTAGTTTAGGTAAATCCTCCTTGTTTTCCCTGGTAAAAACACTTGAAAAATAATTATTTAAAGTCTCAGCCTTTTGGGAGTCTGATTCTGCAAAGTTACCTTTATCATCAACGAGTGTGCTGATCTCTGCCTTACTCTTTGTTTTCTCTTGTACAAATTTCCAAAATTGTTTTGGATTAGCTTTGCAGTCATGTGCTACCTTTTTTTCATAATTCTTCTTTGCTCTTTTTATTGCTTTGGTACATTTATTTCTAATTTTAATGTAATACCTATACCTATACCCTCTTTTTCTTCTGATAAACCTCCAATAAGCCTTCCGTTTTTTTATTAATTAATCTCATAGCTTTTCTAGTCATCCACAGAGGTTTCCTTTTTTTAGTATTACATTTCACCTTCGGTATAAACTTGTCCATTAAAACAGTAATTATTTCTTTTATATTGTTCCAGGACATATTTACATCTTCGTCGAGTACTTCAGACCAAGAAACATTATTAAGGATTTTTTTCATTTCAGAATAGTTTCCTTTCTTTAAATTAAAATCGTATCGTCTTTTATGTACATTTTTACTTTTTTGGACATACAGTTTAAAGATAAGTACATCGTGGTCACTTTTTCCGAGGGGGTCACAATGAATTATATCAGACACTAATCCCTCACTGTTGACAAGAACTAAGTCTAGAATATTAGAGTTTTGTCCAAGCCTATTTCTTGTTGGTTTCATGACTTTTTGTATGAGGTAGGCATCCCTTAAACATTCTATGAAGTCACTGTCTTCCCCACTTGTCCACTGTCCCTGCCATTTAATGTTTGGATACCGCGTAAATGTTGGACTCTTGCTTGCCATACAGTTCCAGAAGAACGCGTTGGGACGCGATTCCGCTATGTCTGGTTCAAAATTGTGCTTTGGAAAGTTGATTTTGAAGGCACAATGTATGAAATGTCCTTAAACTTTTGTGTCGTCTGCGTCGCCCGAGCTGTGTCGGAAATTGCCGAATCTACCTCGGAAAACACGAAGAATGCCGAACCGTAATTTCCGCCCTTTTCTTTCCCGTCCTTTACTTTCCGGCTGTGTGATGTTGGCCAACTCTGTGGTACGGGGAACTCTCTTACATTCACAGACAGCGTAGCCTATTTGTTATATCAATGTAACATTGAATCAAGTATCTTTGCATTTCAAACATTTTATTTCTGGACCCGTGCGTAGCACGGGTGTAACTACTTTAAGAAAATGAGGTCTACTCAATTCGAAATACGATCTTTGAGCTGTTCTCTCTCTCTCTCTCTCTCTCTCTCTCTCTCTCTCTCTCTCTCTCTCTCTCTCTCTCTCTCTCTCTCTCTCTCTCCCCCCCCCCTCTCTCTCTCTCTCTCTCTCTCTCTCTCTCTCTCTCTCTCTCTCTCTCTCTCTCTCTCAATAGCATGTACCTTGCTGATGACATTAAATAATTAATTTGTCATTTCTCTCTCTCTCTCTCTCTCTCTCTCTCTCTCTCTCTCTCTCTCTCTCTCTCTCTCTCTCTCTCTCTCCATCCAAATTCCACGGAGCAAACGCGTGTTAGTCTACGTAATCATTATGTGGCCTCCCCTCACACACCATGGACAAAGGACCATGGAGAAACCACGTGCAAGTTGTATGGGGTTTGTGTGTGCTCCACTCATCAGACTCAATGGCCTTTGTAGCTATCCCTTATCAGGAATTGCTTAATAACAAAGAGATCTAAATAATCCTCCAAGTCTTGTGTAAGACTTGGCGAGTTGCTAATCATATGTGACCCAACATCACGAAAGGGACATTAAGTGTCAAACTGACCATTCTGAGAACATTATGCATTTGAAAACTTCAGACAATTCTCTTTCTAATGATACAAGAACCATTCTTGTATCGTTTTCCGTTCCAGAGTTATGAGCATTTAAAGTTAGTAGGGTGAGCATCAGCAATTTTGAGAAAACACTGTCTAAAGTCTAGCCTAGCTGAAGAAAATGCATTGACCCACTCGTTTTAAAGCACTTAAAAGACCATTTATAGACCATATAAAAGATTGTCCTTTATCAATATGAAAGACCATTTATAGACCATATAAAAGATTGTCCTTTTATCAATATGAAAGACCAGTTATAGACCATATAAAAGATTGTCCTTTATCAATATGAAAGACCAGTTAGAGACCATATAAAAGATTGTCCTTTATCAATATGAAAGACCAGTTAGAGACCATATAAAAGATTGTCCTTTATCAATATGAAAGACCAGTTAGAGACCATATAAAAGATTGTCCTTTATAAATATGAAAGACCAGTTAGAGACCATATAAAAGATTGTCCTTTATAAATATGAAAGACCATTTATAGACCATATAAAAGATTGTCCTTTATCAATATGAAAGACATTTAGAGACCATATTAAAGATTGTCCTTTATCAATATGAAAGACCAGTTAGAGACCATATAAAAGATTGTCCTTTATCAATATGAAAGACCAGTTAGAGACCATATAAAAGATTGTCCTTTATCAATATGAAAGACCATTTAGAGACCATATAAAAGATTGTCCTTTATCAATATGAAAGACCATTTAGAGACCATATAAAAGATTGTCCTTTATCAATATGAAAGACCATTTAGAGACCATATAAAAGATTGTCCTTTATCAATATGAAAGACCAAGAGACCATATAGATTGTCCTTTAGAATATGAAAGATCAGATGTTAGAGAACACAAAAATACCATAACTCAAAATTGACAACAAATGAGATGTTTGACTTTCCAAGCCTGTTGTTAGAAACTAGCCCAGCGACTTAATGTCCCTTTCGTGGTGCTGGGTCACATATCGTATCCCAACGTCAAGAAATGTATGTGTGTGCTCCACTTATCTCATTTGACCCAATGTATGCCAGTCTGTCGTTTCCGATTATGACTTCCGGGTATTTGGTATTTGGTTCTTTATAGTCACAGAGGCGTATCTGTGAAATTCGAGTTGCTCCCACCTGGAGAGCGCGTCACAGCCAGAGGCGCGCCACCCCAATTCTTTTTTAACTTCCATGCGATTTTTGTGTGTAAGAAAAGTGTGTGTGTGTGTGGGGGGGGGGGGGGGGGGGGGGGGGGGGGGGGGGGGGGGGGGGGGGGGGGGGGGGGGGGGGGGGGGGGGTGACCAATAAATACTTTTTTGTTGCTACTGGGTTTAACGTGTGCTAAGTGCATGGACACACGGGACCTCGGTTTATCGTCTCATCCGAAAGACTGCCTTGCAAGGCCTAGTGCAGAGTCAGAGGAAAAATACCCTGTACCCAGGTTCGAACTCGGGGTTTATTGTATACGAGGCGAGCGCGTTACCTCTGTGCCACTCTACACCTCTACAACTGAGGTATATATAACAAACAAACACAAAATCCATCACATCAAACAAGCCAACAGACTCAACGAATAACCAAACACACAAACGACCCGCGGTGCAATTCGTAGACCTGTCTATGTTCAAAGTACACGTACACAAAGACGAATGCACCTAGCAAATCTCTGCTGACAGAACTGTGCAAACTGATTTGTTGACACAACGCTGGTGACCTTTATTATTGGAGGGAAAGAAGTGTGGCCAGCCATCATAACATCAAGAGGTTGGTGATGTCCTCGGATTTTGAATCTTGATCTCTGAGGGTTGGTATTAATAATCGTACACCTTAACCCTTTCACCGCCAAAGTCGCATTTTAGCACCACAGTGATTTAACACCTATGTCACTAAAAGGCATCAAATTGGGGTCTATTATCCAAAGACCCTATAGTTTTAGTTTTGGGAAGTAAGGATAGACCTTATTTTTTATATATTTCACAGAAGAGTCCCCAATACTGCAGATGGATTTTGTTCTCTACCCAGGTAAATTTAATGTATTTTTTGGACTGAAATCTGGCTGGCGGTGAAAGGGTTAAGATTGCATCATCAGTTCTCTCTAGTTATGCTTGTGGTCGCATCCTTGAACTTACATTTTCCATGCCCTCTCTTCCTTATGTGGTCTGGGTAAAAAAAAATTAAAAGAAAAATGGATACAAAATAATTAACATGCATCTTAGTTTAAGAAAGATAGCATTCAGTCATTCGATAAAAACCAAGTACACTATCTCGTGGCGCTGACCTTGCAATGTAAACACACCAAGCTGAAATGTTATTATCACATCAAAACTTGTCTGCGTTTACGTAGCAGGCATTTTCAACGTAAAGCGTCTGTCTTTGAAATCATTTATTATTGTCATGTTACAAAAAGTAGGCCTTCACATCTCTCTCTCTTGCGCGCGCGCTCTCTCTCTCTCTCTCTCTCTCTCTCTCTCTCTCTCTCTCTCTCTCTCTCTCTCTCTCTCTCTCTCTCTCACTCACTCACTCACTCACTCACTCACTCTCTCTCAGTTTCCTTGTTGACGACCTGATCGTTTGCATTGGTTTTGTATTTGTTTCTGGTATCGTTGATCGACTCGCTAAAATGGACTTAATAGCTTACTTAGCAATAAACATTCATTCGTTCATTCATTCATTCTCCCATATTTACAAGTTTACTCCCATATTGATCCTACGAATAAGGCGAAATGGCACCTTGCTAAAAAACAAAAAAACAAAGCAAAAAACACCTTAGAAGGCAAGACAGAAAACTGGGGAAAGGGGGAAAAGGTGATACGGTAATAAGGCGAAGTGGGAAAAGGCGATTCGGGAAGGTTACGCAGTAGGCCTATTGTTCGTAATTGAACTCTTACATCAATGAGTCCTCGTCACCACCACCACCCCTCCACCACCCATCTCCCTGCTCTTTTCTCACACTTGATGCCCCCCCCCCCCCCCCCCCCCCCCCCCCCCACACACACCACTCCAGGATCACCAATATTTGTCCTTGCTGATTGTCACATCGGGGGGAGCTGTGAAAGGGCGGGGTGGGGGTGGGGGGGTGGTTCTTAATGGGGGTGAGGGGGGCTGGTTCTTTACTCACAACTGGATTACCTCTCTACTCTACGCTTATTTTCATAAAATTATTTACAACTGCCCGCCTCTCTACTCCAGGTATGTACATCAATATTGCGCCTGATTACTCATAATTAGTGTATCTTAGAAGTTTACCTTCAGATGACTACAAAGTTAAAAAAAAACTACTGAAACAGACAGCAATGTTTACTGGACATTATAACAAAGCAACACAAATATACAACAAGTGTAAAGTGACGTTATTTTATTCACAAGAGACAAAACAAAACTACTGGATATTTCGGCGAATGCGCCTTTATCAACATAGACAAACAAGAAAACAGCAAACAGCAAATATAGCAAAAGGAGCAAAAAGCAGGCAACAAAAGGATCAATTTACGCATTGGACTGTAGAGGGGAGGTATTCTTTTGTTATCTTGTTGATTTTTTGCTCGTTTTCTTGCCTGCTTTTTGCTCCTTTTGCTATATTTGCTGTTTGCTGTTTTCTTGTTTGTCTGTGTTGATAAAGGCGCTTATCGCCGAAATATCCAGTAGTTTTGTTTTGTCTCTTGTGAATAAAATAACGTCGCTTTACACTTGTGGTGTAGTTGTTTGTTTGTTGTATAAAATCAAAACTAGAAATGCTATTTACGTTGTTTTCTGTATATTGGTCAGAAAAGCTAGCTTTATCTTCCGAAACAAACTCTGAATTAATGCGAAACTTCCGTTATATGTCTCGTTTTCTCGTGACCCATTTCAACCATTTCAACGGTTCGGTTGATGATTACACCGTGCGCAATAGGAATTGTTCGGAAATATTTTCAAGGGGAGTAATTTCATGGTGTGTGGGAGTGATCTTGCCTAATTCAATCCGTCAAACAGGGGAAGTTACTCTACCATCAGGTAGATCCCCGGCTCTCGTCTCGTCGTGTGCTTGAGTAGACAAAGAGCACTTAGAACACCGCGTGCGTCATTCTAAAAGTGATGTCATTTATATTTTTACGTCACATTTTGCATGTTCTGTCCGTTTGTGGCTACTGGCCACCCCTCATTTTTTCTATAAAAAAAAAAAAAAAAGTTTGCAAGTCGCTGACTCGCATCCTGCGGTTTCAAGCTTCGACACCATGGCTCGTTTTGGTTTGTCCGCCTTGGTCAAGGTAAGCAACTCTAATTTTCACGAAATGCTCTCCCCTCTTTTTATGTTCTTCTTGCTGTTTGCTTGGGGTTTTTTTTCGATTGTCTATGTATTACATTAATATAATGAAATATATTTGAAAATTAAGATGGCACTTCATTACTCTGCTTGGCCGTCCGTCACTATTATTGTCTGTGCACTGTTTTCTTTAAGATAGGGCTTTATATACGTTTTCTTGTTGCCCTATCTAATGATCATTGTTGATCTTAATTTGTGACTTTGAGAAATAAAATGCTATTTAACCCTTTCACCGCCATCACAATGGTTAAACACCCATGTCACCGAAAGGCATTAAATCAGGGCCTGTAATCCAAAGACCCTATTTTATTAATTGTGGCAGGTAAGAATAGGCGTAATGCTATACATGTCACAGAGGAATTCCCAATGTTGAATTTTTGTTTGTTTGTTGTCTACCCATTTAAGTTTAAGGGTATTTTTTTGCTGAAAAATGTCTGGCGGCGAAAGGGTTAAACCAAATGCTCTCCCCTCGTTTTTTCTCTCCGAAAATCGTCTATTGATACAGGCGCAATTGGGTTGCACCGCTTCAGTATGGGCACGCCTCTTACGTTGTGCAAAGGCAGGTTGTAAAGGTGAGACAGACCGTGAAACATGGCTCTACCTGTCCACTTCGATGTCGTCATCATGACCCACGTGCTCTGCGTACGACAGTGTTATACACACAGCACAGCTAGGGCCCAGAAACAACAAAGACTGAAAGGACGAAGAACGGAAGACACTTGAAAGGAAGAAAGGAAGGAAGGAATGAAGGAAGGAAGAAAGTGAAACTTCCCAAGGGTTGTACACTTCACTAGGGTTTGTTAAATGTTTCAATCTCCTTCCCGCCACAACCCGCCCAAATCGCAGCGACTGGTCACCCAGCGTCCAGTTGAATCACTCAAACAGAACAACCACGCAACAGGTTGTGAACCACGCGGTCCTTGTATTGCCCTAAGGCCAAGGCCCAATCAGAGTAAACGAATTTATTTCAAGTGGACACTGGGACTCAGCCTGCCCAACATCAATGCGACTGGTCAGCCCCCTATAGTAAGCTTTGTCTCAGAGGACGTGTCATTCTGACGAACCTCTTCTACCTGGAAGGATAGATAATACCTGTGGACTTGGTCTGACTGAGGAGAAGGAGCTGAGACTGACTGAAGTTGCAACTGCCTTTAAAAAAATAAACAAAGAAGAAGAAGAAGAAGCGGAAAATGAATGTGCTGGAAAATACGCTCCCTGTGATGAAGAAAGGTAAGGAAATCACATCGAGTTTAAAGTCCGTTTGTTTGAAATTTGAATGTGACCATTTAAAAAAATATACATGTATTCATTGTTTTGTTCTGTTTTTGTTTTTCACGAGGCGACAGCTTTGATGCAAAACATAATTGTTTTGGTGTGTTTGGTTAATTAAACGGCTTTAATTTGCACAAAATAATACAAATAGACAAACAGGTCTACAAAGAAACTTCCCAAAGGGTTGTATGTACACTTACTAGGGTGTGCTCAATGTTTCAATCTCTTTCCCGCCACAACCCGCCCAAATCGCAGCGAATGGTCACCCAGCGTCCAGTGAAATCACTCTTGTCAACACGTCAGTGTCAACAACCACGCAACGGGCTGTAAACCACGCGGTCCTTGTATTGCCCTAAGGCCCAATCAGAGTAAACTAATTTAAATTTCAAGTGGACACTGGGACTCAGCCTGCCCAACATCAATGCGACTGGTCAGCCCCCTATAGTAAGCTTTGTCTCAGAGGACGCGTCATTCAGACGGACCTCTTCTACCGGGAAGGATAGATAATACCTGTGGACTTGGTCTGACTGAGGAGAAGCGAGCTGAGACTGACTGAAGTTGCAACTACCTTTAAAAAATAAAAGAAGAAGAAAGAAGAAGAAGAAAGAAAAATGAATGTGCTTGAAAATACTCTGCCTGTGATGCAGAAAGGTAAGGAAATCACATGAGTTTAAAGTCCGTTCTGTTTGAAATTTGAATGTGACCATTTAAACCAAAAATATAATTGTTTTTTTCTGTTTTTGTTTTTCACGAGGCGACAGCTTTGATGCAAAACAGAGAATTGTTTTGGTGTGTTTGGTTAATTAAACGGCTTTAATTTGCACAAAATAATACAAATAGACAAACCGTTCTACAAAGAAACTTCCCAAAGGGTTGTATGTACACTTCGTCAGGGTTTGTTAAATGTTTCAATCTCCCTCCCGCCACAACTCGCAGCGAATGGGTCACTCAGCGTCCAGTTGAATCACTATGTCAACAAGTCAGTGTCAACAACCACGCAACATGTTGTGAACCACGCGGTCCTTGTATTGTCCCTATAAGGAAGGCCCAATCAGAGTAAACTAATTTAAATTTAAAGTGGACACTGGGACTCAGACTGTCCAACATCAAAGCGACTAGCCGTAAGCTTTGTCTCAGAGAACGTGTCATTCCGACGAACCTGTGGACTTGTTCTGACCGAGGAGACGAGAGCTGACTGACTGAAGTTGGTTTTACGACATCCGACGTGAGCTGTCCATTTGTAGGACTTATAGTTTTTGCTTATGCCGACGAATGCTTGTGCGAAAGCGTGCAGCAAAACCGGTTAACTACCTTTAAAAAATAAAACAAGACGAAGAAGAAGAAGCGGAAAAGAAAATGAATGTGCTGGAAAATGCTCTCCCTGTGATGAAGAAAGGTAAGGCGATCATCGAGTTGAAAGTCCGTTTTGCTTGAAATTTGAATGTGACCTTTTTTTCTTTTTTTTTATAATTCTGATGACTAGAAACAAATGTATGAAACGTTTTTGTCCCTATGTCTTGGATGCGAACATTTAAAATAAAAACCAGTTCCATTAACATGGTGTTTGATTATGGGTTTTTTAAAATAAAGAGTGCTAGCTTAGTTTTTCCTTCTTATTAGCGAGGCAATGGCAGAACCCAAGCCGAGGACATCTGTTTCGACTCTAGGGAGTCTCGTCAGCTCGGCACTGGATGGGGGTGGGGGGTCTTAGCCTACCAAGAACAGAAATTTGTTTTACGTCCTCCGACCTGCTTAGAGGCACATATAGGACATTTGTTAGGATGAAGATGGGGGAGAAAAAGAAATGGAGAAGGGGCACCAAGAATAAAAGGATTAATAATGATGAGGTATGTTTTTATTAGAATATGGTCGTATAGGTATTTTTTAATACTGATGGATGGACTACTCTCACCTCAACAAGAATATTGTTCCACAAACGGAAGGTCTCTTCCTGTATATTGGTAAAAGGCTTCAAAAAACAAAACTAGCACTCCAGTAAAATAGAAATTATAAAAATCTTAAGTAAAAGTATGAACTTAACAATGTTCCAAAATTAAAAATATGAAAAATTAAGCGACACGATCAGAGAGGGCTAGCAACTGAAATCGTTTATATATATATATATATATATATGGGTTGGGGTGGACAAGGGTGTACATCTCGAAGTGGGAGTGCGAAAGTCATTAGGCTAATTGTCCGTCACCTTAATGTGATCGGACTTTGCGATGGGCTGGTTTGTATTTTTTTTTTTTTTTTTTTTTCTGTCTGTCCCAAGGATATCTCCCGAACCGCTTGACCGAATCGCGTCACATTTTCTGTGGAGGTGTGCCACCTTAATAGGAAGAGTTCCGCGCAAACCATTTTGCCGTCGTGACCTTGACCTTGACGTACGAGCTTGAAAACCGAAAATCTATTTTTAGCCATATCTCCGGCACCGATCGACATAGGATGTTGAAGCTTGGTATGAAGGTGGTTTGGCTTATGCCCGTTCTGATGATGGCATACCGATCAAGGTCAAGGTCAAGGTCAAAAAGATCGCTGGAGACTGAAAATCGGAGGGTCATTTTTTCTCCTTCTGTCTGTCCCAAGGATATCTTTCGAATGGGTTGACAGAATCGCTGTCACATTTTGTGTGCTGGTGTGTCACCATGAGAGGAAGGCATCCGCGCAAACCATTTTGCCGTCGTGACCTTGACCTTGGCGTACGACCTTGAAAACCGAAAATCTTTAAGGGGCCATAACTCCCACACCGTTGGTGTTAGAGTCTTCAAATTTGGCACGGAGGTACTTTGGCTTATGCCCGTTCTGATGGTGGCATACAGATCAAGGTCAAGGTCATGGAAATGGTAGGGGTCTACACATTGGGTTTTAAGCCATATTTTCCACATTTGTACTTGACAGAAGCGCTTCAGATTGGGTGTGGTACTGTATACCCTAGAGAAGAAAACATCCGAGCATACATTATCACCATGCTGACCTTGACCTTGAAGTGTGACCTTGAAAACCGAAATTTCCTTCTTTGCGCTATATGTTTCTTCTTCAAGTTCGTGAACTAGAAGAGAAAATCCCTTCCAATTTTGTGTCCGGATGTGACACTCTACGGGGTGTCGCAAGTGCGTGGCATTGCTGGTGACGGACATGTCTGCCGCTCGGCGACGCCCTTGTTCTGTTCTCTTTTCTTGCCCCTCCTCTCTCTCTCTCTCTCTCTCTCTCTCTCTCTCTCTGTCTCTCTGTCTCTCTCTCTCTCTCTCTCTCTCTCTCTCTCTCTCTCTCTCTGTCTCTCTCTCTCTCTCTCTCTCTCTCTCTCTCTCTCTCTCTCTCTCTCTCTCTCTCTCTCTCTGTCTCTGTCTCTCTCTCTCTCTCTCTCTCTCTCTCTCTCTCATCTCTCTCTCTCTCTCTCTCTCTCTCTCTCTCTCTCTCTCTGTCTCTCTCTCTCTCTCTCTCTCTCTCTCTCTCTCTCTCTCTCTCTCTCTCTCTCTGTCTCTCTCTCTCTCTCTCTGTCTCTCTCTCTCTCTCTCTCTCTCTCTCTCTCTCTCTCTCTGTCTCTCTCTCTCTCTCTCTCTCTCTCTCTGTCTCTCTCTCTCTCTCTCTCTCTCTGTCTCTCTCTCTCTCTGTCTCTCTCTCTCTCTCTCTCTCTCTCTCTCTCTCTCTCTCTCTCTCTCTCTCTCTCTCTCTCTCTCTCTCTCTCTCTCTCTCTCTCCTCTCTCTCTCTCTCTCTCTCTCTCTCTCTCTCTCTCTCTCTCTCTCTCTCTCTCTCTCTCTCTCTCTCTGTCTCTCTCTCTCTCTCTCTCTCTCTGTCTCTCTCTCTCTCTCTCTCTCTCTCTCTCTCTCTCTCTCTCTCTCTCTCTCTCTCTCTCTCTCTCTCTCTCTCTCTCTCTCTCTCTCTCTCTCTCTCTCTCTCTCTCTCTCTCTCTCTCTCTCTCTCTCTCTCTCTCTCTCTCTCTCTCTCTCTCTCTCTCTCTCTCTCTCTCTCTCTCTCTCTCTCTCTCTCTTCTCTCTCTCTCTCTCTCTCTCTCTGTCTCTCTCTCTGTCTCTCTCTCTCTCTCTCTCTCTCTCTCTCTCTCTCTCTCTCTCTCTCTCTCTCTCTCTCTCTCTCTCTCTCTCTCTCTGTCTTGGTGTCACTGTCCCTCCCTTGGTTCTTTCATCCTGTTTCTCCTTCGTTCTCTCTCTCTTCTCTGTTTACCTCTTCCCCCTCCTTTTTTCTTCTAGTTTCCTCCCTTTAAACCCCCCTCCCTCTCTCCCCTCACCCTCTTCTCTGTTATCACGTCTTTCTTCTTCTGCTCTCTCTCTCTCTCTCTCTCTCTCTCTCTCTCTCTCTCTCTCTCTCTCTCTCTCTCTCTCTCTCTCTCTCTCTCTCTCTCTCTCTCTCTCTCTCTCTCTCTCTCTCTGTCTCTGTCGCTTGTATGTGTACGTGTGTGTGTGTGTGTGTGTGTGTGTGTGTGTGTGTGTGTGTGTATGTATGTGCGTGTGTGGGTGTGGGTGGTGGTGTGATGTGGTGCATCACTATAACACTAACAACCTAAGCGGGGTGAATGTACTGGTTGATACAATGTACCTAGACATTGCTGCACATTGCTGCACATCCCTCAGCATGCATAGTCTGGCTGGACCCTGCTATTTGAATTCTGAGGACTTTGTATGCATTTTTATATGTAAACTCGTTTTAGGGCAAAGATTTAGGGAGAATTGTGTTGGTGTGTTTGGTTAATTAATTAAACGACTTTAATTTACCGGACATTCGCAGCTACAAAAACACCGTGTATACTCGAGTGGCCTACAACAAGCCAAGGCTTGTGAAGCGTATTCAACAAATAATACTAAATACAAGAAAACATGGAAACAGGCTGTACTTCATAACCTCAAATGTGATGACAATTTACAGCATTCAAGCACACAAATTAAACAAGAATTAAAAGATAACTTCAAACTAACAAAAAAAACAGTAGACTCCGTGGCCGGCTGGTTAGAGAATGGGCCACAAAGTCAGAAAGATAGTAGACGACACAAAGCAAGGAAAAAAGGCAGAGTCAAAGAGAGAGACAGATTAGAGGAAGCTACAAGCACAGAACTGCCAGAAGATGGGGGAACTATTTGTACGGAAGAACACCCCACACCCCCCGGTATCCCCACAAGGGAGGGGGGAGGGTGTCATCTTTCAAATTCGATATGGGTGGTCTCCTCGTAAAGCATTTTCTTCGGGGAAGGGATTTCCCCTAATAGGCTCTGCTTGGGTGAATTGTTTTTAGCCCCGTACACATGCAACTTATTCCAGATTATACACACAATGAAATTCAAGTGTACAGAAGACAAATTCTTTTTTCAAGTTTAATAGATTTGCTTAGAGATAACAAATTTTTTTTTAAACTGTAAATATGTGACAATGTATGGGAAAACAGACATAATGAAATGTTGGCGTAAATTGAAATTTTAATTTTTCACGAAGGAGCAAAGATTCCTTGGTAATACACAGAAAACTGAATGGAGTTACTTCGTCTAGTTTTTATGTTATAATCATTTGAAGTTTGGCATTCGAGATGGATCATTTGCAGAAATCAGACATAGAAGACAGAACTTTGCCTCTTAATTTCTTTCTATTTATTAACTTGATTTAAAAAGCAATCAAATAAACAAAGAAAACATTCCCAATTGTCTTTCCTGTTGTGGATACTGGTAGAATACATAAAAATAGACATAAATATGCGCTAAATAGAAAATTCATATTTTAGGGGTTGTTGACTATTTGGGGCATTAGCTCAAACATATTCTGAGCAACTTATGTCTGTTTTTGCCATGCACCATCACATATGTTAACACACTTGTTGGTTGATTTAACAGACTTCTAGGCCTTTGAATCAGATGGCTTTAGCACTGGTTGGCTTTAGCCTTTATACTGGGCCAATAATAAATGAGAGCTCTACTATAAAAAAAAAATTAAATGATTTTTTACAGTATTGGAATATGATGGTACACCTTAGTCTTTCGTGGAAGACCATGACTCTCTAACTAAGTGGGCATTTGTACTGGCTCTGGTGCTGCAGCCAAATGGATTGGTTGGCCTTTGGGGACCTTCCCCAACGCCAACTCTCGTCCTCAAATCCCTTTGGCCGAGAGAGTGGGGATGTACCCTGGGCAAGGCTTCTCCACTATGAATAAATTGTAGCCCATCCCGCTGGAATAGCAGCTACCACCCCAACCCGCCCCTCTGCTATCTGGCAGTCATTGTCGGAAACGACAGACAGGCAACAACAACAGCAGCATAATTATATCCATGGTCTGTTGCTTAAATCCAGTTTGCAGCGCTGTTTCTCGCTCTTCAAAAACGTGTTGAGACTGTCCTGTGAAATCAGTGGATGGAAGTTCAGTTTAACGTCGCGTATCGGCTTTCGCCATGTACGACGGGCTGAACAAACCAACCAGGGTATAAACAAAAATGTATGTTCCTGAATCACTGTCTTAGCCAAAAGGCCGAGAAGCGATCAGAATTTATTTAAAGAGAAATCAGTGTCTCCCAGGCACTTTAAGTAGAATAGTAAACAAACAGTTTCCAACCTCGACAGCTCAGCAAAAGCAGTTAACCGACAGCCGCTGGCAGTTACACTTACAGCGAGGGAGAATATAAACACCAATTTGCTGTTGTTGACTTACGACCAGACTTGGTTTTCCAACCTGTGTGTGTATTCTACAAGTTTAAAGATGACTGGGGGGTATGACTTTAGAAGGTAGGTAGGTGGTTGTTGTTGTCAACTCTTACTTCAACTCAAACTTCGGCTCAATTAGGACGGTTCAAAAACGAAGAAATCTCGACAGCTCAGCAAAAGCAATTAACTAATAGCCGCGGACAGTTACAGCGAGGGAGAGTATAAACACCAATTTGCTGTTGATGACTTCCGACCAAGAAAAGGAAAATATACAAGTAAACAATTGAAACAAGCAAATTTCTCACTCCCAGGAAAAAGGATGGGGACATATGCGA
>CM065696.1:25423800-25426300 GCA_017654935.2 Phymorhynchus buccinoides
AGAGAGAGAGAGAGAGAGAGAGAGAGAGAGAGAGAGAGAGAGAGAGAGAGAGAGAGAAAAGAAAGAAAAAAAGACCTGTTGCGGAATTCGTAAAAAACAAAACAAAAAAACCACCTCGCCAATAACCCTATTTGAGGCAACTGAATGGCTGCATTTTGCAAGAGTGAATGCCCTTTTGGATACTGACCAACAAGGGATTAACTCTTGCCGTCAGGGGCGTTAATAACCCTAGTTGCAGTGGCCAATAGATAAGAAAGATAAGTAGTTAGAGAACACGGAATTACCCCTAATTCAAAATTGATCAAAAATGATATTTTTGAATTTTCAAGCCTATTGTGAGAAACTAGCCCAGCGACTTAATGTCCCTTTACGTGGTGCTGGGTCACCTATTTGATCCATTGGCAAAAAGAAGCGGTGTAACAATTAAAAATAAATCAAGCTACATTTACATAAGCTACTGCGATTAATTTATAGAGAAGTGAGGGGTAGGTTGTGACGGGAAAACATCTTTTTCTTCTCATTCACTCATTTTCCAACATAATTTGTTAAAACGAGTACCAAATTAAAGAAAAAATCATTGTTCTACAAAGTGACAGAAAGACGTATTTGTTTCGATGTATATTTATTTTTTTGTTATTACTAAAATAAAACAGGTGGTGACATTGACACTGCTCGCTCCAATTTGTTTCGTTTATCATTACTCCCTTTTCAATGTGATTATACCTTTCGATTGCACAATCGTTAATTGTATAGCTAATGCTCTCGCTCTCTCTCGCTCTCTCTCTCTCTCTCTCTCTCTCTCTCTCTCTCTCTCTCTCTCTCTCTCTCTCTCTCTCTCTCTCACTCACTCTCTCTCTCTCTCTCTCTCTCTCTCTCTCTCTCTCTCTCTCTCTCTCTCTCTCTCTCTCTCTCTCTCTCTCTCTCTCTCTCTCTCACTCACTCACTCACTCTCTCTCTCTCTCTCTCTCTCTCTCTCTCTCTCTCTCTCTCTCTCTCTCTCTCTCTCTCTCTCTCTCTCTCTCTCTCTCTCTCTCTCTCTATATATCCTTCTGACGTTGAATGTCTATATTATTATCTGACTGGTGAGAAACGGGAGTGGATGAAAGTTCTTTCTCATGTTTCTTTATGTTTCCCGTTCATTTCGATGTTATTGTCTCTTTGTTTATTGCTTCTTTTTTTTAAGGACTGGATGAAAAACCCCATTGTTTTTGCTTAATCTACTATCCTCATTAAAGAAAAGTATTCAGTTCAATTCTCTCTCTCTCTCTCTCTCTCTCTCTCTCTCTCTCTCTCTCTCTCTCTCTCTCTCTCTCTCTCTCTCTCTCTCTCTCTCTCTCTCTCTCTCTCTCTCTCTCTCTCTCTCTCTCTCTCTCTCTCCTCTCTCTCTCTCTCTCTCTCTCTCTCTCTCCTCTCCTCTCTTTTGTTTATGATAGTGTTTGCTACGCATGCAGTGATTTTAATATTGTTGTCGTATGCTCTATTGTTGAGTTCTTTTCGTTTGTTGTACTATGGACGATTATGCTTCATCGCTGTGTGTTTATCTGTTTATTAACGTACTCTTCATAATTATTATGATGTGTTTTAAAACTATATTTTTTTAAATTAGTTTTAGTTCGCTTTCTGTTTCATCTATTTGTTTGTGTGTGTGTTAACGGCAAGTATGAAAAATGGCTACCGTATACCAATGCTTTTACCGTTGTAAAATAAAGCTTCATTTCATTTCTCTTTCTCCGTGACAGATAATCGATGCTACCAACACCACCAGAAAACGAAGGAAGATGCTGCTGCATCAGTTCACAGAGAACCAGCCCTTCCACGTGTTCTTCCTGGAGTCGATATGCGACGATCCAGCCATGATTGAAGCCAACATTCTGGTCAGTCCACTCACACTCTTCTTCTTCTTCTTCTGTGTTTCCAGGGCATATGGCCATAATGGATAAGGTACGTATGTGTCCGGTTTTCAGTTTTCTTCTGTGTTTCCAGACCATATGGCCATAATGGATAAGCTACGTATGTGTCCGGTTTTCAGTTTTCACTGGTCTCCCCGCTGCGTACAGCCGGCGCATTCCGATTTCGGAGGAGCTCAAAGGAGAGAGAAAAAAAATATTTGGAAGATTTGTTTTTGGAAAAGGCAGGAGAATGGGCCGATAAGTCAGGAAAGATAGTAAATGATAGAAAGCAAATGGAAAAGGCAGAGTCAAAGAGAGAGGCAGATTAGAGGAAGTTACAAGCACAGCACCTCCAGAAGGTGGGGGAACTATTTTTACGAAAGACCCATCGGTATCCTCACGGGGAGACACTCAAACTCAATCTCAAATTACAAAATTGTAGAGCTGCATGAACATAATAAGCCTACATTTCCACGTATAACCTTCCTCCCTCCCTCCCTTCCTTCCTTCCTTTATTCCATCCTTCGTTCCTTCATTTCATTTCATTTCATTCCTTTTCCATAAAGAACATCAAAGTGGGCGGCCCCGACTGTTGGGTCTAGACGAAGTCA
>CM065696.1:25431300-25466300 GCA_017654935.2 Phymorhynchus buccinoides
GTGAACATAAGAATGTTCCAAAATTAAAAATATGAAAAAAAATAAGCGACACGACCAGAGAGGGCCGGCAACTGAAATAGTATCTAAAGGGACATAAATAGGTATGAAAATATAACTGGTTTTGGTTTTGATGTTCGTTTCAAAGACATAGGGACAAAACAGTTTTAAACAATTTTACTATTATTGCATTTTAAATGCTCTAACTTTTGAGTCCTGTAGGCTGGAGGAACGGTGTCAGCAGTAAACTGAGATTTTTTCATACCTATACATATATACATAAAACATAATAATATAAAATAAAACATTTAAGTCCAAGATAATAAGCAATTTTTTTGCATAGTTTTTTTAAATGGCCTAACGTTTCGGCGTCTGCCTTAATCTTAGGAACACAATATATACTCCTCACAAAAAGTCAAGCAACAAAACGTCTCACTGCAAATCCACTTTAATCATAAATCGTAGGTAATTGTTTACTGTTGCGATTTCATCTTCAACATTTCATTAAGTGAAACTGAGTAAATCACATAACAGATTCATCTCAATCTCAGGATACTGAGCAACAAAAGAAATTGGTGTCAAAAACAGAAGTGAAATAAAGCCAACAAACAATTTCAAATTCAAAGATAGCAGTGCGCAAACAGTTCATAACGTCATTAATAGCGAGTGTTACCTCCATGGGCATGAATACAGGCTTGGAAGCGGCGTGGCATTGAGGCAATGAGTCCATCCAGCTGGATATGTGGGGTGGCTCCTCATTCCCTAACCAGGTCTGCTTCCAATGCATCCAGTGTCTGGGGACTGGCGGGCATGCCGTAATCAGCTCACCTAAGCATGTCCCATGCCTTGTTCAATCGAGTTGAGGTCATGGAACTGGGGTGGCCAGTCAAGATGGGCGGTGTTGTGGGTGTTCAACTCATTGCTGATGACATGAACCCTGTGACATGGCGCGTTGTCGTCCACAAAAACAAAGCTAGCATCATGCAATTTCATCAGGGGGTCACTTGAGGTCTGGTGATGTAATTCAAGTAGTGTATAACGTTCACGGTGCCCCTCTGGATGACCCCAAGGTCGATACGTCCTCCAGTCCAAATGCTACCCAGACCATCAGATTGCCACCTCCATAACGGGCATGCTCAGCAACAGCGAAGGCCAAACATCTCCCCCCAGGCCGTCTTCACACTTGCTGACGCCCATCATTAAAATCCAAACGCATCGTTTCACTTTAAAAGCTAGCCCGTGCATTTTCAAAGGGTGACTAAACACCAATTTGATTTTGTTGCTTGACTTTTTGTGAGGAGTATATATATATAGATATATATATATCTTTATTATGGATTTTCGATTTGATGCAAAGAAGACACCATTCTCTTGTAGAATGTCTTTTTTGCTCAGGTTGGCATCCACTGGACAGTCAAATTGCAGGCCGATCATGCAAACTGATGAGACCTTCTCTTAGGTCGAAACGGCTGTCTTTGCATAAGGCACTGTCCCTCCCCCATTGGGAGAAAAATTAAATCAGCACAATTTATATATATATATATATTTTTTTTTTTTATTTTTTTTGAACACGGAACATTACTCAAAGTTAACGTTAACTGGTTTTGTTTCTGAGGTTCACAAATAAAGACATTGGACACAGAAAAGTTTTATCAAAGCAAACTATCTTTATATATATATTTCTCTCTCTCTCTCTCTCTCTCTCTCTCTCTCTCTCTCTCTCTCTCTCTCTCTCTCTCTCTCTCTCTCTCTCCCCTCTATCTACCCCCTCTCTATCTCCCTCTCTTTCTCTCTCACTCACTCCTCACTCTATCTCTTTATCTCTATAGCAACTCCCTCTCTCTCTCTCTCTCTCTCTCTCTCTCTCTCTCTCTCTCTCTCTCTCTCTCTCCCCTCCCCCCCCCCCCCCCCCTGTGAAAATGCCTGTTGTTATTTTCTAGTCTTTTACGCATTTTAATATACTTTCTTTTTGTTTTCCTTTTCTTGTTATTTGGCTTTTCTTTTTCCCCTCGAGGGCATGGTGTAAAGAAGCTTGAGCTTACCCGTTTACCCTCATTAAGCATTCGTATTCGTATTCTCTCTGTAGCACCGTAAATATGGCATGCAACTGAAAACCCAAATAATGACAAACCGCCTCCCTACCTGTCGTGACAGCTGATATAGGCCTTCCTTCGGGTTGCCACTCAACTGCGCTTATTTGAAAATCACTTCATTGCGCACATCAATGGCGCCTGGTTGCTGCCATTGACGTATCTTAGAAGTTATTAAACTTCTTCAGGTGACTGCATGTGAGACAAAAACTAGGACAGCTATTTAAAGCTACATGTTTTCTGTATCTTTAAATGGAATCTTAAGCTGGAAATCCAGATTGACGAAAACGGCACGGCGACGGCATGCAACGACAAAGTCGTGTTAAATCGCTCACACTAAATTTCTACTCCTTGAATCCAGAAGACTCGAAACGGCAACGGCAAGTCACCGGCACCGTCGACGGCAGGAGTTTTCGGAGCATGTAGCGAATTATGCCATTGCCGTCCACGAAATTGGCTTCTGCAACTAGGGTTATTAACGCCCTTGACAGTGAGAGTGAATCCCTTGTTGGTCAGTACTGAAAAGGACATTCACTCTTGCGAAAGGCAGCCATCTAGTGGCCTCAAATAGGGTTATTGGCGAGAGTTATTCCCTTGTTTGGTCAGTACTCAAGCAGCTACCAAAGGGCATTCACTCTAGCAAAACATGGTTGTTGCAGTGGCCAATAGGGACGACACCATGAAATCTGAGAAGAAAAATGCCTCGCTCAGCTATAGAAATGGAGGGGGGGGGGGGGGGGGGGGGGGGGGGGGGGGGGGGGGGGGGTTCGGTCATGGTCGGATGTTTGGATAGGTAGGGTACCATCTCTTTCAAACAGAAAAGGCGCCTGCCGTTTCCGTTTGCATGGATTCAAAGCTTCGGGTTTCGTCACGGAAACCTAGGACGACAACGACCCAAAAAAAAGCTGCCGTGACGTGGATGTGGATTTCCAGCTTTAGCGCAATCTTCTCAAAATAAACATCTCAATTTATGCAAACATTCCATTACGTCTATTGTTTTTTTCTCGTGAGCCATTTCAACCTTTTCAGCAGGCACGATTGATAAGTTCAACGGTCGCTATTGACAACAAGCGCAATTGAGGCCAGGCAGCGATATTTTTGTTCGGACCCCATTTCTGCATTTCTTGCGCAGGCTCCGCAAGGGACGTCACTCCTATCGGCTAGCATGTCGAGTTTCGATTTGTGATGGATGTTCACACAACTTGTAACCATTCCTGGGTTTTAGTTGCTCATGGCCAATTTTTGTGTTAAAGATAAATTATATTGTTGTTTGAATCCTCGATTTGCCTCCTGAGGGAAACAGCCAATATGTATCGAATGATCACGCCCATTTACTAATTTTAGGCCTAATAGTAGGCCTATCACTGAGACTAGTAGGCCTATCAAATATCTACGTTCTTACGTTCGTGTCGGCCTACTCTTTCAGCCGACATCGATACTTCTATATCGATATACTTGTAAACAACTCGTTACACGGAAAGTTCTACCGTTATACTGTTATAGGTAGAATACTTTGCACCCAAAACTATCTACAGTCTGACCAGAGACTAGAACGAAGAATCTTCTTCTCTATGAAAGAAGAAGACTAGAGAAGATTGTGTGTCAGTGTGTGCGCGCGCGTGCACAGTGGGAGTGCATTGCATTGTCATAGTAGGCCTAAATAGTTGTATTTTCATTTCGCATGTTACTATAAAGTTCTTCGTGTTGGTTTATTTAATCATGTTTTAAATGTACGTGATTCGAACTTTGACGCGTAAAGCCCAGTGCGCCTGCGCGGTGCAGACACAGGTACGCAAAAGGCTTGATCGGACCAAAGCGAAATGCAGAAATGGGGTCCGAAAAATAATATCGCGGCCAGGCAAGGGGCAAGGCAAATGTTTTATTTCATACCCACTTGGGGCACAGACATATAAAACAAAGCACACACTCAAACATCAATACAGAGTGATGTCTATACTAATTACTATCAGAAACGACAAACAATATCAACAAGTAGGGGAAGACGGGGTAAAAAGCGCATGGGCGGGTAAGAAGCCCACCCCAATTATCTCATGAAATAAAGACAAATTCAGTCAAATTTGCCCATGAGACGAATGCTAGACATTAACGCTCGTCTCATGGGCAAAATGAGACTGAAATTTGCTTCATTTCATGAGATAATTGGGGTGGGCTTCTTACCCGCCCATGCGCTTTTTACCCCGTCTTCCCCTAGATAATATGTAACATCATGGACAAAATATACCTGTACCACAATCAAAAGAACAAGACATGTGACATTTTATCCATATAAAAATCATCGAAAAGAACTGTTTATAGCTAGTAACGAAGTGCTTAAGTTTAATCAAAAGTTTCTTATTTCTTGAGACAAACAAAGCATGAAATATATACGCATTTGGTCGCACGAAAAAGTACCGCGGAAGATATTATGTGTGAATATATCTATATGAGTAGGCTATAGGGGTTATTAAAACAGTCGCAGTTGCGATGCACTGTTCTTTCTTCGTCATCAAACGCACGGTTTAAATTTCATAATAATTAGGCCTATTAATACGATATATCTCGCGTCTTTTGCACACGACACTGTATGTAGGCCTAATCAGGAATCCCTACTGCCGGTATCGATTGGTCTTGTGCTAGGAGGATACAGTGACAGTGGCATTCTGGTCTCTCTGATGCAGTGGCTCCGGCAGCTGGTGCCACGTGTCAGCTGTACCTACATTGGAAAGAATTGATCGGTGAAACACAAAAATGGAGCAAGGCAGAGCAAAACAAAACGAACATTGTGTTATCATTTTGCCTATGTCTGTTATTATGGCCTAGTTGGGGAGGGGAGGGGGGGGGGAGGGGGGGCGGCACATATTAGGGCTACGCCCCTTTGTTTTTTGTTTGTTTTTTTTCTTTGAGATTCTCATTTGGGTTTGGGGAGAAAAAGAGACAACGAAAGAAAAAGGGACATAATTAAAGCGTTACTTTTCTCTCTAGAAAATTATTAGAATTACAATTACCTCTCCCCCCCCCCCCTCTCTGTCTCTCTCACACACACACACACACACACACACACACACACACACACACACACACACACACACACACACACACACACACACACACACACACACACACACACACACACCACACAACGCAAACACACAAAACACACACACACAACGCACACAACACACAACACACACGCACACACACACACACACGCACACACACACACACACACACACACACACTTTTCAGTTGTACAGCATGCAGCCACTTGCTTGCTGTGTGTGTGTGTGTGTGTGTGTGTGTGTGTGTGTGTCTGTCTGTCTGTGTGTGTGTGTCTCCGTGCGTCTCTCTCTCTCTCTGTGATCTTTATACCTCTTCTATATGTGTCGTTTGTTTCGGTTTTTATTTTTGTTTGTTTCTTTGTTGCTGGGTTTTTTTTGCTGTTGTTGTTTTTGTTTTGGGTTGTTGTTGTTGTTGTTGTTGTTGTACATAATAGGTATCTATTTTTGCCGTTTATTGGATGTAACAAAAGCAGAAAAAGTAGGCCTATTGAGTGAAACAATTGTAACCATGTCCCATTAGATTAGTAACTATCATAGGGTTTTTTTCTTCTCATTTTGAATTTAATTGATACCTACCTACGTTCTTCCCCCGTGGGGTCACCGGGGGTGTCTTTCGTACAAATAGTTCCCCTACCTTCTGGAAGTTCTGTGCTTGTAACTTCCTCTAATCTGTCACTCTCTTTGACTCCGCCTTTTCCCCTTTGCTTACCGTCATCTACTACCTTTCTGCCTGAATGGTCCATTCTCCTGCCTTTTATCGAGAAACTCCTAACAACGAATTTCTCCAGCCGAAGATGGACATGCTTGGCATAGTTCTTAGTTAGGCGCATAACGGCAGCAGGACGCATTTGCGCTCGTAATTGACAGGAAACTGTCTGAGCAATCGTCGACGGCGACGAAGAAGATTAAACTTTGTTTCTCGTCGTTGGGTTAATTAAACGAAATAATGTTATTCCATATCAATTTATGCAAAACAATATGATACAGTTATAGCAGTAATTTGCGAAAGTAAATTTGGGGTAGTTTGGAGAAATAGCTTTGGCCTGTTACCATATTTCCTTTATCACAATATTTTACTTTTTTTGTGCAGTCCTACCAAGATATGATTGCACGTCTGGAACCAGTCATCTTGGTGAGTCTGCAGTTTTCGCGCGTGAGCGCGCGCGCTTATGTATTTGCTTGTGTGTGTGTGTGTGTGTGAGAGAGAGTGAGAGAGAGAGAGAGAGAGAGAGAGAGAGAGAGAGAGAGAGAGAGAGAGAGAGAGTGCGTTCGTGCGTGTGTCTGTGTATGTGTGTGTGTGTGTGTGTGTGCGCGCGTGTGTGCGTGCGTGCGTGTGTGTATGTGTCTGTGTGCGTCTGTGTGTCTGTGTCTATGTGTTTATTTCATGAGTACAGGTGCAGAATAGATTTTTAGAAAATAATATGCAATAATATTGCCGTCATCGTTATCTTCATCTTCTTCCTCACCATCATCATCATCAGTCACAGAGCTTTTCGTGAAAGGCATAAATATGGCACAACACGTGCTTGTGTTTGTTTGTTTGTCTGTTTGTTTGTATTTATAAGCGTAGCACGCAATGTAAAGGTGAACTTCAATTATGCAAATATAATAATTATGCAGATGTGTTTGTCTTCACCGTAGAAATTATGTTTGTGTCTTTGTATGTTTTAACTCTCTCTCTCTCTCTCTCTCTCTCTCTCTCTCTCTCTCTCTCTCTCTCTCTCTCTCTCTCTCTCTCTCTCTCTCTCTCTCTCTCTCTCTCTCTCTCTCTCTCTCTCTCTCTCTCTCTCTCTCTCTCTCTCACACACACACACACACACACACACACACACGCTTTATAATCTGCGCAGATAGGCGAGGCTTAGTGTAATTATGAATGAGGATATTTAATACTTGCTTAATTTCTTGTGTGATGGATTTTCCCCTTTTGGGAGGGTTGATTTAACAATTCCCCCTCCCCAGTGTTCCCTTTGACATGGGCAGATGGCCCTGTTCATTATAACATTGTTCATTCTCTGTCTCTCTCTCTCTCTCTCACTCTCTCTCTCTCTCTCTCTCTCTCTCTCTCTCTCTCTCTCTCTCTCTCTCTCTCTCTCTCTCTCTCTCTCTCTCTCTCTCTCTTTTGATACCATTCGTTTCAAACAGGAATTGGAGGCCACTAAGGATGACGTGCTGATTGTCAGCCATGAAGCCGCGCTGAAATGTCTCCTGGCATACCTTCAGGGAACACCCACAGGTGGCTACTGACTGTCTGTCTGTCCGCCATGCTTCTCACAGCTGTTTCGGGAGGAACATTAATTCGATGGCTTGGAGTCAAAACGGACTATCTTTAGATAGTCCATTGACATATTATTGAACTTATTAAGGTCTCAGTACACGTTAACACTATTCACGGGATATTTCTATTTCCCCATGGCAACACAGTGAGCTGGAAGTCATATTAAAGAGTGGGCTATCACTGTGATGCTATGGGGAAAAAGAGATATCCCGTGAATAATATTAACGTGTACCGAGACCTTTACGAACACTAATAACTTGCATATAAAAAAAAGACTGCAGAAATATAAAAAGCATAACGCCCTTTTTATATTTCTGCAGTCATTGTTTGATACAAGTTATTAGTTTGTGTAATAAGTCCAATGGACTATCTAAAGATAGTCCGTTTTGACTCCAAGCCATTGTTTATTTTAGTTCATCTATATTTCATTATAAAAAAAAATTCAAGCCAATTTTAGTTCCTCATAAGTAACTTTTCACAAATAACAGCCAATATTATTTTGTAGTATGTGACTAAATTAGTTGTATTCACTGGACATTGCTAGATTTATTTATTTATTTCAGAAAATGTATATAGCGCTTCACCTTTAAGCTCTAAGCGCTTATGAGCGAGTGTCACTCATGAGGCGATTTTATTTATGTTTGCGATACTAAGTGAATTGTTGTAAGAACAATTTCTACTAAAATATGGTTCATGATACTGCTCAACAAAGAAAGTTTTTACAATTAATCTGATGAAAGAAATATCTTTAGAATACTATGTAGAACATACAGCCAAAAATATTTTATAGGGATATGCTTGGTGCATGTTTTATCTAAGATTTTTTAGATTCAAATCTTTTTAGATAAATGTATTTAGAATGCTATGAAGAACATACAACCAAAACTATTTTATAGGGATATGCTTGGTGCATTTTTTATCTAAGATTTTTTTTGAATTAATCGTTTAACTAAATAGCTTAGCTTTGTGTGCGAGAAATGTTGCTTTCATCTCCTATTTGTCATCAATTATTTGTTTCACTATGTGTATTTTTTAAAATATTTTTTTATATGTATGTATGTATGTGTGTATGAGAGTCACAGAGAGAGAGAGAGAGAGAGGGAGAGAGAGAGAGAGAGAGAGAGAGAGAGAGAGAGAGAGAGAGAGAGAGAGAGAGAGAGAGAGAGAGAGAGAGAGAGTATGTTTGCAAATGTTTTTTGTTAATTAAAGTTGTTTTTTGGTGTGTGTTTTTAATCCAAGGACAGATTGTAAGAATAGGCATCGCCTAAAATCTTTATCCTTGTCAAATAAAGTTTCCCAGTGTCCAGTGTCCAGTGCGATGAAACAGCTGTGTGCTTACTTTGAGGATCAAGGCATTAAAGATTCAATGACCCACCACGATTAAGTCCCTTGATTTTTTCTGGGTAGCTGTGACCCATATACAAATGCCCCCAACTTGAAATTGAGGCTGCTCTTTAAATACCCACCAGGTCACGTGTCACAATCACGGGTTTCACGTGTTTTCCTTCTTATAGCTGGTAAGACATCTTGTTTTGACCAGGTTTGACGCCCATACTAATGTCCCCAAATTGAAAACGAAACATTTTAAAGAGCAGCCTCAATTTCAAGTTGGGGATATTTGTATGTAGGTCACAGCTACCCAGACAAAAACAAGGGACTTAATCGTGGTGCTTCAGTGTGTCTTTAACGAAATACGTCGTTGTGAATTAGGTGCTTTGACCGGTTTCCAATTGCTGTCTTGTTTATTGTAAGCGATGGTGTATTATATACTATAGCCAAACACGTGATTCGTTCGTACCCAAATAATTTGTTTGATTTTGTTCCCGATGCATGCCCTTTGTGCATGAATTGCGAGCGGAGAGAGAGAGAGAGAGAGAGAGAGAGAGAGAGAGAGAGAGAGAGAGAGAGAGAGAGAGAGAGAGAGAGAGAGAGAGAGAGAGAGAGAGAGAGAGACAGAGAGAGAGAAAGAGAGAGAGAGAGAGAGAGAGAGAGAGAGAGAGAGAGAGAGAGAGAGAGAGAGAGAGAGAGAGAGAGAGAGAGAGAGAGAGAAGAGAGAGAGAGAGAGAGAGAGAGAGAGAGAGAGAGAGAGAGAGAGAGAGAAGGAGAGAGAGAGAAGAGAGAGAGAGAGAGAGAGAGAGAGAAGAGAGAGAGAGAGAGAGAGAGAGAGAGAAAGAGAGTTTAACCCTTTTAGCCGCCAAAGTCGCATTTTAGCACCACAGTGATTTAACACCTATGTCACTAAACAGCATCACATTGGGGTCTATTATCCAAAGACCCTATTGTCTTAGTTTGGGGAAATAAGGGTAGACCTTATTTTATATATGTCACTGAAGTATCCCCAAATACTGCAGATGGATTTTGTTCTCTACCCAGGTAAATTTAATGGACATTTTTGGCTGAAGTATGGCTGGCGGTGGAAGGGTTAACAGAGAGAGAGAGAGACAGAGAGAGAGAGAGAGAGAGAGAGAGAGAGAGAGAGCGAGAGAGAGAGAGAGAGAGAGAGAGAGAGAGAGAGAGAGAGAGAGAGAGAGACAGACAGTTTAACAGACAGACAGAGAGAGACAGACAAACAGACAGACAGAGACAGAGAGACAGAGACCTCGAGAACGGATGTCACATTTCGAGGGGCATTTGCCTAAACGTGTCATCACCCTTCTTTATTCCTCTTATGATAACACGTTTAGGCAATTACCCCATTAAGGCCAATAATGTATTGGCTTTTAATGGAAAAGCTTCTCTTATTGCAGACGAGCTTCCGCACATCAGCATCCCGGACCACACCGTTATCAAGGTGTCCCCAACGCCTCACGGACATGCACTGGAACACATACCCCTGCCTTAATTTAACCCCTTCAGGACTTCGCTGCCTTAGGTAAACTTCATTACTGGCCTGGGGCTAGCTGCCTAAACAGAAATATAACAAATAAGCGCAACAAAACTCACACTGTCAATGATTCAGCTTTGACAACATTACTGGTTGATCCGAGTATATTTTTCGCTTTGAAACCGTGGTTACTTGCATTATAATTGGAATCCATTAGTCTCCTTATTACTATCACTGTTAATGAAAACAGTATTGGAGTATTATCTGAAGCTTGTCTAGGGCAGAATTGTTTTGACATTTTTAGCATTAACATTTGAGATAGAAGTGCCAAACATTACGTGAAACGACAGCTGGAGCAGTGATGAAGAGATGTAACTTGAAACACGTGGTTTGGATTGACAAAAACATGGTTTTTAGACAGGTGTTAGACTAAAACAATCGCTGTTCCGATAATACTCGGAATTAGGCCCTGACTGGCGTTCTCCTGTTCCGAGTAACCTTGGAATTCGTCCGGAATGAGTTAAGACATGGCACTCCAAGCATTCGGGATTCAGGTACATTTGCTGTGCTGATTATGAAAATTTGGTAAGAAATCTTGTTTTGACCAGGTTTGACTCCCATACAAATGTCCCCAAATAAATAAAAACGAAACATCATTTTAAAGAGCAGCTTCAATTTGAAGTTGGGGACATTTGTATGTGGGTCACAGTTACCCAGAAAAAACAACTTAAGCGTGGTGCGTCAGTGTGTCTTTAATTAAATGTTGACGGTGAAATATACGTGCATTCTGCTGCTGAGAATGCATAGAGGGAGGGAGGGGGGGATGGAAAGTTCAGCAACAATTTTTATTACCCGGCCTCTTTCCCCCGTGGGGATACCAGGGGTCTTTCGTACAAATAGTTCCCCCACCTTCTGGAAGTTCTGCGCTTGTAACTTCCTCTAATCTCTCACTGTCTTTGACTCTGCCTTTTCCCTTTGCTTGCTGTCATCTACATTCTGTCCGTCTTACCGGTCCATTCCCCTGCCTTTGTTCTAGAAACTAGAAGATTTATTTTGTTCTAGAAGCTTTTATCCAGACGAAGACGGACATGCTGGGCCTAACTATTTCTTAGTTAGGCGCATTACGACAGCATGACGCATCTGCGCTTATGTGACAGGAAACTGTCTGAGCGATCGACGAAGAAGAAGGTCGAAGGAGTGTAAAATATGTAGCTAATATTCCACTGTTTCTATCAATGTGTCTCTGAAAATAAATCTTTGAAATACTATATTATTTCTTTTTTTGGTTCCGTCCAGGTGCTGCAGAAATCGTGGGTGTGCAAGGTTCTGCAAAAACGGCAGCATTTTGTTTTTACAAAAATTGTGCTTCGCAAGAGCACATTTGTATATGATAGAGAGATAGGGGGGTAGGGGGGTGGTGTATGTAATTGTGTGCTTGGCCGTGTGTACGCTTGGATGTGTGTGTGTTTGTATGTGTTTGTATGTGTGTGCATGCGTGTGTGTGTGTGTGTGTGTGTGTGTGTGTGTGTGTGTGTGTAAGAGAGAGAGAGAGAGAGAGAGAGAGAGAGAGAGAGAGAGAGAGAGTATAAAGCGTAATTGCGTATGCGAATGTACTGTGTATGTGTATGTGTATGCATGACTGTGTTGTTTTATACGAAAGTGTGTATGATGATTTTTTTCATACTATGTTAATACTACTGTGTTGTTTTATATGAAAGTGTGTATGATGATTTTGTTCATACTATCTTGGCAGCATTGGCAATGTTTCTAAATGAACAAATTTTAAAAAATTTCTGATCACAATTTGTACTGTAATACGCTAATACGGTAATCGTAGAGTAGCTGTAGTCTGGACAGTGTATTACTGTATAAAGTTTCGCTTGTATCTTTCATGTTCTTCTCACTAATTTGTACTGAAAGAATGATTGTGCTAACAAATTATTGATCAGCGATTGGTGATCTAAATGCTGATTTAGCCCACGACTAACCGAATCTAAAAGCCACGGTGGTTATGATAAGATATGCATGTAAACTTATGTTATTATAATAAGATATGCATGTAAACTTATGCGATTATAATAAGATATGCATGTAAACTTATGCGATTATAATAAGATATGCATGTAAGCATATGTGATTATAATAAGATATGATTGTAAACTTATGTGATTATAATAAGATATGCATGTAATCTTACGCGATTATAAGAAGATATGCATGTAAGCATATGTGATTATAATAAGATATGCATGTAAACTTATGCGATTATAATAAGATATGCTTGTAATCATATGTGATTATAATAAGATATGCATGTAAACTTATGCGATTATAATAAGATATGCTTGTAAGCTTATGGAGTATTTAGATCACTGACCCAAATTGGCATTTAAGAAAAGAACAACTAATTTTAGTGGTATAACGTTTCATTCTACGTTTTAACAAATCGTTTCATTAAATCTTACCAACTCAAGATAAATTTGCATGAATTCTTTTTTATGGTTTATTTGTTAGTATTTGTCTTAGTCCTGGAAGGCGTTCCTTCTCAAATAATTAGGTTTAACGTGATTATCAATTTTGAATAGTCTACCTTGACAAGTTTGCTCGCAGTTTATGGTTTTAATAGGGTTTTATATTTTAATGTGCTCTGTGTCATAGATGTGAAATGAATAGGCAAGCTGTACAAATTGTGTAAATATATTTGTTGAATATTTGTAATATTACATTGTTCAGTACATTTCTCTGTTGTGATTGCGATTTTTGTTAAAAATAGCGTGTGCTTGTGAGAATGTGGGAGGGTCTGTAGAAGAGCTTGAGTGTGTGTGTGTGTGTGTGTGTGCGTGTGCGTGTGCGTGTGTGCGCGTGCGCGCGCGTGCGTGCGTGCGTGCGCGCGTGTGCGTGCGTGCGTGCGTGCGTGTTTTTTTTAAATTTTACCTACTTTAATTACTTCTTTGCAGATGCTGAAGAACTCAACCACTGTGTATAGAACAACTACAGTGTTTTTTTGTAACTGCAAATGTCTGTCAAATAAAAGGTGTTTAAAACAATCCCATTCTATTATAAGAACTTCGGGACGGCGTACTTTTCATTGAGAAGCAACTAAAGCCCAATAGTAAAGAGCCAGCCACACGTCCACTGAAATCTTACGACTGTGCGATACGATTCGATCACGTGGTCTCCAACAACAAGTGTGATTCGCGCCTCGAGATTACGTGATCGAATCGCATCGTACAGTCGTACGATTCCAGCTGACGTGTGGATGACCCTTAACCCTTTCACTGCCAATGTCGCATTTTTGCTCCACAATGATTTAACACACACACCATTCAAACTCTTCAAATCAGGGTCTATTATTCAATGACATTGTGTTCCTAAGTTTGGGTAGCAAGGCTTGACCCTATTCTAAATGTGTCACAGAAAAATCCCACCATATTGCAGACAAAATCTTTACTGTAGCCAAGTAAGTTTAATGGACATTTTTGGCTCAAAGATGGCTGGCGGTGAAAGGGTTAAAGACCCCCCACGTCATGTGTCACATTCCCTCTTATGCTTGGAAGATTTCTTAAGATTTCCTACCAGCTGTAAGAGGGAAGTGAACACCATGATTTTGACACGTGACGTGGTGGGTCTTTATGTCTAAAACGGAGGATTAAAACGATTTCAAAAGAACATGGGAGATGGGAAGAGAAAGTGGAGATAGATAGAAAGAGAGAGAAGGGAGAGAGAGACAGAGAGAGAGAGAGAGAGAGAGAGAGAGAGAGAGAGAGAGAGAGAGAAGGGAGAGAGACAGAGACAGTAGGTTTCCAGCTTGCTGTAGACTGACGAGCATTGTGCCTGTCCGGCAGCTCCACTAATGCTGGGCATATCAGACTAGAGAGTCTGCATATCTTTGTATTCTAACCCCCCCCCCCCTTAAGTATGTATCATTTATTTAAATTCAGTTCATTTATTTTCTTCTAACTTCTTTGGTGACCTGGCACTGCGCGTGACCTTCGTGTTCTTTTCTTTTTTTTTCAATATCAGCAAAATCTTCAACCTAATGAAGGTGGCCGATTGACGAGAAGAAGAAGGAGAGAGAGAGAGAGAGAGAGAGAGAGAGAGAGAGAGAGAGAGAGAGAGAGAGAGAGAGAGGAGTAGAGAGATTGGATCGCAACCCCACAAAAACACAAGCCAAACATTAGTTTAAGCGTGAACACGAAGCGTGTGACACTACGTGCTTTTTATTCCTTCTTTCGTGAGTTTATTTGTGTGCTTGCTATACAGTTATGCCACAAAGTGAAAGGCACAAATACGATATTTAAAAAACAACAACAAAGAAAACGATTTAATTAAGGACACGTGAAATGGGAGAGAAAAAAAAAATAACACGGAAATCGGTGCCCCCCACCCCTTCAGATTCAAATTCTATGTTACAGTTTTGTGAGAGTTATCTATTATTTTGTTGTTGTTGTTGTTTGTTCGCGTTGTGTATATTCATTCACTTGTTCTTTCTCTTAATGTTCAATTGTTGCTGTTATTTCATTATTATGTTCGGTTCCAGTGTCATTACTTTTGGCAGCCAATATTGTGTAGCATATCTGTGTTTGAACGCCTTGTATAAGCTTTAAGCTTGTTGTGCTCATTTGCATTTGTTTATGTTGCTGCTATGTTGATTATTAATAAAAAATGCGTTGAAACCAAATCGGTGCCCGTTTTTAAGGAACAGTTGAAGTAGGGGGAAGAAAAAAACATCGTAAAAAAAAGAGATATAAACTTACATAAAGTAATGCACACATACCGGAGTATTTACAAAAGGTAGCTGTTTGTTTGTTTGTTTGTTTGTTTGTTTTTTAACGACATTTTCGATGTGTACAAAAAGCATTACGAAAGGAATTAGAAGTGAAACTGAAGACCACAATACTGAAGTAGGATAAAGGCCTCGATGGTTTGCCTACGATTCGATTCACTACGATCCGATTTTGACATTTGTGAGGCATGATTGACGTGAAATTATAATGTCTAAAGAAATCTGATAAAATCCTACTAGTTTTGGTCACTATATTTGCAAGTCTCCCGTACACGAATGTTACTTTGTTGTATCGGACATTTTATTTCACTCGTGTATTGCGGTCTACGTGAGTTTTGGCCCCTGCAAAGAACACCCTTTGCGAGAGTGAATGCCCTTGGTGGTTGGGGGAAGATGGTTCAGTACTGACCAAACAAGGGAATAACTCTCGCCAATAACCCTATTTAGGGGCCACTTAATGGCTGCCTTTTGGAAGAGTGAATGCCCTTCTGGATACTGATCAACAATGGCTTAACTCTTGTTGTCAAGGGCGTTAATAACCCTAGTTGCAGTGGCCATTACTAATACTATTCTATTGGGGTCTGCAACGAACATCTTTTGCAAGAGTGAACGTCCTTGGAGGGTGGTGGAAGATGGTTCAATACTGACCAGACAGTGGGATAACTCTCGCCAATAACCCCATCTTGATGCCACTAACTGGCTGCCTTTCGCAAGAGTGAATGCCCTTGTCAGTACTGACCAGCAAGAGCAATTACTCTCACTGTCAAGGGCGTTAATAACCCTAGTTGCAAAGGCCTATAGAGAACGAAAAATAGAGTTAGTTTTAGACGGAAGTATTTCACGTGAATCATAATAACTCGCAGACATTGTCATAATCGTATCGTATTGTGGGTCAAATCGTATGCGGTGTGGCTGGGCCTTTATAGTCGTTTGTGTTCGACCAGGACTATGACTACATAAACTAAGACACAACAAACAAACAACTACACGACAAGTGTAAAGTGACGTTATTTCATTCACAAGAGACAAAAGAACACGAAGCTACTGGATATTTCGGCGAATGCGCCTTTATGAACATAGACACACAAGAAAATAGCAAAATATAGCAACAAGAGCAAAACGCAGGCAACAAAAGGAGCACAAAACCAACATACTCAAAATGTAGTCTCCCGTATATAAAATAAGAGTTTCCCGTTGATGGTAGAGCAAGAAATACTGGACAACGGTTGATTCTCCTTCCCGTTCTGATAGAAATAGGAGTTTAAAAAACTAAGCTAAAAAAAACCCGCAGCCAACCAACCAATCGACCAACTAGCCAACCCAAAACAAACGACCAACCAGCCAACCAAGAAAATGCACCAACATGATGATGTAGGCTTATGCTTGTACGACAGTTCTGCACCAGATATAATGTTTGTATATGTATGTTGGGGGGGGGGGGGTAATCATTTAAAAGAAACAGCCAACCAACCAACCAGCCAACCAAAACCAGCCATTCAACCCAAGCACCGCGGTTTGGGGGTCTCATTCACAATCATCTGGCTGCACAATTTTCAGCGTCCCTAGAAGGCAAGTCCCGCAAAGAAAATGGAACGGGGATGAAGATATCAGAGGAAGGGTAACGCGAGAATGCAGTTAGACCTACTGTGTCTTTAAAGACCCACCAGAGCACGTGACAAAATCACGGGTTTCACGTGTTTTCCCTCTTATAGCTGGTAAGAAATCTTGTTTTGACCAGGTTTTACTCCTATACAGAAACGAAACATCCTTTTAAAGAGCAGCCTCAATTTGAAGTTGGGGGAATTTGTATGTGGGTCAAACTATCCAGAAAAAAAACAAGGGACTTAATCGTGGTGGGTCAGTGTGTCTTTAGAAACACACTGACTCACCACGATTAAGTCCCTTGGGGGGTTTTTGGCAGCGATTTAATGCTCCCCCAAAATAGATGATTTTGACAAAAAAAAGCAGATGCTTGTGGCAAAAGCAAAGACCATCTAACCCTAACCCTATCCCTAACCCTAACCCTATCCCTAACCACGGAAACAACCAAGAAATAGAGCAGGAGGGTGTAAATCTACATATTTGCCGAGAAATCGATGTACAAAGCCATGCACTTATATTATTTTTTTGCTGGAACCATTCCTTTTTTTGGTGGATAAATTTTAAGTCTTTTTTTTTATTGGGGAGGGTAGCTGTGACCCACATTCCAATGCCCCCAACTTGAAATTAAGGCTGCTCTTTAAAAGGATGTTTTGTTTTCAATTTGGGGGCATTTGTATGGGAGTCGAACCTGGTCAAAACAAGATTTCTTACCAGCTATAAGAGGGAAAACACGTTAAACCCGTGATTTTGACACGTGATCTGGTGGTTCTTTATATAACTCCCCCCCCCCCCCCCCCAAAAAAAAAGAACTGCATAATTATACAATACCGCAATTACACACCTGCATTGTTAAAAGTTCGGGACTTTCCTGGTGTTGCACTGCCTTTCCTGGCATTGCCTCCAGGATCGTTCCCACCATCTTTATATCTACTAATGTCCCATATGTGTCGGTTCCAGACCGGAAGAACGTTAGGCAGAATTTCATTCATCAAAGAAGTGCATTCTAACTGACCATCAGGAAAGGAACGCCAGTTAGACAGTGCCAATGCGATGCAAGCACTAAGTGCGTCAACAACAAAACATAATAATGGCCACAACAACAATACAAATAAGAAACACGAAAACTATTATTTTCAAACCTAGACAGAAGTATTCTCTGACCATGACATTAGCGTTTACATTTTAATTTGTTTGTTTCTTTCAAACTACTTTTTTTTTTTTTTGGGGGGGGGCCCAAAACCAGAAAGTAATATTATTGTCGTTGAAACATTGTTTTTAATTGCACAGTATCGTACAGGGACGCTTTTTTCATTTATAAAAAAAATAGTAGAAATTCGAGTTGCGCCGGAACACAGTGCACATGAATGACAGCACACGGCAGGGAAAGCAGGGAACCTGATTTGGGCTTTGTTATTTTTCAGGGAATCCTGAATTTATTGAAGAATGATTTTTCTGGAATGAGGAAAAACAAACAAGTTTTATTGCTTAAAAAAATTAAAGCTGTCTCTAAATGCTCCGATTGTATTAGTAAAAGTGTGCAACAACAACAACAAAATCAGCTTAGGGGACTTGGCCCCCTGCTCCCCACAAACGACTTGCCCCCCCCCACCCCCCACCCCTTTACCCCACCATGAAGGCGGCCCGCCAGAACCCAGGCCATCCTGCTTTTTATTTCGTCCCAGGTTTCATCCTTGACAGCGCAGTCAGCTCACTCTACCTCCATCACACCCCAAGCCGTTAACAGGACTCCTAAACCGACGAACCCCAGCACCCTGCCACTCTATCTCCATCACACCCCAACCCGCCCATAAAGTGTTTACTTTCCCTCAGAACCCTCCCTTCAACCAAGCCGTTAACAGGACTCCTAAACCGACGAACCCCAGCACCCTACCACTCTATCTCCATCACACCCCAACCCGCCCATAAAGTGTTTACTTTCCCTCAGAACCCTCCCTTCAACCAAGCCGTTAACAGGACTCCTAAACCGACGAACCCCAGCACCCTGCCACTCTATCTCCATCACACCCCAACCCGCCCATAAAGTGTTTACTTTCCCTCAGAACCCTCCCTTCAACCAAGCCGTTAACAGGACTCCTAAACCGACGAACCCCAGCACCCTGCCACTCTATCTCCATCACACCCCAACCCACCCATAAAATGTTTATTATCCCTCAGAACCCTCCCTTCAACCAAGCCGTTAACAGGACTCCTAAACCGACGAACACCAGCACCCTACCACTCTATCTCCATCACACCCCAACCCACCCATAAAATGTTTATTATCCCTCAGAACCCTCCCTTCAACCAAGCCGTTAACAGGACTCCTAAACCGACGAACACCAGCACCCTACCACTCTATCTCCATCACACCCCTACCCGCCCATAAAGTGTTTACTTTCCCTCAGAACCCTCCCTTCATCCAAGCCGTTAACAGGACTCCTAAACCGACGAACCCCAGCACCCTGCCACTCTATCTCCATCACACCCCGACCCACCCATAAAATGTTTATTATCCCTCAGAACCCTCCCTTCAACCAAGCCGTTAACAGGACTCCTAAACCGACGAACACCAGCACCCTACCACTCTATCTCCATCACACCCCAACCCGCCCATAAAGTGTTTACTTTCCCTCAGAACCCTCCCTTCATCCAAGCCGTTAACAGGACTCCTAAACCGACGAACCCCAGCTCCCTGACCAAAGGTCCGCCTGTCAGTGTCCCCGCCCCGCTGTCCCTCCACACCACCGGGTTGGACTCGAGGTTCATGTGAATGAGCAGCTTGTGCTGGACCACTGTGGCGTAGAAGGTGATGTTGCCTTGATTGTCGTCTGGAGCGATCCAGATGGCCTCCACCTGCAATCGATCAAGCAATAATCAATTGATCAATCAATCAAGCAGTCAGTAAGTCAGTCGATCAATCAATTGATTGATCAATCAAGCAAGCAGTCAGTAAGTCAGTCGATCAATCAATTGATTGATCAATTAATCAATAATTATTAATCAATCACTCAGTCAATCAATTAACCAACCGACCGACCAGCCAATCAATGAATCGACCAATTAATCAATCAATAAGCCAGCCAGTCAATCAAGCATCCAACAGACCAATCAACCATTTAATCGATCAGTCAGTCAGTCGATCAATCAACCATCCAACAGACCAATCGACCAATTAATCAATCAGTCAGTCAATCAATCAATCAAACATCCAACAGACCAATCAACCATTTAATCAATCAGTCAGTCAGTCGATCAATCAACCATCCAACAGACCAATCAACAAATTAATCAATCAGTCAGTCAGTCAATCAACCATCCAACAGACCAATCAACAAATTAATCAATCAGTCAGTCAGTCGATCAATCAACCATCCAACAGACCAATAATAATAATAATAATAATAAATAATAATAATAATAATGAGCATTTATATGCGCTTAATCTTAAACAAGCCTAAGCGCTTACAATAATAAACTAATAAATGAATACCCCCCCCCCCCCACACACACACACACAAAACAAAGACAAACAACAACAACAACAACAAAAACAACAACAACAACCAAAACACACACACCACACCACACCACACAACACAACACCCCCCCGCACAAACCACACACTGCACACAAACACACGGCGCAGAGAAGGGACAAAAATGACTTTCCAAAAGAACAGAGCAGGCTACGATTTGAAGAGAGTGGTTTTGAGGGAAGACTTAAATGAAGAAAGGGAGTTGGCAGAACGGAGAGGAAGAGGGAGTTTGTTCCAAGTAGAGGAGGCCTGAAAAGAGAAGGAACGTTCACCGAGAGTCCTGGTGCGGTAACGAGGGATCTGGAGGAGAGAAGTGTCAGAAGAGGAGCGTAACTGTCTAAATTAATCAATCAGTCAGTCAGTCGATCAATCAAACATCCAACAGACCAATCAACCATTTAATCAATCAGTCAGTCAATCAATCAACCATGTAACAGACCAATCAACCAATTAATCAATCAGTCAGTCAATCAACCATCCAACAGACCAATCAACCAATTAATCAATCAGTCAGTCAGTCAGTCAGTCATTCAACCATCTAACAGACCAATCAACCAATTAATCAATCAGTCAGTCAATCAACCATCCAACAGGCCAATCAACCAATTAATCAATCAGTCAGTCAGTCAGTCAGTCAGTCAATCAACCATCTAACAGACCAATCAACCAATTAATCAATCAGTCAGTCAGGAGGGGGGGGGGGGTCTTTTGCCATGACAAGCTCCTAGCATAACATCATCAGTCTATGAAAACCAAATCCTCCATAAGTCGGAGTGTGGCTGCCCACGTGGCGGCAGGGTAATCAAAAAAAACCGGTCACACACGTAATGTTCTCATCCCTAGCTGGTGTATTTGTACCATACTTAGTGTTCAAGTGCTTCGGCTGGGGGATAGGATGATCCCTGGAGTCTTTTAGCCAGTAATGTTCTCATCCCTAGCTGGTGCATTTGTACCATACTTAGTGTTCAAGTGCTTCGGCTGGGGGATAGGATTATCCCTGGAGTCTTTTAGCCAGTAATGTTCTCATCCCTAGCTGATACATTTGTACCATACTTAGTGTTCATGTGCTTCGGCTGGGTGATAGGATGATCCCTGGAGTCTTTTAGCCAGTAATGTTCTCATCCCTAGCTGGTACATTTGTACCATACTTAGTGTTCATGTGCTTCGGCTGGGGGATAGGATGATCCCTGGAGTCTTTTAGCCAGTAATGTTCTCATCCTTAGCTGGTGCATTTGTACCATACTTAGTGTTCAAGTGCTTCGGCTGTTGGGATTGATCCCTGGAGTCTTTTAGCCAGGGAAACAACAACAACAAACATATACACTGTTTGACTCCCTAACCTTGCCCGTGCCGTCCTTGCTGATCTTGAGGGTGTGCGTGACGCCCGTCTCGGGCTCGTTGTCGCAGCTCAGCAGCTTGAGGTTGTGCCTGGGGTGCACGGACCACGTGCCGATGCGCGTGCCGTTCTCGTTGCGGGCCTGCAGCATGAACCCCTTGAACTGCATGGGCGCGTTGGGCTTGTTGGCGATGGTCACCGTGATGTAGGGCGACTCGTCTGCATAATACATCAATCAATAAATCGATCAATCAATCCATCAATCAATCCATCCATCAATCCATCCATCAATCCATCAATCAGTCCATTCATCCATCAATCCATCCATCCATCAATCCATCCATCAATCAATCCATCAATCAATCCACCAATCAATCCATCAATCAATCCATCAATCAATCCATCAATCAATCCATCAATCCATCAATTAATCCATCAATCAACCCATCAATCCATCCATCAATCCATCCATCAATCAATCCATCAATCAATCCAGCCATCAATCAATCAATCAATCAATCAATCTCTCCGACTCTTCTGTTCCTGTGTATGAAGATGTGGAGCTATGTAGTCAGAACATGCTAAATAACATGTGCTCCCCCATTCTCCTGTTTGCTTACTTATGACTATTTTTAGTATTCTTTTTCCTCTCTTATTATTTGTTTGTTTGTGCGTTATTGTTGTTGCTGTTGATTTGCTTCTAAACATAACTTGGCTGATTATTAGATTTGTAATGTTTAAAGTATTTTATTATTCAATTTTCGATATTTGAAGTTAGCTTGATAACTTTGATGTAGAAAATATTACTAACTTTGTTATTCAAGTTTCCAGCTGCTCATGGACATTATTTTCTTACTTGTTCTTTGTTAACTTATTTTGATTGCTTATGCCATTGTTTATTTATGGTTGTTTTCAACAGTCGTCATATGTAATATACATGTAGATAGCGAGCACACTGTAAGCTTCAAGCTTGTTGCTGCTCATTTATGTTGACAATGTATTGATGTATATGTGCCCTGTTGATCTGAATACAAAATTATTTAAACCAATCAATCAATCTTCTTCTTCTTCTTCTTCTTCTTCTTCTTCTGCTTCTTCTTCTGCTTCTGCTTCTGCTTCTTCTTCTTTTTCTTCTTCTTCTTCTGCGTTCCCATGCCATAATTATGTCCATAATGGGTAAGGTAAGTTTGTGTCCGGTTTTTCAGTTTTCACTGATCTCCCCGCTGCGTACAGCCGACACATTCCGATTTCAGAAGAGCTCGAAGGAGAAAGATTATGTGGAAGATTTGTTTTTAGAAAAGGCAGGAGAATGAGCCAAGAAGAAATTCTGTTTAACATTCTCCGGTCTGGAACAGATACATATGGGACATTAGTAGGTATAGATGTAAAGTTGGTGGGAACGATCCTGGAGGCAATGCCCAGAGGCAGGGCAACACCCAAGGAAAGTCCTGAATTTTTAACAATACAGATGTATATTTAAAAGTGAGAATGGGCCAAATAACTCAGAAAGATAGCAGACGATAAAATTTAGAAAGCAAAGAGAAACGACAGTCAAAGAGAGTGGCAGATTAGAGGAAGTTGCAAGCACAGAACTTCCAGGAAGTGGGGGAACTACTTTTTACGAAAGACCCCCCGGTATCCCCACGGGGAGAGATTCGTGGAGGGGGCGGGGTCGTCCAGCTCCCCGCAAGGAGGCACAAGGCATCCACCCATGCCCCGAGTCATCAATCAATTTGTATTGCTTTTACAAGACAAACATGCTTTGTCTGGCATGCACATAACCATAAAATATAAACGTCGTGATTTGTTTTGCTCTGTGTTTTGTTTGATTAAACCTTTTATTTTGGGTTTCAATTTGGACTCTGTTTTAATTTGTTATGAAACATAATAAACGTAACTTAGGAGAAGAAGACACGGGTTATTCATACACTTCCATTCATAATAAGACATTTGTTTGCACAGACAATGTTTTTAACACAAGTATAAAAGCATATTATTAAGTTAGTATTAGAATAAATAAAAATACAATGAAGCACAACGAGGCGCGCGCGCACATACATACACACATACACACGCGCGCACGCACGCACGCACGCACGCACGCACGCACGCACGCACGCGCACGCGCACGCGCACGCACACACACACACACACGGTTTAAACTTACAATTTGCATAAACGTAGTAAAGTATAATATGCATAAAAGTAATACAAATACAAATAAAAATGAGAGAGAGAGAGAGAGAGAGAGAGAGAGAGAGAGAGAGAGAGAGAGAGAGAGAGAGAGAGAGAGAGAGAGAGAGAGAGAGAGAGAGAGAGATGATGACTGAATTCTTTGATTCAGAACAAATGTAATGTTTGAAAATGACAATAAAGCATATCAGGCATGCCCTATGACGTAACACTCAGTAGAGTTGGGGAAAGGATAGGGATGAAAGCCTACAACACAGAGCAACTTGCAACTGTTTAATGAGCGACTTAGCAGGCTCTTTTGCCCACCAGGTGGCATAACGCTCGAGTGGGGCTAATCCTCTCTATATTTTAGTTGGGGATAAAGAGAGAGAGAGAGAGATAAGGAGGAGTCCAACCCCCTCTCCCTCTCTCTCACTACGCCCAACTAAGAATATAGCGTGATAAGCCCCACTCGAGCGCTATGCCCCCTGGCGGTCAAATAATCGCCATACGTCGACCTTTGATCATCCCTATTGGCTACTGCATATAACACCTTTTGCAAGAGTGAATGCCCTTGGTGGCTGGGGGAAGATGGTTGAGTACTGACCAAACAAGGGCATAACTCTCGCCAATAACCCTGTTTGAGGTCAGGTAATGGCTGCCTTTTGCCGGAGTCATTTCCCTTTTGGATACTGATCAACAAGGGCTTAACTCTTGCCGTCAAGGGCGTTAATAACCCTAGTTGCAGTGGCCAATAAAGGCCGCCTCACGCGAACCAACCAAGTTAAACAAAAAATGGTTGTGAACTTTCTACAGTTTTCCTTTCTTTTGACAGAGTGAGTAGAAATCACAAAATGCAAATTTTGGTCGGATGGATAATAATATATCGAATGGGCAATTGCGCCATTTACTTCAAACTCACTCAGGCAGTTGTGGGAATTTACAGCCAACGCTTGCTGGTAGTCAAGATGGCACAAGTAGTCATTTGAAAAGAGTTCACGACTGAATTTTCTTCCAAATAAAACAAAAAAAGGTTAGATAGTGAGTGTGAGACAGCTTTAATCAACACATGTGTGAAACATTGCAAAACGTTGCCCATTTCATGAAATGCGCAAATAAAATGGGTAGGCCTGGATTGGAAGTAACATAATGGCATACCTACTCTCTATGTGCAGAATGTTGCCCATTTCATGAAATGCGCAAATAAAATGGGTAGGCCTAATTTTCACGGATTGGAAGTAACATTGTGGCATACTTACTCTCTATGGGCAGAACGTTGGCCATTTCATGAAATGCGCAAATAAAATGGGTAGGCTTGGATTGGAAGTAACATAATGGCATACCTACTCTCTATGTGCAGAATGTTGCCCATTTCATGAAATGCGCAAATAAAATGGGTAGGCTTGGATTGGAAGTAATATAATGGCATACTTACTCTCTATGTGCAGAATGTTGCCCATTTCATGAAATGCGCAAATAAAATGGGTAGGCTTGGATTGGAAGTAACATAATGGCATACCTACTCTCTATGTGCAGAATGTTGCCCATTTCATGAAATGCGCAAATAAAATGGGTAGGCTTGGATTGGAAGTAACATAATGGCATACCTACTCTCTATGTGCAGAATGTTGCCCATTTCATGAAATGCGCAAATAAAATGGGTAGGCTTGGATTGGAAGTAATATAATGGCATACTTACTCTCTATGTGCAGAATGTTGCCCATTTCATGAAATGCGCAAATAAAATGGGTAGGCTTGGATTGGAAGTAACATAATGGCATACCTACTCTCTATGTGCAGAATGTTGCCCATTTCATGAAATGCGCAAATAAAATGGGTAGGCCTTGGATTGGAAGTAACATAATGGCATACTTACTCTCTATGTGCAGAATGTTGCCCATTTCATGAAATGCGCAAATAAAATGGGTAGGCCTGGATTGGAAGTAACATAATGGCATACCTACTCTCTATGGGCAGAACGTTGGCCATTTCATGAAATGCGCAAATAAAATGGGTAGGCCTGGATTGGAAGTAACATAATGGCATACCTACTCTCTATGGGCAGAACGTTGCCCATTTCATGAAATGCGCAAATAAAATGGGTAGGCCTGGATTGGAAGTAACATAATGGCATACCTACTCTCTATGTGCAGAATGTTGCCCATTTCATGAAATGCGCAAATAAAATGGGTAGGCTTGGATTGGAAGTAACATAATGGCATACCTACTCTCTATGTGCAGAATGTTGCCCATTTCATGAAATGCGCAAATAAAATGGGTAGGCTTGGATTGGAAGTAACATAATGGCATACCTACTCTCTATGTGCAGAATGTTGCCCATTTCATGAAATGCGCAAATAAAATGGGTAGGCCTAATTTTCACGGATTGGAAGTAACATTGTGGCATACTTACTCTCTATGGGCAGAACGTTGGCCATTTCATGAAATGCGCAAATAAAATGGGTAGGCCTAATTTTCACGGATTGGAAGTAACATTGTGGCATACTTACTCTCTATGGGCAGAATGTTGCCCATTTCATGAAATGCGCAAATAAAATGGGTAGGCCTAATTTTCACGGATTGGAAGTAACATTGTGGCATACTTACTCTCTATGGGCAGAATGTTGGCCATTTCATGAAATGCGCAGATAAAATGGGTAGGCCTAATTTTGACGGATTGGAAGTAACATAATGGTATACTTACTCTCCGCATAGACGTATTGGTTGGCTTTGAGGGTGAAGGGGGAGGATCTCTTGGCGTTCTTGAACTCCGCGCCATAGTGCACGGGCTTCATGGTATTGCACGCTTCCTCAGGCGCCCCTTTCTCGTAGGCATGGCAACCAGCAAGGAGTGCAAGAGCACCCGCGGCTAAAACGCTCCACCAGCTACTACCGAAGGCAGGCATGATATGGAGGGTGGGTGGGATGCTCCTAGTTGGTTTAGCTGGTTGGTTGTTACGTTGCTGTTGTTGTTGTTGTTGTTGTTGTTGTTGTTGTTGCTGTTTTGTAGAACGCAGTCCTGAAAGCTTTAAGAAAACATGAATGAAAAAGAAAACTTATCATTTAATTAAGAATTATAGTTCGTGTAGGTCTACCACACGTCCACTAAAATCGTACGACTGTACAATATGATTCGATCACGTGGTATCAAAGAACAAATGTGATTGGCGCATCGAGATCACGTGATCGAATCGTATCGTACAGTCCTATGAATTTAGTGGACGTGTCACAAGCTTACATCTCCACTAAAGATGATAATCGTGTATCGAGATAAGGGTTTTAACAGACGTTTTGGCAGGATGTCTGATATGAGAGTTGCTAAAGGTCTGTGTACACGTTAATTAACATTATTCACGAGATATTTCTATTTCCCTATGGCAACACAGTGATAGCCCACTCTTAATATAACTTACAGTTCACTATGTTGCCATGGGGAAATAGGAATATCTTGTGAATAGTGTTAACGTGTACACAGACCGTAGCAAGAGATGATTCCACAGCGATGGTGCTTTTAGATACGACTTACCTACAACTCACTGTGTTGCCATGGGGAAATAGAAATATCCCGTGAATAATGCTAACGTACGTGTACCGAGTCCTTAACCCTTTCGCCGCCAAAGTTGCATTTTAGCACCACAGTGATGAACACCTACGTCACTAAAAGGCACCAAATTAGGGTCTATTATCCAAAGACCCTATTGTCTTAGTTTTGGGAAGTAAGGATAGGCCTTATTATATATATGTCACAGAAGAATCCCCAATACTGCAGATGAGTTTTGTTCTCTATCCAGGTAAATCTAATGGACATTTTTGGCTGAAATATGGTAGGCGGTGACAGGGTTAACAGAGCATTTATGTGTCACTAGAGGTTAGTTACGTCGGTTCGCTTTGCTTCGCACAGCTAGCTCTGTAGACCTAATGCTTTTTAAACCTCCGCCTTAATGTTATTATTCCCCGAGCCGAAGGTTCGGGGAGCTATTGTTTTTGTCTGGTCCGTCCGTCCGTCCGTCCGGTGTCCGTCCAGTCCGTCCGTCCGGCGTGCCTCCGTCCGTCCGGCTATTCGTCCGTTTTTCTCAAAAAACTATTCAGTCTATCATCATCAAATTTGGCATACTAGTTTGCCAAGATGCAAGCTATCCACTGACGTATTTAGTTTTACATTAAGGTCAAGGTCGCGACAGTTACGGGGTTCAAACCCCGAAACACACAATCGCTAATATCTCGCGAAGTTTTGCATGTATTTCAATGCAGTTTTTTTTCACAACATGTCTTGATGAATGGTCTATAACACAGTCATCATGAATTTTTCTGTGCGCTCGTGTGCGCATGATCGCGCGCGCTCAAATCGCGGGTCCGAACCCCAAGGCTATATATAAAAAATTTATTCAGTTACGTGCTGTTTTGATGCCTTTTTATGTAGTTACGTGCTGTTTTGATGCGTTTTTATGTATGTGTACAACCGACACATTCCGATTTCGGAGTAGCTCGGCGATGCTGCAAGGGGACTTTGCAGCCGCTCGGCGTTGCACTTGTTTTGTTTTGTTTTTTATTTCGGTTTGTTTACCTGTCTGTCTGTCTGTCCTCTGTCTGTCTGTCTGTTTGTTTGGATGTCGTTTGGAATAATCTCAATCTGAATCGTTCAAATAATGTTGTTGTTTTATATGGAGTTGAAGTGAAGTGTAACATCCTCATAGTAGTTTGCTCCTAGGGACAAGATGTTCTGGCCCTGTAGTCATGAGTCCGTCTTAGACATTTCAAAACGGGGATTAGTATGTAAATTAGGCTGAGCAGCCAATCGTTTTGGGAGTTTAGTCTAATGTACATACTATTCCCCGTGTTGACTGTCTAATTCGTACTCATATCTACAGGGCCTGGGCCTGTATTGTCATGAGTGCGGCTAAGACAACTAATCCGGGATGGAAAAAAATGCAAATTAGCCTAAGATACCAATCCGATTGGCAGCTTAGACTAATTTGCATTTTCCATCCCGGATTAGTTGTCTTAGCCGCACTCATGACTACAGACCCAGGTGCGGTGGTTCTTCGGGGAAAAAATGGGGAATTGTAATCTCGTATTTACCTTGAGGCAGGGGGCCTGTCGTCACGAGTGCGGCTAAAACAACTAATCCGGGATGGAAAAATGCAAATTAGTCTAAGCTGCCAATCGGATTGGTAGTTTAGACTAATTTGCATTTATCCATCCCGGATTAGTTGTCTTAGCCACACTCATGACTACAGACCCAGGTGATCAGCTGGCTTTAACAAATTGAATACAAGTTGTCTCTTGGCGAAGATTAGCTCTGGTTTAGTGCTTTCGACATAGCTGTTTCGTTGCCCGAAGAAGAAATGTTGCTTTACGTCCTCCCGGCCGAAGCCATATGGGACATTACTTTTTACTTGTAGTTTTTAGGAGAGGAGGAGAGGGGAAAAGAATATGAGATTTCTATCAGTTTTAGTTTTTATCCTTTTTACAGATGTTTTTATGTTGAATAAAGGTCAAGTTTTGTTTTATTTTGTTTTTTATTTTTATTTTTTTAGGAGCCATGGCTCGTACAAGACTACTCTTATTTTTTTTTTTTTAATTTGCTTTTAGATATAAAATGCTTGATTAAAAAAACTTTGGGCTGTACCCCTCCTGGCGAGAGCAAATGATTAACATTTCAGAACCACTTTATTTTAAAAGAACAATTTTAATGAAAGTTTAAAAAATCAAAGAAGGTCTAACGAGAAAAAATATTTACACGTATTTTTGTTATTGTTTTACTTTTATTTATCAAATCTCGTTTTAAAAGATCTTCACTTTAAAGTGGAAAACTATTTGTACAATGTTAAAAAGAAATTTTTATTTTAAGTTTTACCTCAAAATGTCTTTACAAAATAAGGAAAACGAGGGTCCTTAAATTAGTAAAAATGTACAAACAAGAACAACCACGGACTCTAAAAAGTTCTACAACATAATTTGGCTGAGTCCGGGCAGAAAACGTTCTTAAAAGTGGACCCTACGTTTGACACCGAGTTTCAAAGTTATATACATCTGTTATTAAAAACATAAATTGTTGTTAAAATATCTTTAAAATATGCCGATTTTAAAACTAGTGATTCCTGACGGGGACAGTTAACGATTCCTACTTGTTTGGGTCGGAGGGAGGGAGGTAGAGGGGCCCCTCCTCCCCGGCCAAAACAGTGGTAGGGCGTCGCTATATGGATCCTACACAGAGTGCGGGGGGATCCATTGGGTTTACCCTGACCGTAAATCTACGTTCACGACTACGAAAGCCCCCCCCCGGAGGTCGCGCCGCACACCCATCTACAGGGGGAGAGGGAATAAAACTTACTCGGACTCAAAAGAGTCCTACCGGTCATGTGCCATACATGCCGAATTTCGTTGCACACAAAGTTGAGCTGTTTAGTTAAAAGACTGAATCTAGAAATCTTAGATAAAATACTACCAAGCATTTCTTTATTAAAAAATATATATATTTTGGCTATTATGTTTCTCGTCGTATTTTTGTTTGTGGCCACAAACCTATAACTCACTTTGTCGGTCGGTCTGTCGGTCGGTCGGTCTGTCGTTCCAAAATTGTCGCACATTTTGACAAAATTGTCGAGGCTACACTTCTGGCCGCTCTTTAAAATGATGTATTTTAAAAGCGTACAAAATAATAAACATACGTAATACAGACACTACAACAGACACGACGAGTATGCGGTGCTTCTTTCGATGAGTATAAGTAGGATACATAGTTTTAAATGTTTTCCAAAAGATATAAAAAGTTACGAAATGGTGCAGAGATAACATTCTGGTTTACAGATTAAAATTATTGAAAAGCCAGGGGAGGTAACTCATGATTGGAGTGGTAAAAATAGACCGCGTGCCACAAACTATTGCGATTTCGCGCTTGTTTTAATATATTTCATCCCTCAGATTTATGGTAACAAATGTTTTTGTTGAAACAGTACAGCGCAATTTATTTAGTCGACAATTTTCTTAGATAATACACGTATTATTGCAAACATACATCAAATTGCTCATGAGTGGAAATCTATCAATGCCCCCTCAACATTCTTACATACTACAACATATTCTCGACTGTTATTTATGAAACGTTACTTATAGTGGGAAACTAAAGTTGGCTTGAAAAAACTTCTGAAAATATAGATGAACTCAAGCTTCAGCTGTGTCGTCAGCTTGTTTTTATATTGTAATATTGGTTTTATCATTGTTTGACATTAGCCTGAAAGTGAGGACCAATAATTAAGGGAGAGCTGTACAAAAAATGATTTTCCACATTAATGGAAAACCATGGTACAGCTTAGTCTATTGTGTGAAAAAAAACCTACAGTCGAACCTCAGTAAATGCGACCACCCTACATACAGACTGGCCCATACTGTATTGTCCGTAATTGCGAGGTGGTCGCTATAGTGAAGACCCTTTTAGTAGTGAATGAATAAGAAGAGAAGAGACTGAGTTATAAACTGTGCGAGTTACCGAGGTGCCCGACATACTGAGGTGCCCGCAATACTGAGGTGCCCGCAATACCGAGGTGCCCGCAATACTGAGGTGCCCGCACAACTGAGGTGCCCGCAATACTGAGGTGCCCGCAATGCCGAGGTGCCGCAATACTGAGGTGCCCGCAATACTGAGGTGCCCGCAATACTGAGGTGCCCGCAATACTGAGGTGCCCGCAATACTGAGGTGCCCGCAATACTGAGGTGCCCGCAACACTGAGGTGCCCGCCAATTTTTTTTTTTTTTTTGCACTGAGGTGCCCGCAATACTGAGGTGCCCGCAATACTGAGGTGCCCGCAATACTGAGGTGCCCGCTAAGCGGGGTTCCACTGTACATCTCTCAAATCACAATTTTCAGTACTTGGTTCTTGGTGCTGTAGCCAAAGGATTAGTTAGGTTGGGTTTTGGGTTTTGGGGGTTGTTGTTTTTTTTGGGGGGGGGATGTATTTTTTTCACAGCAACCATTCTGTCCTCTGGGAAAAAAGAGAGTGGGGGTGCGGCCTTGGCGATCGAGGCATCTCCACTACAAACACAAATTTTTTTTTATTTTTTTTCTTTCGTTGTTATAACATCTCTCTCTCTCTCTCTCTCTCTCTCTCTCTCTCTCTCTCTCTCTCTCTCCTCTCTCTCTCTCTCTCTCTCTCTCTCTCTCTCTCTCTCTCTCTCTCTCTCTCTCTCTCTCTCTCCTCTCTCTCTCTCTCTCGCTCTCTCCACTCCACAATTCATTCATTCTCTCTCACACACCCATCCATCAACATGTGTTTTTTCAATGTTACGCAATAATATGAATATCATTTACGTGTATACACGAGTAACTACATAGTTGATGTGTCAATCAAAACATAAACAAAATGTTAGCCCAGCCCTCCAAAATAGTAGCTGCCTCCGTTTTGTAAATCTATGCGTCGTGTAATGTAATGGTCGGAAGTGACAGACTGAAATGCACTGCTTTCTTCTTCATCTTTTCCCCTATTTCTTTTCCATGCTTCGTCCTTTTTCCGGGTTTTTTTTTTCTTTTCTTTCTTTTTGTTTCGCTGTGTGGGTGGGTTCTTTGGTCGTTTTTTGCTTTAAAAAAAAAATTCCAACAATTTAAAAAAAAACCTTATTTATATCCATGTTACGGAATTTTTGTTAACAAGCATTATTTCATTTTTCACTTTCATTTTAGTTTGATGTTGTTGTTATTTAAAATATTGGATTTTTCACTGGTGCTGATGGTGTTTTGCTTGGTTCTGTTGTTATTGTTGTTGTTGTTCTTGTTGTTATTGTTGTTGTTGTTGTTGTTTTTGTTTTTTAGCCTAATTCGTCGCGCACCTACGAGCACGTGCGTGTGAGTCCGCGCGCGCGTGTGTGTGTGGTGTGTGTGTGTGTGTGTGTGTGTCTATCTGTTATATTTCTGGTTTTTTTTAAAAATCCCATCAATCTGTTTTGGTTCTTTATTCAGAGAAAAACAAAACCACAAGAAGAAGAAGAAGAATGGTAAAAATTAACATTAAAAAACACCATTTAAAAAAATAATAAACAAACAAAATTTCTCAAAACTGAACTTCGTGCAGTGCAACGCGAATTCACAATTTTACGTCTTCACTAAGATTACATTATAGACATAATATAGAAAAAGAAAACAACAACAACAACACGAGAATAAGGAAAATAAACAAAACTTTAACCCTTTCGCCGCCAGCCATTTTTCAGCCAAAGAATACCATTAAACTTGTCTGGGTAGAGGAAAAAATGATATGCAATATTGTGAATTCCTCTCTGACATGTATAACATTAGGCCTATCCTTACCTCCCAAATGAAGAAAATAGGGTCTTTAGATAACAGGCCCTGATTCGATGCTTTTGAGTGACATGGGTGTTAAACCATTGTGGTGCAAAAATGTGACATTGGCGGTGAAAGGGTTAACACTCCAATCTAGTCTAACCATACTGACCAACACTCAAAACCAGCCATTTTTCATCCAAAATATACAATCAAACTTACTTGGGTAGAAAGAACAAATCTGCAATATTGCCAATTCCTCTATGACGTGTAAAACAGTAGGCCTAACTTTACCTCCCAAAATGAAGAAAATAGGGTTTTTGGATAACAGGCCCTGATTTAATGCTTTTGAGTGACATGGGTGTTAAACCATTGTGGTGCAAAAATGCGACATTGGCGTTGAAAGGGTTAAAAGAAAAAACCTCTATTTGGACAAAAATATATCTAGCTTTTAGTTGGTTCTTTGTACGCTCATGATGCAGCACAGCATTTCATGTGCTGTAAAACTCGCTTTATTTCTTGTTCGCACAATAAGGGCACGTGCACACATACGCGGAAGTTCCGCGCGGAAACCCCGTAAATAAGTAAAAAGAAAGAAGGAAAAAAATAAGCGCATGACTTTCCTAAAAGCTAATGCAATACTTTGTGGGGGTTATTGCAACCTTATAAAAAAAATATGGGTGGCACTGCGCTATACACGATGCGCTCTCCGGGTGGGAGCAGTCCGAATTTCACAGAGGCGAATCTCCGGAAGTACGAAATATCGAATCATAGCTATCAAGGTTAGACCCCAAAGATTACTGGCTTTTTCGTGCAGGAAAATAACCTACCCTTCCATAAACTTTCATTAAAATAAACACGTCTACCCACCCACCCATAACTCGTTAAAGCTTTTTCTTTCAAGCTTTTTTTTGGACAATCAAACCAATCAACAAACAACAAATTGCCTACCATCTAAGCCTATAAATAAGTGCAATGAACTCTAAAACCTATATCGTCTCCTCTTTGAGAGAGATTAAACGCTCCCCATTTTTTTATTATCTAAAGCAAAGAGTATAAATTGTTAAGACCAAAACGAATCACTTTCAAAGAATCAATTTTAAAAATAAATAAATAATGGAAAACATTTACCTGAGAGTGTATGGGTAATACACAAAGGAGGATGCTTCTGCTGCGTCTATCAGTCCCTCATTAATAATCTGGAACTTTCAGTCTGACACTCGCGTTTGTTTGATAACAAGCCACGTCGCAAAAAGGTTATGTGGTGGCGGCTCTATATTCGCCATGCTTGGTGTGTTCCATGTTTTGTAAGAATGGAAGTATATTGAATTGGATCGAAGGTTTGTGCGATTCTCTTTCTGTCTGTCTGTCTGTCTCTGTTTCTCTGTGTGTCTGTCTCTCTCTCTGTGTCTTTCTTTCTCTGTGTGGTGTGTATGCGAGCGCCCCGCGCGCGCACATGTGTGTGTGTGTGTGTGTGTGTGTGTGTGTGTGTGTGTGTGTGTGTGTGTCTGTGTGTGTGTGTGTGTGTGTGTGTGTGTGTGTGTGTGTGTGTGTGTGTGTGTGTGTCTGTGTGTGTGTGTGTGTGTGTGTGTCTGTGTGTGTGTGTGTGTTTGTGTGTGTGTGTGTCTGTGTGTGTGTGTGTGTGTGTGTGTGTGGTGTGGTGTGTGTGTGTGTGTTGTGTGTGTGGTCTGTGTGTGTTTGTGTCTGTGTGTGTGTGTGTGTGTGTGTCTGTGTGTGTGTGTGTGTGTGTGTGTGTTGTGTGTGTGTGTGTGTGTGTGTGTGTGTGTGTGTGGTGTGTGTGTGTGTGTGTGTGTGTGTGTGTGTGTGTGTGTGTCTGTTGTGTTGTGTGTGTGACATTTGGCGTGATAGAGAAAGGGAGGAAGAAAGAAACAATTTGCTTAAGAACTAATTTGTAAAACAATGTACGATATGTTTTCAGAAGACAGAGTGTACATTTGATTTATTACACATTTCTGCTTTCGTTTTGTTTTGTTTTTTGTAGTTTTAGTTTTATTTCAAAACGTTTGCAAAAGTGTTGTTCTTTAGA
>CM065696.1:25471300-25473800 GCA_017654935.2 Phymorhynchus buccinoides
GTGAGTATGTGTGTACAGCATATGTGTGTGTGTTTGTGGATGGAAACAAATGTGCGCGTGTACATATGTGGTGTGTGTGTGTGTGTGTGTGTGTAGAAGAAGAAGAAGAAGAAGAAGAAGAAGAAGAAGAAGAAGAAGAAGAAGAAGAAGAAGAAGAAGAAGAAGAAGAAGAAGAAGAAGAAGAAGAAGAAGAGAAGAAGAAGAAGAAGAAGAAGAAGAAGAAGAAGAAGAAGAAGAAGAAGAAGAAGAAGAAGAAGAAGAAGAAGAAGAAGAAGAAGAAGAAGAAGAAGAAGAAGAAGAAGAAGAAGAAGAAGAAGAAGAAGAAGAAGAACAAGAAGAAGAGCAACACAAACAAAAACAAACAAACCTAATCTGGAATAACAACAGAAACACAACAGTACCGGAAAACTATTCCAAAAGAGAGAGAAAACAGATACTCCAGAAGGACACCGTCTCTAAATAGCCTAGAAAACGAGAGTTTTGCGTAAATTATATCTTTAAAAGGATATGTGTTCATATTGGTCAGGATATAAGTGGCAATGGTTTTTTTTACCATAATACTTCTTAAACATTATACTAGTATGTATTATATTATATTATTATAATAACAACAGTTTACGCACCCCATGTCATACGGAGAAACAAAAGCAATTGTTCGCGGTCACGTCAGAACAAAATGGAGGGAGCGTCTGCAGCTTGACTCTGGACCGTACCCAGCAGGTCGCCATCTTCAGACTAAGAACTGGGCACTGTCGGCTCCTCTCCCATCTGTACCGTCTGAAGATCTCCCACACGGATGAATGTCCGTGTGGCACAGGATTACAGACACCAGACCACATTCTGCAGGACTGCCCTACCTTCGACACCCTGAGATGTGAAATCTGGCCCAGGCCTGTGGCACTCCGTGACAAGCTGTGGGGTCCTGCTGAGTTGCTGCTGTTGACCGCGGCCTTCATCAACCAAACGGGACTGAGCATCTGATATGGCCGGGAACAAAGAAAAAGAAGAAGAAGAAGAAGAAGAAGAAGAAGAAGAAGAAGAAGAAGAAGAAGAAGAAGAAGAAGAAGAAGAAGAAGAAGAAGAAGAAGAAGAAGAAGAAGAAGAAGAAGAAGAAATACAAGCAACCCACCAGTTTTTAGTCGTCTCAAATAAAGAAAAAAACATTTAAATTTTTTGTTTTCTAGGCGATTTAGAGACAGTTTCCTTCTGGGCTGGTATGTTTGCAGTTTCCTTCTGGGCTGGTATGTTTGCAGTTTCCTTCTGGGCTGGTATGTTTGCAGTTTCCTTCTGGGCTGGTATGTTTGCAGTTTCCTTCTGGGCTGGTATGTTTGCAGTTTCCTTCTGGGCTGGTATGTTTGCAGTTTCCTTCTGGGCTGGTATGTTTGCAGTTTCCTTCTGGGCTGGTATGTTTGCAGTTTCCTTCTGGGCTGGTATGTTTGCAGTTTCCTTCTGGGCTGGTATGTTTGCAGTTTCCTTCTGGGCTGGTATGTTTGCAGTTTCCTTCTGGGCTGGTATGTTTGCAGTTTCCTTCTGGGCTGGTATGTTTGCAGTTTCCTTCTGGGCTGGTATGTTTGCAGTTTCCTTCTGGGCTGGTATGTTTGCAGTTTCCTTCTGGGCTGGTATGTTTGCAGTTTTCTTCTGGGCTGGTATGTTTGCAGAAAAGCGAGTGAAAACAAAGACAGAATACAAAGGGACAATGTTTGCCAGAGTTGCACCAAACGGTTTACTGTGGTCGTGATTTTTTAAAAAAGTTTAATATGAAACCCTTTCTCTTAGGGAGAAAACATGATCACTATCAACAAAACAACTTAAAGTTCATTACTGCATGTACGTGGAATATAGTATGCACACAAACTAGACAGAAACAAAACACATTAATGCACATGGTCGTCTTTGTTTTCTTGCACGGTATAATCGTTACCCTCGATTCTTATACCAAGTCATATATAGGGGGCCTACCTCATGGATGACTTTTTGCAAGAAACACGTCGAGATCACCAGGAAAACACCCTTTACAGAGATCGCAACACTCACTTTGCTCTGGTTTCCTAAAAATCAAACCGTCAAATCGGCGATTCATCCTTGGCGGAGGTGCTGGAAGTCAGTTTGTTTCAGTGAAAGAGAAGGCGTATGTTTTGCAAGAAACGCGTCGAGATCACAAAGGCAGCCTTTTCAAGGATCGGAACACTCACTTTGCTCTGGTTTCCTAGAAATCAAACCGTCAAAACGGCGATTCCTCCTTGGCTGAGTTGCCGGAGAGGGAAGCCATTTTGGACGGGGTGGGTGGAGGACACTCAGAGTTGTTGAAGCTTTTCTTCTTTGTAAAGCAGTAAAACAAAATTGTAGGATCTATTTCCTTTGTTGTGAGCGAAACTCTTTTTGGTAAACTGTAAATAAAAAGGCTTGTATTGTGGACATTTCGTGATTTGGCTTAAGCGACTCAGGCGGCCATTAGAAAAGATAAGGAACACGCCTTCTCTTTCACTGAAAGAATCTGACT
>CM065696.1:25478800-25491300 GCA_017654935.2 Phymorhynchus buccinoides
CTTCCCAGCCCAGAACTAGATGGGGTGGGTTTTGTTTTGATTTTTTAAATTCTGTTTGATTCACTTAATTTTTCCTATTGATTCTAAGCCAATCTGATAGTTTGTATGTGTATTCACTTTCTCTCTCCTCTCTCTCTCTCTCTCTCTCTCTCTCTCTCTCTCTCTCTCTCTCTCTCTCTCTCTCTCTCTCTCTCTCTCTCTCTCTCTCTCTCTCTCTCTCTCTCCTCTCTCTCTCTCTCTCTCTCTCTCTCCTGAATCTTTTTCTATGGTCACCCCCTAAAGTGTGTACAATTACTTCTATATAAAGAAGTTGGTCACCACCACAGAAGAAGAAGAAGAGTTTGGTTTATATTACACGTAACACGTCCGTAAGCACGCCCCCGCTCGTACTTACACACATGCTCACACACACACACACACACACACACACACATACATGCGCACGCACTAACGCACACACGCTTGCGCGCGCACGCTCTTGCACGCACATAAATCCTTATATATCGTACCTGATTCTGTAGTTTAGGACACGTATCCTTACAGCACTCTAAGACTTCCTTCACACAAATGCCTCTGCGAAGATACACGATTTTTGCAGATAACTTGGAATATTGCTGTATCTGCAAATGATCTCTCTCTCTCTCTCTCTCTCTCTCTCTCTCTCTCTCTCTCTCTCTCTCTCTCTCTCTCTCTCTCTCTCTCTCTCTCTCTCTCTCTCTCTCTCTCTCTCTCTCTCTCTCTCTCTCTCTCACTGTGCGTATGTACGTGTGCGTGCGTGTGTGTCACGAGCAAGATTCGATCTCACCCATCACGCGCTCAACGTTTCCTTGATCAATCGTACAGAGTGAACATAGATGAAAAGGAGAGAGGCTCAGCATCTTCATTTACTTCACTTTATCTAGTCTGGAGACGTACTGGCCTCACCTGCCCTCTGTGTGGGGCTGTTGGATGCGTGCTGGGTTTCTAAGTGGTGTTCTTGTGCCGGTGGGCTCTGTAGTCATGAAAAACGGCTAGTATATCTACACCCATGGGACACTTGCACAAGGAGTCCTTTTTGTCGTATCTAAAATGGTCTCCGAGTCGATAGCATCTAGATATGGCTCCCCCCCACCTGCGTGCGCATCTCGACCCTTCCAACGGAAGTGTCGCCATCTTCGTCAGATTTGTGTGCAAACAGCATCGATCTGGCATTTTTCAAACAAAGTTACTGACTAAGATGGCGGTGTCCCATAATATGGCACCTCCTTGTGGCCGGATATGACGACACGTGGGTACAAGCCATATAATTATACCCCTTCACTGCCTGCTCCCTGTCTTCTATGGTGTGCGTGATGTCATTGATGATGTCATAACTTTTGATGTCATAGTTCTGGAATCTTGGTTTTTGGCTTAGACAAGTCAGGAAAGATAATAATATCTCTAGACCATTTTCTCAGATTATGGCCGGGTTCACATTAGACCCGTAAGTTCCGTACGGAAAACCCTAACTAAGTGGAAGAAAGAAGGATAAAAGTTTACGCATATAGGGGAAATTCTGACACGTGCACAAATCTTTTCCCTTCTTTGTTTCATTTATTTATGGATTGCGCACGGGTTTCCACATGCAATATTCGCTTACGTGTGTGCACGGCCTAAGTCTAACAGGTCTCTTTTAAATTTGATAAGGAAATGGATTTTTAAAAAATCTCGTTTAATCTAATTTACGCACTACTACCCGTGTTAATATGACTGTCTAAGACGCACTCATGAGTACACGTCCAGGCTTCTAATAATAGGCTCCAGCAAAATCTAGGGAGCTCGGCAAGACATTGTAACCTCTCTGTTTATATTCTGTCGAAACGGTTTCGGGCAATCATTTCCCCGTCATGTTAATATTGATTAGATCTCTCTCTCTCTCTCTCTCTCTCTCTCTCTCTCTCTCTCTCTCTCTCTCTCTCTCTCTCTCTCTCTCTCTCTCTCTCTCTCTCATTAGGGTGTATTATTATGCCAATGTCAATTAAAACATTTTGAAGCGTCTCTCTCTCTCTCTCTCTCTCTCTCTCTCTCTCTCTCTCTCTCTCTCTCTCTCTCTCTCTCTCTCTCTCTCTCTCTCTCTCTCTCTCTCTCTCTCTCTCTCTCTCTCTCTCTCATTATCTCATTAACATTGTCAGAAACGTAGTTTCATTTTCAATATCATTTCAGCTCAGCTCAGCTGATCGTGTAAAGCTTGCTTAAATTTAAAGAGGCACCCTGACGGATGCGTTTTTGTAAGAAACACGTCGAGATCACCAGGAAAACACCCTTTACAGATATTCAACACTCATTTTGCTCTGGTTTCCTAGAAATCAAACAGTCAAATCGGCAATTTTTCCTTCGCGGAGGTGCTGGAAGTCAAATTATTTCACCCAAAGAGAAGGCGTTTGCCGTCTCTTTTCTAATGGCCGCCAAATCGTTTGCACGAAATTTTCGCAATACAAACCTTTTTTTAATATTTTATGCAGTCTATCTAAAGGAGTTTCGCTCACAACAAAGGAAATAGCTCCTCTTTTTTTTTTTACTGCACTACAAAAAAAAGAAAACGCTTCAACCACAATGAGTGACCTCCACCCACCCCATCCAAAATGGCTACTCTCTCCGGCATCTCCGCCAAGGAGGAATCAACGTTTTGACGGTTTAATTTCTAGGAAACCAGAGCAAAGTGAGTGTTCCGATCCTTGAAAAGGCTGTCTTTCTGGTGATCTCGACGTGTTTCTTGCCAAAACTCATCCGTCAGGGTCCACCTTTAAGAAGCACATTAAAGGGGGAAGGGAAAGGGAGGGTGGGAGGAGAGGGTATTCACCAGTTGTGGGGGAAAACTGGGTGCGCCTCACTTCGCCTAATTACACTTCGCCTAATTACACTTCGCCTAATCCTTTGATCTCGACCTTCCGTGCCGGCAGTAACTTCTGGATGTCACGAAAAACCCAAGCGTAACATTCCGCCTAAAAATGATTAGCACAACTCGCCTAATCAGCCTAAAGAGGTTATCGTGAAACAGCAAACGGAAGTCGAAATGGCTGTAAATGTTCATATTTTAATGCTCCACGTGCATTCAATCACGTATTTGTAGAATTTTTTTTTTATCCGATCATCACAATGTTCACAAGCTAGATTTCCTAACTGCAATTCACCTCGCAGTTTGTTTTTCAATTCCAGTCTTCGTGTGTCAATGCGTCAGATAACATGGCAAATAGAGCCTACAGTTTGTACCGTCTGTACGTGGAGGCGTCAACCTTGTCGTCAATAATTTCAAATTTCGGGTGAAACTGAAAGTGAGAGACAGGGTGTATTGGTCATGTGTGTCAGTCGGCTGTACGGCCAACTGTGTCACGAGCCAGCAAAAAGAACTGCTGAAGGTAAGTGACTGACAGTTTTTGAACGATCACTAAGTCATCAAGAGACTTGTATTGATTGTATTATCTTTGTCTCCTTACGCTCTCTCTCTCTCTCTCTCTCTCTCTCTCTCTCTCTCTCTCTCTCTCTCCCTCTCTCTCTCTCTCTCTCTCTCTCTCTCTCTCTCTCTCTCTCTCTCTCTCTCTCTCTCTCTCTCTCTCTCTCTCTCTCGTCTGTAAGTCTGCTGATATTTTTATACTTGTATCGATTTTTATGAAGCGCTAAGACCTTGTTGGAAATTTTAGGCGAAGTGTTGCATATGATAAACGCTCGATAATGATTAGGCCAAGTGTAATTAGGCGAGATGTTGTTAGGCGAAGTGTAATTAGGCGAAGCGTGATGCACCGGGAAAACTGTATGGTATTTGGTATTTCCTAGACACAGAGACTCGCGAAATACGGGCTGCTCCCACATGGAGAGCGCGTTGTCGCTAGTGCAGCGCCAACCAATTTTCTTCTTTTTTTTGCGAAGGTGGGGTCGTTTTGTTGAGGAGGGAATTGAATTGAATTGAATTGAAATTTTTAATGAGGATAAATGGATAAGCAACAATACTTTTTTTCACCATGTCCTCGACAAAAACAAGTTAACAATAATAAAGCAACAAAGCAATCAAACATTACAAGAAATCAAATATACATAAAATAATACATCTTTTCATATAACAAGAGCACACACACTTCAGCAAGCATTCCGCACACTTAACACAACGCGTATCCAAAAGAAAACACAAACAAACAAATTGAGAGACAACAAACAACAACAAAAGAAACGAGCAAACTTTTTCCTAGTCCAACTAGCACAAACAGAGCATGATAGGGGAAGACGGGGTAAAAAGCGCATGGGCGGGTAAGTAGCCCACCCCAATTATCTCATGAAATGAAGCAAATTTCAGTCTCATTTTGCCCATGAGACGAGCGTTAATGTCTAGCATTCGTCTCATGGGCAAATTTGACTGACATTTTCTTGATTTCATGAGATAATTGGGGTGGGCTTCTTACCCGCCCATGCGCTTTTTACCCCGTCTTCCCCTACATGCAGCATGGTGGCCCTATACCCCTCTTCACTCGTGCCACATGTCAATGATAAATAATGGATGTAAAGCTATGAGCAACAGTAATATGTAATTAGATGATTCCAGATATGATAAGGTCTCTTTATGTACAAACCATAATTATATAAACACAAAATGGGACATTTATAATCTTTCAAATAGATATTGGAGCGGACTTGAGAAACCCAGCTATCAATGTTTCATATCAGGCAGCGGGTGGCTGTTTCTTCTGGCACTAAATAAACACACTGATTCTGAAGGTGCAATCGTAGTCACGACGATGATTTTGCGAACAAAAAACGCAGCCAGCCTACAATGGCATTTATTAACATTCCTTTACCCCGTCACATTGAAAGGGGCGCTACTGTACATGATCGCTTGTACGAAATATTGAGCCAGTTTACTTCCCTTGATGTGCGTGTGGTGTTGTTTTGTTTGTTTGTTTTGTTTTGCAATAGACGAAAGTACAGAATGCCCCTTTACATACTCTCAAGATATGAGTGTTGACTCACAAGTTCAAACTATATGTCGGTCAGCATACTGTGAGCTGCGTCGCATTGGTACGAGTCGCCATCTCCTGTCTATAGACACTACTAAGATACTAGTCTGCGCTTTTGTTCTCTCTAAATTAGATTATTGTAATTCACTTTTGTATGGCTGCCCCCAACACCTCACTGACAAGCTTCAAAAAGTCCAGAACTCTGCTGCCAGACTTGTCCTCAAGGTCTCTAAGTATCATCATGTTCAACCACTCCTGATATCCCTCCATTGGCTTTCCATCAAAGCACGTATGGACTACAAAATTTCCACTCTATGTCATTCTTATTTCTCTGGAAATACCCCTAGCTACATCTCTGACATGCTTTCTTTCTATACTCCATCAAGGCAACTGCGGTCATCTTCACATTCCAAACTTCTCTGTGTTCCTAGTACACGAACACAAATGTTTGGTGAGCGCTCCTTTTCCTTTTCGACCCCATCAGTTTGGAACTCCTTACCACGCGAAATTCGCCATATCCAGTCCTTGCAATGTTTCAAATCAGCTCTCAAGACCCACCTATTCAAGCTACATCACAACCTTTAGGCCACATTACTTCTGGACTCTATTCTCACACACACACTCGCCCTAAAATAATGCGTCGGTGAAATTCAGAAACCTCGTATCTCAATTTTTGGTTGTTTTGTCAGTTGGCCACCAACTGTTTTAGCTCGTCAAAGGATTTACAATAAACGGAACATTCCCTGCCACAACTACAGTGTTGTTGTTTGTATTTTATTCAAGTCTTAAATGTTGGTAGTTTTGAGAATATTTATTAAAAAAACTTTTAAAAATTAACCGCGTTTATCACAATTGATTAACTATGATGAATAAAAATTTGTATGTTACTCAAGACACTGAGAGCTTAGTCCTGCATTTTGTTAACATTACTTTTTTTTAATAGTTGAAAAGAACGAAGATACGAGGTTTTTGTCCTCAAGTAGATCAAAGTTTGGATTTATCTTTTTTCTTATTTTCATTGGTTTCCTCATGTATATTTCACGAAGGATTTGAAATGTACCTATCTTTATTTATTTGTCTTTGATAATGTTTAAATCAGCCTGTTTAGTCTTGTACTTGCTAGCCGCCATTCAGAAATTCATGCATAGTACGTTGGCACAGTATAAGCTTTAAGCTTCTTGTTGCCGTTATGCTTGCTTAACATGTGTGTAATAATGTGCTTTTGGGTCAATACAAATTATTTAAACCAAGTAGATCTGAATTTGGGACTTACGAATTTGTTTTTCTATTTACACAACCCCATTTACCCCAGATAGAAAGTCATTATATATTAGAGATGTGAGTTTTTCGATCTGAGAAATAAAGGGCTTATAAGTAATAGTAAAAAGGCAGGAACCAGTAGTAACCATAGTCCAGTGCCAGTATCCTGTCTGTGACTTCTTCTTCAGTTTTTTCTTTCAGTAAAGGGTCCCGACTCACACGTACTATGTCAATCGTACGACTATCCAACTGTGACGACGTCTACAAAGCAAGATTCTCGTGAATTACTACTGTCTACATGAATCTGATGTAATCTTACTAGGTTTGTTCACTGTTTCCATGCCCCCCCCCTGTACACGAATCTGATAAAATATCTGTATTTTTTTGTATCAGTCATTTTTTCAGATTCATGTAGGCAAAGACGGGGTAATAAAGCCCATGGGCGGGTAAGAAGCCCATGCCAATTATCTCACGAAATAAAGCAAATTCCAGTCACATTTTGCCCATGAGACCAGTGTTAATGTTTAGCGTTCGTTTCATGGGCAAATTTGACTGAAATTTGCTTTATTTCATGAGATAATTGGCATGGGCTTCTTACCCGCCCATGGGCTTTTTACCCCGTCTTCCCCTATGGGAGTCGATGTGGCAAAGTAAAACGATAGCTGAAGGATGTCATCAGATTAATGTAGTAAGCTTATTTCATCAGATTCGTGACTCACAGACGATCGTCGCAGTTGGATAATAACCGTATGACTGAAGTCGAAGGCGTGAAGCGCGACCTGAACAGTTCAGAGAGTTGAGCGAACCTCGTAACCCGTTTCTTCCGACGACGTTTTTCGATCTGAGAAGGAGAGGCCTTTAAATTAAGAGCAGATTATGAAATAGTGAGGCTAAGAGAGAGGCCGATGTCATGAAATGAACAAGGGGAAGGAACTTCTCGTAATTAACTCCCTTTTTGCCCAAGTTATTTACGGGACCTATTCGCCTAGTAAGAAGTGAAAGCAGTTGCCACACATAATACAGACTCAAGTTCATCCTCAAACTACTTTGGCAAAGGGGGTCAATTACGAGAAGTTCCTTCCCCTTATCACTAAGAGCATTATCATTGTTTATCACTAAGAGCAGAGATTGTTACTAATTCTATTAGTCATAGGCAGGAAAGGTGGATACAGTGGTGACCTTAGTCCAGTACCGGTATCCTGTTTGTCGCTCCTCTTTCGTTCTGTCATAAGGGGCGGCGGATCGACTCACTCGTGCGATTTCAATCGTACGACTATCCTAACTGTGACGACATTGTGATGCATCATTCTCATGAAATACTACTGTCTAAACTATTTTATTTTATGCTTTAATGTGGCGGTGCCATAGCCGATGAGGTTTAACCGAGGCGTGGTTACTGCTACACCTATCTGTATTGTTAAAAAATCGGGACTTTACTGGTGTTGCACTGCCTCCGGGCAGTGCCTCCAGTATTGTTCCCACTATCTTTGTATCTACAAATGCCCCATGTGTGTCTGTTCCAGACCGAGAGGACGTAAAACACCGTTTTTCATTCATTTTATTTTATTTTATTTGTTCCATTATAGTCCCGTCAACAGCTACGGTCATCTCAGGACTGTCACCGCGTAAAGTTCGACCACTTATTACAAAACACACTCATCAATGTATCTTGCCAACGTTCAACAATCTGTAAACAACAAAACATACAGTACAATTCATGACACCTCCATCATTGCACGTAAGTCCACACAGTGCTGGAAACGTTGAGCCACTCTACTCTATTTATCGGTTCCAGGTGGTTTTTTAAACAGCAAAAAAGGATAACAAACACATACTAGTAAAATACGATATATATAAATTGCCATATAGGCAAATATGCACTGCAGAATGGACAACAGGTGCCCACTCAAGTGCGCAAGGTCTCACGTGTGGACGCCAGTGAACAATAAAAACAACTGGCATGTCATAAATTGTCCGATAGATCAGAGAAAAAAGGAACATTCAAAAGATAGATTTGTAAGGAAAGGTGAAAGAACAGATTGAAGATCCGGGGAGACAGAAATCAGACGAAATGGAAAACTGCAGGTTTTGTCGGGAGACTTTATGGGGGAAAAGAGATAGTAAAAGACATGGTAGGCAGAAAAATAGGAAAGGTAAGAAAAAGGGGTGGGCACAGCTCGGTCGAGAACACTCCCGCCACGTGAAGGCTGGCCCACAGGGCCTGTCTAAACTAATCCGAGGATACATAATGTATATGTCACGGGAAATATTGGAATCCGGGAAAATTCCGATTTTTCATTAAATCACGTTCATGTTATTTGCATAATACAGCAATGATCTCCCTCTTTTCCCGAGCTTAGAGAGAGGGTAAGAGGGAGACACAAAGAGAGAGGGGGGGTTGAGAGAAAGAGATAGAGAGAGATAGAGAGAGAGAATGAATACGAATACGAATACGAATGTTTTATTGAGGGTAAAAAGGATAAGCTACAATAGCTTCTTTACACCTTGCCCTCTCACTCACACATTCATACCATGCATCAAGCAAAGAAAATTTGACATAAAACAATCAAGTCAAGAAAATAGAACAAAAATTGGCACATGAAAAAGAAATCAAAAATGGGATTTAAAGCAAACATGGATAATACTTAACAATGGTGAACTTGAATTGGTAGTTTAAATTGAGTACGAAAAAAGGGAAACCATTTTCAGACAATGACATTTTTTTTAGAATAAACCCAATTTTAAGGAAGAACAAAAAAACACACCAAAAAACCCAAAAACAAATAAAAAAATAAAAAAAATTATGTGATAACATGGGAATAATTATGAGAGAGGGACAGAGAGAGAGAGAGAGAGAGAGAGAGAGAGAGAGAGAGAGAGAGAGAGAGAGAGAGAGAGAGAGAGAGAGAGAGAGAGAGAGAGATAAGAATCTAGGCATAAGCTGATGGCATTAGTAACGTTTGAAGTAAAACTCATTAATTAGCATTACTAATAAAGATTGTCTATTAGGAGCTTGTGATAAGATTTTCGAAAGGAAAAAACGCTAGTTCTATTTTTTAGATAATCAGGCAGGTCGTTCCACAGTTTACCACCAGAGAATGTAAGGGATGATTTATATAGATCTGTTCTGGGGCGGGGCATTGTTAATTTGGTTTTGCTTCGAATTGTATGGACTTTAAATTTAGTAATAAGATATTTTGGTGCTAGCTTATTTATGATCTTGTACATAAGGGTACCTTTATTTAGTAGACATTTCAAATCAAATGGTAGAATGTTAAGTTCTTTATAGTCATTGGTTTCTAGGGATGACGATTTAAGGAGTATGAGTTTAACAAAGCGTTTATATAGTCTTTCAACATGCTTGAGTTTGTTTTTACTAGCTGAATCCCAACATGTTGATGCATAATCAATATCAGGTTGGATATAGGCATGGAAAAAAAGTCTACGAGTATGTTGATCTAAAAAGTGTTTAATTCTATTGAGCTGAAATACTTTTTTTGAAATTTTCTTGGACAGAATGTCCATGTGTTTTGACCAGGATAAGTTGTTGTCAATGTATACGCCGAGTAATTTGTGTGAAGTAACTTCTTCTAGAGGCTTTTCATAGATAGTCGGTGTTCTTAATTGATTTTTAAAGTTTTGCCTCTTTTGTCTTGTTGTGATTAACATGAATTTAGACTTTTTGGGTGTAATGCCATATGATTTTGCTCTGCCCAGTCAACTAGATTATTAATGTCACTCGGTATCGAGAGAGAGAGAGGGAGAGAGAGGGAGAGAGAGAGAGAGAGAGAGAGAGAGAGAGAGAGAGAGAGAGAGAGAGAGAGAGAGAGAGAGAGAGAGTATCTTTGAATACATACTTTTATTGCTGTTACATATGATATAACTAAGAAATGTTGTGATGTGTTTTTTAACCTGACCTTTTTACATTTATGTGATTTTATCACTTGCAATCATGTCGTTTTTTTCATTAAAAACTCAAGACCTGTTCTGGAGACGTGCATTGTTATAAGCCAACACTGGATGTGTGAAATCACAAAAAATCTCCGCTTCTCCGCCTATCAGCATGCCTCTCTCTTCCTCTCTCCCTTCCTCTGTGTCTCTGTCTGTCTCCGTCTCTTTTTCTCTATTTCTCTCTCTGTGTCTGTCTGTCTCTATGTGTCTCTGTCCCTGTCTCTCTCTCTGGTTTGGTATGGCATGCAGCTACTTGCGTGGGAAAATTCGGAATCTTACCAGCCTTGGGAAGATTCGGAATTTTCCCGGGAAATATCGGAATTCGGAATTTTCCCGGATTCCAATATTTCCCGTGACATATACATCTGTATCGTTAAAAATTCGGGACTTTCCTGGAGTTGCACTGCCTCCGGGCATTGCCTCCAGGATCGTTCCCACCATACTACATGTAATGTCCCATATGTGTCTGTTTCAGACCGGAGGACGTTAAACGGATTTTCAACACCGATGAAATCCAACTATAGTTTCGTTCACAATGTTTGTAGTCCCCTGTACATGAATGAATCTGATGATTATTTGGCTTATCACAGACCCGGTATCGCAGTACCTCCCAGAATCTGTTCCAAGCGTTGAATCATGGTGGTGGTGGTTGGTTGATGGTTCGTCTCACATGTGCTCTTTGTAGCAGAGCGGACGTTAAACCCAACTGTCATTTATTCATTCATTTATTCACGAATCTGTCGGAACTATCAGCATTCCTGTATCAGATAACCCCCCCCGCGCCCCGTGGGGATACCGAGGGGTCCTTTGTATAAATAGTTCCACCACCTTCTGGAAGTTCTGTGCTTGTAGCTTCCTCTAATCTGTCACTCTCTTTGACTCTGCCTTTTCCCCTTGCTTGCTGTCATCTACTATCTTTCTGCCTTACAGGTCCCATTCTCCTGCCCTTTTTTCACGAAACACTTTCAAAAAGATTTCCTCCTCCAGCCGAAGTCGGACATGCTGGGCCTAACTATTTCCTACTTAGGCGCATAACTGCAGCATGACGCATCTGCGCTCATAATTGATAGGAAACTGTCTGAGTTAGCGATCGAAGAAGAAGAAGAAGAAGAAGTATCAGATATTTTATTAGATCCGTGTAGTGGAGGTCTGCATGCATATAGTTAACGAAAATGGTGGGATTTCCTAAGATTCATTTAGACAGTAGTATTTCACGGGAATCATGCCTCACGAATGTTACAGATGGATAGTCGTACGACTGCAGTCGAACGGATCTGGACGTGTGGGTTGCCGCTTTAAGTCCTTAAGTGCGTGCAGGTTTGTGACGAGTGCAATAATAACGCAATAATAACGCCCATCTCTCGTTGCATCGCTTAGCTGGGTTACCTAATTCGTATGAGTTTAAAGGGCCAGCCACACGTCCACTAAAACTCTACGACGGTACGATGCGATTCGATCACGTGATCTCGATGCGCCAATCGCATTTGTTCCGAAATCGGAATGTGTCGGCTGTACGCAGCAGGGAGACCAGTGAAAACTGAAAACCAGATACATGCACACCTTACCCATTATGGCCATATGGCCTGGAAACGTAGAAGAAGAAGAAGAATGGAAGAAGAAAAGATAGTTTTAAAATAATAGATGAAAAGAAAAGTGGATGAGGGAAAACGGTTATAGTTTATGGAGATGGGTTCTGAAGGCTTACTGCGGATAAGATGTAAATCCTTACATATTATAATGCAAAAGTGTTGTTAACAAAACAGACACACACACACAGACACAATTAATAGGGCCTACTTAAAGGGAAAATTATGACTCCTTGGCAGAGGTACAGAATGAACAGTTGCCTGAGCTCTTTTCTGAACAAGCAGACAAGATGAGAGATAAATACTAAGGAAGACGAACGTTAATGCATCCTACACCGCTGATAAAAGCTTCGTGCGCCTGCCAAGCCATGCATTTGTTACTCATAACATTTAATGAGAGAAAGACATACTCACTAAGACCAAAGACTGTATAGGGGAAGACAAGCATCCGGTCTCTTTTCCCTATGTGAGTAGTGAGGACAGAAACACTGGTTATGTCCCTTTTAAACGTGACACATTTACACGTCGATAGGCCAGTTGAATTCTCCGTTCAAATTCCAGTCTGAGTTTTTGGATAGCCGCCGCTGTGAATGGTGTATAACTACCCCACTAACGATAACTCTATCAGCCCGGTTCGCTGTAACTCTTAAGTAGTCCATCTTACCCTTTTAGAGTCTTTGCTAAGACGTAGAGTTGATTAGATGCACATAATTATAGGCCTACGCACGCGCGCGCATATACA
>CM065696.1:25498800-25503800 GCA_017654935.2 Phymorhynchus buccinoides
CTAATTCTCAATTTACATAGAGCCTGTTTTTGTTGTCTATCCAAAATAGTACTAAAAAGGTACGGTTCTATTCGATATTCTTTAGTAACATCATTATAAAACCTGAGCCGTGATACTTCTCCCTTTTTTAGTTTCCAAAATGATATGTAACAGTTTTGCATTCTTCGTAATATCGCATGTTGTAATTTTTTAGCATTGAATGTGAATTGATTATTCCAAACATGCCCAAAGCCAAGTTCAAACATCATTGTTTTGATGAACTTAATCCATGATGTTTGCGAGCGATCTTGTTGCAACATGTTATCATATGCCTGTCTCAAATATGAATTTTCCTTAGATTCAAGTATATGTATCCAAAAGCCTACAACATTAGCAAATGCCTTTAAATTAAGGGGAAATCTACCTAATTCTGCTAAAATTGGAAGGCGCATAGCTTTCTTATGTACACCTAATATATATCTACAAAATTTAGCATGTACATTTTCATGTGGAAATGTGTTCCCCAAGCATTTTCCAAAGTATTCAAATAAATCAAAACTGTTTTTTGTACTATATGGTAGCCAAATTTCTGAACCATAGAGTAATATTGGTGAAACCAAGGAATCAAATAGTTGATTGATAATCCTAATATCAATATTTTCTTTTATAAGATATCTTCGTAGATTATGTGCAGCTTTATTTCCTTGTTTGCTCAGATGTTCTTGAGCTTTATTAAAATTACCATCTTTTTGAAAGATTATACCTAGATATTTATAACTGTCTGTGTTTTCAATAATATTGTCTCCACACTTAAATGCCATTGGTATAATCGGTTCTGATCGAGTTCTGCGTGTGTGGGTGTACCCATAATTGTGCGTTTGTCAAAGTCAAAGTCAAAGTCATTTTTTTATATTTTCAGGTGGAACATTGAATAAGCAATAATGTGTGGGGGGGGGGGGAGAGAGAGAGAGAGAGAGTGTGTGTGTGTGTGTGTGTGCGTGCGCGCGCGCGCGTGTGTGCGTGTGTGTTTGTGCATGTGCGTGTTTATGTACAAGCGTGTTTGTGTGTGTGTGTGTGTGTGTTTATGTACAAGTGTGTGTGTGTGTGTGTGTGTGTGTGTGTGTGTGTGTGTGTGTGTGTGTGTGTGTGTGTGTGTGTGTGTGTGTGTGTGTGTGTGTGTGTGTGTGTGTGTGTGTGTGTGTGTGTTGTCTGTATGTATGTATGTATGTGGGTGTGTCTGTCTCTCTCTGTGTGACGAGTGTGCGTAAATGTACGTGCGTACATGTTTGGATAATCTCATGATAAACGTGTGCTGGTGCCTGAGTGGCGAGGCACTTGTTCACACTTGACCTAGTGAGAGTAGGCCTCCTGTAAACTCGTATGTAAATGTAACAGTGTGTATATAAATGCAAATTGGGAGGTGCAACAGGGAGTTTGGCCTAAGCGGGTGGGAATTGAAAGGTTGAATAGAAGAGCCGTATTTTTTAGAACAGCTTGTAAAATTTGGTCTCTTTTTGAATCCTCTCATCTTCTACATTCTCCCTTTTGGCAAACAGGGAGGAGAGAGAGAGAGAGAGAGAGAGAGAGAGAGAGAGAGAGAGAGAGAGAGAGAGAGAGAGAGAGAGAGAGAGAGAGAGAGAGAGAGAGAGATATATATTATGTTCAATTAGTTCTCACACATTAGGGATGATTGTGGATAGTCAGAAAAAAAATGTAAAGTTGTCAATGTTTCATGTTGTCTATCTACTACCTTTAGGTGATGACATGTTCAATTAAATGTTCAAGTAATCCTCACTCTGATGGAGTGGTTATCTTTTGTTGGGGACATCCCGCTATCGCTACATATCGATAACACTACCAATATAAATCAGTACGGCTATCACTACGTATGAATAACACTACTGGGTTAAATCACTACGGCAAATAAGGGTTAGGGTTAAGGTTAAGGTTACAGACCATTAGCGCGCCTTTTACGAAAGCGCGAACATGGTGTCATCCGATTTTGACATACCAATTGCGCGACCATGTCATATACCAATAGGGCATTTGCCACGAGTGTTCGTTCTCTATACTAGACTACTAAGTTGCCCGCACTCGTTCTGCTGACCTTTTTAATTCAACTCTCTAAATTCAACTCAGTGAATTTCAAGGTCGTCCTCACGTGGTAAATGCCCTATTGCGCGACCATGTCATATACCTAATGCACGAACACACACGATCACACATAAAACAGATTTACTACTGAAATTATTACTGAAATTTAATACTTGTACCACAATAAAACCCAACGCTCAAATTAAGTGGATTGTAATAAATACCATTTTCAGTCCTCTTTGACGCTGCATGGCACCAGAAACGGAAACATTGGATCTAAAAATGAATACAGATAAAGCACAGAATCTAAAATACACTATTCACAAACACTAGTAACACAAGGGTCACCAAATAATCGTGTATGTGTAGGGCAAAGTTTACGATGGGTCGCGCAATTGGTATATGCCACGGTAGCGCAATTGGTATATGCCACGGTCGCGCAATTGGTATATGCCACGGTCGCGCAATTGGTATATGCCACGGTCGCGCAATTGGTATATGCCACGGTCGCGCAATTGGTATGTCAGAAAGTTATGACAGTATGGTCGCGCTTTCGTACAAGGCGCGCTATTGGTATGCCCCCAGGGTTAAATAGGGTTGAACTTAGGTAAGGAATAGTGTTAAATAGGGTTAAACTTAGGTAAGGAATAGTGTTAAACAGGGCTAAACTTAGGTAAGGAATAGTGTTAAATAGGGCTAAACTTAGGTAAGGAATAGTGTTAAATAGGGTTAAACTTAGGTAAGGAATAGTGTTAAATAGGGTTAAACTTAGGTAAGGAATAGTGTTAAATAGGGCTAAACTTAGGTAAGGAATAGTGTTAAATTGGGTTAAACTTAGGTAAGGAATAGTGTTAAATTGGGTTAAACTTAGGTAAGGAATAGTGTTAAATAGGGTTAAACTTAGGTAAGGAATAGTGTTAAATAGGGCTAAACTTAGGTAAGGAATAGTGTTAAATAGGGTTAAACTTAGGTAAGGAATAGTGTTAAATAGGGTTGAACTTAGGTAAGGAATAGTGTTAAATAGGGTTAAACTTAGGTAAGGAATAGTGTTAAATAGGATTAAACTTAGGTAAGGAATAGTGGGTTAAACTTAGGTAAGGAATTGTTAACTTAGGTAAGGAATAGTGTTAAATAGGGCTAAACTTAGGTAAGGAATAGTGTTAAATTGGGTTAAACTTAGGTAAGGAATAGTGTTAAATTGGGTTAAACTTAGGTAAAGAATAGTGTTAAATAGGGTTAAACTTAGGTAAGGAATAGTGTTAAATAGGGTTAAACTTAGGTAAGGAATAGTGTTAAATTGGGTTAAACTTAGGTAAGGAATAGTGTTAAATAGGGTTAAACTTAGGTAAGGAATAGTGTTAAATAGGGTTAAACTTAGGTAAGGAATAGTGTTAAATAGGGTTAAACTTAGGTAAGGAATAGTGTTAAATAGGATTAAACTTAGGTAAGGAATAGTGTTAAATAGGGTTAAACTTAGGTAAGGAATAGTGTTAAATAGGGTTAAACTTAGGTAAGGAATAGTGTTAAATAGGGTTAAACTTAGGTAAGGAATAGTGTTAAATAGGGCTAAACTTAGGTAAGGAATAGTGTTAAATTGGGTTAAACTTAGGTAAGGAATAGTGTTAAATTGGGTTAAACTTAGGTAAAGAATAGTGTTAAATAGGGTTAAACTTAGGTAAGGAATAGTGTTAAATAGGGCTAAACTTAGGTAAGGAATAGTGTTAAATTGGGTTAAACTTAGGTAAAGAATAGTGTTAAATAGGGTTAAACTTAGGTAAGGAATAGTGTTAAATAGGATTAAACTTAGGTAAGGAATAGTGTTAAATAGGGTTAAACTTAGGTAAGGAATAGTGTTAAATAGGGTTGAACTTAGGTAAGGAATAGTGTTAAATAGGGTTGAACTTAGGTAAGGAATAGTGTTAAATAGGGTTGAACTTAGGTAAGGAATAGTGTTAAATAGGGTTAAACTTAGGGTTAGGTTACGAAAAGGGTTAGGAATAGGGTTAGGGTTAGTCTGTCAGAATTCAAACTGACAGATTGGCACAGTCATAATCAATTGTTCACTATGGGTAGTAAGTAGTGTAGTAGTGGTAACAACGGGTAGTTCTTTTGATACGTAGCGATAGCGCTACGTGCCTGCGTGCGTGCGTGCGGTTGCTTGAGTGTATATGTGCCTGTGTGTGTGTCTGTGATTTCGTAACAATGCAATCCTGTCCAGATTAATATTGGATTCTTCTCTCCCACGCATCCCACGATCATTTACGCATTGGACTGTAGAGGGGAAGTATTGTTTTTGTCCGTCACCGAAGGTGATCGGACTTTGCGATGGGCTGGTTTGTCTGTCTGTTTGTTTGTTTTTTGTTTGTTTTTGTTGTTTTTGTTTTTTCTGTCTGTCCCAAGGATATCGCCCGAACCGCTTGACCGAATCGCGTCAAATATTGTATGAAGGTGTGCCACATTAATAGGAAGAGATCGGCGCAAACCATTTTGCCGTCGTGACCTTGACCTTGACGTACGACCTTGAAAACCGAAAATCTATTTTTAGCCATATCTCGGGCACCGATCAACATAGGATGTTGAAACTTGGTATGAAGGTGGTTTGGCTTATGCCCGTTCTGATGATGGCATACCGATCAAGGTCAAGGTCAAGGTCAAAAAGATCGCTGGAGCCTGAAAATCGGGGTCATTTTTTCTCCTTCTGTCTGTCCCAAGGATATCTTTCGAACGGGTTGACAGAATCACGTCAAATTGTGTGTGCTGGTGTGTCACCATGAGAGGAAGGCATCCGCGCAAACCATTTTGCCGTCGTGACCTTGACCTTGGCGTACGACCTTAAAAACCGAAAATCTTTCAGGGGCCATAACTCCCACACCGTTAGTGTTAGAGTCTTCACATTTGGCATGAAGGTACTTTGGCTTATGCCCGTT
>CM065696.1:25513800-25516300 GCA_017654935.2 Phymorhynchus buccinoides
TTTAAAATTTTATACAGATTATTTAATGGAGTTTCGCTCACACGAAAGGAAACAGTTCCAATTTTTTTTTTTGCTCTACAAAAAAAGAAAACGCTTCAACCACAATGAGTGACCTTCACCCACCCCATCCAAAATGGTTACTCTCTCCGGCATCTCCGCCAAGGAGGAATCGCCGTTTTGGCGGTTTAATTTCTAGGAAACCAGAGCAAAGTGAGTGTCCCAATCCTGTCTGTCTTTCTGGTGATCTCGACGTGTTTCTTGCAAAAACTCATCCGTCAGGATCCACCTTTAAAATGTGCAATACCAAAATACAGATAAGATCATAACATCAGTGGTTCCTAGAATAAATAGATAAATCTATAAATAAATAAATAAATAGTGCGTGCGTGCCTCTGTGTGTGTGTGCGTGCGCGAGCGCGCGCGTGCGTGCGTGCGTGCGTTTGCGTGTGTGTGGGGGGGGGGGGGTGAACTAGATAAATGAATAGATAAATAAATAAGCAGATAAATAAATACAAAGTCTGCGTTGGTTTCTGCCTAAATTGTTGATTGCGTTCGATTTCAACTGTGTTCTGGCTTATTAGTATTCGATTTCAAACAGGGAAACTCGCATCTCCTGTTGTGAGCATGCATTGAGAACCTTTTCCTCAACTCGATCGGTTAAGGTCTCTGTACACGTTAACATTATTCACAACATATCAACATGGCAACACAGTGAGTTGTAACTCATATAAAGGTCTGTGTACACTAACATTATTCACAAACATTATTCACAAAATATCACTATTTCCCCCATGGCAACACAGAGAGTTGTAAATCATATTATGAATGGTCTATCACTGTGTTGCCATGGGGAAATAGAGATAGTTTGTGAATTATGTTAACGTTTACACATACCTTTAGTGGCCTAACACTGTGTTGCCATGGGAAAATAGAGATATTTTGTGAGTATAGTTAACGTGTATACAGAACTTTAATGGTCTAACACTGTGTTGCCATGGGGAAATAGAGATATTCTGTGAATATAGTTAACGTTTACACATACCTTTACTGGCCTAACACTGTGTTGCCATGGGGAAATAGAGATATTTTTGTGAATGTGGTAACGTTTTCACAGACCTGTAGTGGCCTAACACTGTGTTGCCATGGGGAAATACAGATATTTTGTGAATATGTTAACGTTTACACAGACCTTTAGTGACCTAACACTGTGTTGCCATGGGGAAATAGAGATATTTTTGTGAATATTGTTAACGTGTACACATACCTTTAGTGGTCTAACACTGTGTTGCCATGGGGAAATACAGATATTTTGTGAATATGTTAACGCTTACACAGACATTTTGTAGCCTAACACTGTGTTGCCATGGGGGAAATAGATATTTTTGTTGTTAACGTGTACAGATCCCTTTACTCATGCAATCCGCCATCAGTGATGTCCGTGAATAGAGTCTACCTTTGGGACACAAATGGTAGAATGGAGAAAACTCACCAGGGTTTGGGTTGGGTGATCAAGGTAGAAAATAGAAGAAGCAAGCTTTCCGCTCGTAGAGCTTTCATCAGACTGGGAGTTAGTGGGGAGAGAGACAGAGTTGAAAAGCATGATGACAACAAAAAAATGAATAGAGATCAGAATGAACAGAGAGGGTTAATGGAGGTGAGACCGTGAAAGTAAAAAGACAAATTTAAGGGAAAGGGAGGATATGATGGTGGTGGTTTGAGGACGCAGGGTGTGAACACACAGACACACACACACACACACACACACACACACACACACACACACACACACAGACACACACACACACACACACACACACACACACACACACACACACACACACACACAGAGAGACACACAGACACACACACAGACACACACACACACACACACACACACACACACACACACACACACACACACACACACACACACACACACACACACACACACACACACACACACACACACACACACACACACACACACAGAGAGAGAGAGCGAGAGAGAGAGAGAGAGAGAGAGAGAGAGAGAGAGAGAGAGAGAGAGAGAGAGAGAGAGAGAGAGAGAGAGAGAGAGAGAGAGAGGTTGATGATCCTTTCTTTATGCTGAAAATTTGAAATTGTCATTCTTTTGGTGGAATAAGTGTGCTCCTTTTCTAGACTAGTTCTCAACCAGGGACGGTATTCATGTCGAGATAGCATGAGACTTAGCATGATGCTAACTTAGAAGCTCTTCCAAAAGTCCTATTAAATCCTATTGGACATTGGAAGAGCTTCTAAGTTAGCATCATGCTAAGTCTCATGCTATCTCGACATGAATACCGTCCCCGGTTCCTTTACCAGAATCAGAGCAAACCTTGGATGGACCTTAGGCTCAACTTTGCATTCGACCTTAGGCTCAACTTTGCATTCGACGTTAGGCTCAACTTTGCATTCGACCTTAGGCTCAACTTTGCATTCGACCTTAGGCTCAACTTTGCATTCGACCTTAGGCTCAACT
>CM065696.1:25521300-25526300 GCA_017654935.2 Phymorhynchus buccinoides
TCATCCCAAGTAATAATGTATTCTTAAGCAATGCCTAGTTCCTTTTGGTCATCAGAACAAAGCCTCCTACCAATCAACGTACTGTCCTCATTTTTGGCAGTGAGTCTATAGTATGATAGTTGTTCGGTTGTGTGGCTGTGTGGCTGTGTGTGTGTGTGTGTGTGTGTGTGTGTGTGTGTGTGTGTGTGTGTGTGTGTGTGTGTGTGTTGCGTCCGTGGTCTAATCTCCAAACTTTAACGTTGACATTTTCTCGGGAAATAGAAGGCGTACATTGTTCAAACTTTGCATACACATAGATGTTTATGCAATCTTTCAAACAATAATGATTTGAATAATGGAATACTTAAAACAACACTGTAAACAGATAACATTTTAGATTATTGGGTTAGAGAGTTTTCAACAGGAAACACGAGTTAAGAAACTCATCAACACTGAAAGCCTCGATAGCTCATTGGTAGAGTGTCTGTCTGTCATGCCAATGGTTCCTGGTTCGATTCTCGCTCGGCACGGGCACTTTTTGTTATTTTTATTTTTTATTTAATTCTATCCATAGTTTCATTTGTACTTTAACATTTTCATTGGCAAAATCTTGTACTTTTAGACACCACCACCCTCAATCTTTGTTTGTTGTTGTCCCACACGTGCCTGTTCGAACGAGCCTTGAAGGCTTTGCCTCTTGGTTTTTTTTTTTACGAAAGGCATCAACAACCGGGAGGGCAAAATGCTGTTCCACGAGGCTCCAAAGCCGGACTTGGACTACACAAAGAAAGACAACTACTACAGCGTTCTGATGCACAACATGGCGGCCATGTACCCTTCGCTGATGTTGAACGCCCCCCAGACGGCGAAGGCCCAGGCTATGAGGCTTCTGGACTGCGTGTACCGGAAGCAGGGAGACGTCGGAAGTGACGTCACATTCCACGAGCTTGAGGCCGTCACCGGGGATGTGCAGATTGTGTTGGGCAGTCAGCAGGTGTGTGAGTGTGTGTCAAGTCAAGTCAAGTCAAAATTTTTATTTAAAGATGGACATTGAATAAGCAAACATACATGCTTTTTTTCATCAAGCCATCTATAATGTGTGTGTGTGTGTGTGTGTGTGTGTGTGTGTGTGTGTGTGTGTGTGTGTGTGTGTGTGTGTGTGTGTGTGTGTGTGTAGGTATGTAGGTGTGTGTGTGTCTGTGTGTGTATGTGTATGTGTGTGTGTGTAGGGGTGTGTATCTGTCTGTGTGTGTGTGTCTGTGTGTGTGTGTATGTGTCTGTATGTGTGTGCGTGTGCGTGTGTGCGTGCGTGCTTGCATGCGTGTGTGCGTGCGTGCGTGTGCGTGAGTGTGTATGTTGGTGTGGCTGTATTGTGTGTGTGTGTGTGTGTGTGTGTGTGTGTGTGTGTGTGTGTGTGTGTGTGTTTTACATGCTCGGGATGGGTTTGTTTTGAATATCGATACGCATGCTTCCGTTTATATATATATGCGTGCATTCATGTGTGTGTGCACGTGCGCCTGTATAAATATGTGCCATTGAGTTTGTGCCCTTTCTGCTCAGTTTTTGGACGCCGTGAAAGCCAGCGGCGACCGCTACCTGTACTACTTTGACCATAGCCCGGACAACCTAGATGAGGAGGGCATGGACCATGCGATGGACATTGCGTACACCTTTGGCTTCAGGCGAGGCCTGTGGGCCTCCTACTCACCTTTTGCCAACGTCACCGTGTCCGACAGAGACCAGCTCCTGGCAAAACGCTACAGGTCCCTGCTGACCTCGTTTGCATACTCTGGGTAGGTTAGGCTGTGAGGTACTTGCTAACCCCTCACCCCACACTAAGACAATGCCTTTTGTTGTGCGTTGTTCTACAGAGACCAGCTCCTGGCAAAACGCCACTGGTCCCTGCTGACCGACTTTGCATACTCTGGGTAGATTAGGCTATGAGGTACTTGCTAACCCCCCTCCACCCCCACCCCCCACACTAAGACAATGCCTTTTGTTGTGCGTTGTTCTACAGAGACCAGCTCCTGGCAAAACGCCACTGGTCCCTGCTGACCGACTTTGCATACTCTGGGTAGATTAGGCTATGAGGTACTTGCTAACCCCCCTCCACCCCCACCCCCCCACCCCCCACACTAAGACAATGCCTTTTGTTGTGCGTTGTTCTACAGAGACCAGCTCCTGGCAAAACGCTACAGGTCCCTGCTGACCGACTTTGCATACTCTGGGTAGATTAGGCTATGAGGTACTTGCTAACCCCCCTCCACCCCCACCCCCCACACTAAGACAATGCCTTTTGTTGTGCGTTGTTCTACAGAGACCAGCTCCTGGCAAAACGCTACAGGTCCCTGCTGACCGACTTTGCATACTCTGGGTAGATTAGGCTATGAGGTACTTGCTAACCCCCCTCCACCCCCACCCCCCACACTAAGACAATGCCTTTTGTTGTGCGTTGTTCTACAGAGACCAGCTCCTGGCAAAACGCTACAGGTCCCTGCTGACCGACTTTGCATACTCTGGGTAGGTTAGGCTGTGAGGTACTTGCTAACCCCTCACCCCACACTAAGACAATGCCTTTTGTTGTGCGTTGTTCTACAGAGACCAGCTCCTGGCAAAACGCCACTGGTCCCTGCTGACCGACTTTGCATACTCTGGGTAGGTTAGGCTGTGAGGTACTTGCTAACCCCCTCCACCCCCACCCCCCACACTAAGACAATGCCTTTTGTTGTGCGTTGTTCTCCCTACATTGTGTTATGTACCTTCCTCTGCATTTTATCAACGTGTATATTAATATGGGAAACTGCTGTGCCGCGTTTCCTCTTTTTTTTCAGCGCGGTGGTCCCTTGCCACAAACACAAGGAAACAAAGACACGAAATTATATATAAAATTGTGTTAATATAGATATGACCTATCGATAATATAATATTATCACCAAATACCCTTTCAAAAACTAAAAAGAGAAGCGATATTGTAGGCCTTACCTTGCTCGGGAAAGGAATAAGTAGTAGTAGTAGTAGTAGTAGTAGTAGTAGTAGTAGTAGTAGTAGTAGTAGTAGTAGTAGTAGTAGTTGTAGCAGCAGCAGTAGCAGAGTAGGGACAAAACAAGACGTGAAGCTTTTCATGCAGTCCCATCGTTAACAATATCAGATTTTTTTTTTTTTAATTTCCCGTAAGGTTCGTATGAGATTGGGGTGACTGAGTTTCACAAAACTGAAAGAACACTTTGAAACCAAAAGCCATGAGCATGGGGAGGGAGGGAGGGAGGGGGGGGGGGGTGCAGCTAAACTGCAGCTTGCAGCTTTGCCACATTTTATGTTATCGTAATAATGATGGTCCACGCTTTACCCCCGCAGACATCCCAGCGTCACCGGAAGTCGCTCTGGCTGGCCAACATGGCCGCCCTACGTCAAGGGAGAGCAGGCCTCCTACCTCAGCCTGACTTTCTCCCCGCGAGTTGCCGCCCATCTCAACGCCGACCTGAGGACGGTGTGGGAGGAGACGGTCCCCGGAGTGCTGAGTTCTCGGGGGATGCCCGGCTTGGCGGACACCCGGTGGGCCCACTGCGCGGAACAAACCAGTGACGGTCCACCTCCTCTGCGTCCTACTGCTCTGTGTTGGATCGTGCTGGTAACCTCGTTGGCTGTTTGGATGAGCTAGGGTCTGACGAGGCCTATACTCAAGCCTGCTTCTGTTTCTGTCTGTCTGTCTGTCTGTCTGTCTCTCTCTCTCTCTCTCTCTCTCTCTCTCTCTCTCTCTCTCTCTCTCTCTCTCTCTCTCTCTCTCTCTCTCTCTCTCTCTCTCTCTCTCTCTCTCTCTCTCTCTCCATGTGGGAGAAAAAGTAAATCAGCACAATTTATATATATATTTTTTATTATTTTTTTAACACGGAACATTACTCAAAGTTAACGTTAACTGGTTTTGTTTCTGAGGTTCACAAGTAGAGACATTGGACACAGAAAAGCTTTATCAGAGCAAACTATTCTGCATTTCAAATGCACTAGCTTTTCGGTCCTTCAGAGTAGGGGTACGGAGCTGGCTATTCACTAAGATGTTTCTTTCATGCTATATATATATATATATCAACGGAAGGCCCTGAGAGAGCTACAACAGCATGTTAAGAACAGGACTCTTCGTATTAGTTCTGCTGACAAGGGTGGAGCAGTGGTTGTGCAGAACATGACGGACTATGTGAGGGAGGCAGAGAGGCAGCTCAACAACAACACCTACTACGAACCTGTTCGAACAGATCCTACCTGTAGTGTAGCGAAAGAGTCCAACAAAATTATTGATGACCTCCATACTCAGAAATTCATTGATAACAACACCTACAAATGGGCCAGGCTGGAACCCAACAATGTTAGGCCTCACCTCTTCCACCACCTCCCAAAGATCCACAAAAACCTACAAAATCCACCTGGACGCCCGATTGTTTCAGGAATTGGAGGCCCTACAGAGACCTTGTCGAAACTAGCGGACCACTGGCTCCGCCCCCTGGTTGTCAGCTTGCCCTCGTACATCAAAGACTCCACCCACATGCTGAAAGTGCTCAACGAGTGGAACATCAAGTACGGGCCCCTTCCTGTCGACGCCCAGTTGGTCACTATAGATGTCGTTAGCCTCTACACCAACATCCCTCAACAGAACATGGTGGAGGCCATCAAAGATCTGATGGGATGCCACCCTCTCCCTGATTGCCCACCAATGAACAAAGCTCTCAAGGTGGTGAACCATGTTCTCACGAACAATTTTTTCAATTTTGAGGGCCAGACATACAGACAGAAGTCAGGGACAGCCATGGGAACACCTATGGCACCTACTGTGGCCAACATCTTCATGGGCTGGCTTGAAGCCAAACTGTTGGAGAACAGCCCTGTGCGGATTGAGGAGGATGTATGGAAACGATTCATCGATGACATCCTCATCTTGTGGACTCGGTCCCAACAAGACCTAGACCAATTCACCACCTACATCAATTCCATCCACCCAACCATCAAGTTCACCATCAGCAACTCCAAGACCA
>CM065696.1:25531300-25546300 GCA_017654935.2 Phymorhynchus buccinoides
AACACACACGCACACAACCACACACATAACTCTTTCATCACTGCGCTGCACTGTGTCAAACTGTTAGAACTGTGTTGTTAATATTGTCACTTTTGTGGACATTTGTCGCAATTATGAACATTTTTCACATCTGTATAATACAACCCTCTTCCCTTCCACTTTTTTTTAAACCTCAGTCTATTAAGTATATCATTAAGTATATCAGATATTGCACATACTGTGTACATTATTATTATTGACCTTATAACCGTCATTATAATTAGAGTGATGTGTTTTCGTGTGTAATGAAACATTGCCCACATAGACGTATTATAGTGCCCTTTTTTTCTTCTTTTTTTCTTCACAAATCACAAATGAAGTTTTTAATTCCAACCCATTATTTCATTCACTGACAGCCGTTGTGTGTAATCAGTGATGCATATTTCTGTCATTTTCAGGACATTGACCTATTAACATTGCAAATGTCCTATTATCCTGACCCCTATAATGCCTTTGTTGAGATTCTGAGTTATAGATTTTTGAAGGCCTGTTGCGTGTCAATGTTTTCTCAATTTTGTTAATCAAAATAATAGGTGAAGACGGGGTAAAAAGCCCATGGGCGGGTAAGAAGCCCATGCCAATTATTTCATAAAATGAAGCAAAGTTTAGTCAAATTTGCCCATGAGACGAACGCTAAGCATTAACACTCGTCTCGTGGGCAATATTTGACTGAAATTTGCTTCATTTCATGAGATATTTGGCATGGGTTTTAGCGTTCGTCTCATGGGCAAATTTGACTAAAATTTGCTTCATTTCAAGAGATAATTGGCATGGGTTTCTTACCCCGTCTTACCCTAATGCTACGTTTTGCTGTGTTTATTTACCGAACAAAAAGCATCAGAAGCTGTTTGATAGGCCCAACAATGATATCGTTATTTGGGTTTTGTATGCATGGTGCATTTCTTTCCTATTAGAACGTTCTTCCTGTCTCCACACTGTTGCTGTGAGTTCCTATAGGGGAAGACGGGGTAAAAAGCGCATGGGCGGGTAAGAAGCCCACCCCAATTATCTCATGAAATGAAGCAAATTTCAGTCTCATTTTGCCCATGAGACGAGCGTTAATGTCTAGCATTCGTCTCATGGGCAAATTTGACTGAAATTGTCTTTATTTCATGAGATAATTGGGGTGGGCTTCTTACCCGCCCATGCGCTTTTTACCCCGTCTTCCCCTACATAATTATCACCGCTTTCCCTGTCAAACCTGTGGCTGTCCTGTACGAGTGCGTAATTTGAATCGAAGCTACAGGATATACCCTAAAGCATGAACTGAATGAGAGACTTAGTGCGATTTTTCTCACACCAGAGGGCATGACGCTCGTGTGGGGCTAATCCTCTCTATATTATTAGTTGGGGATAAAGAAAGAGAGAGAGAGACAGTGAGTGGTCCTACCATCACTCTCTCTCTCACTACGCCCAAGTAAGAAAATCGCGTGATAAGCCCCTAGTGCATTGACTGCCCTCTGGCGTGAAAAATATCGCCATAGGTTGACCAAGCGATAGTCACTTGATTCGTCTTTATTTTGACAGCAGATTTGCGTTCCTCGCATAATATATAGTTTTTACTCACGAAGTGTTTGTTTTATAAAAAAAAAAATGTTTTATTTCAAAATCGATTTAAAATTTATGTCATACATTTACTGAAATCGAAATTTTGCTTTTAAAATTTGTATACAGCGTATTATTCAATCTATTTTTATTTTTTTTAGAAATGTGTGTTGACAGTTTGGATTCAGGTAGAGGGATGGGAGAGGTGTGTGGGAAGGAGAAAGAAAAGGCAGAAGAGGCCACCTAGTCCTGACGCTGTAGGTGGTGGGTATAGGGGGGTTGTAGTGGGGGGTGGCTGCTTTGTGGCTTCTTTGTGCCTGTTAAAAACACGACCCCGTTCGTTACCGTGCACTCTTGAAGAGTGCATTCTGGGAAAACCCACCATGTTACATCAAAGACCTGTCCTTTCATTTCACCGTGCTTGGTTTGGTTACATCGACAGACTTTGAAGAGATTTTAATAAAGCTGACAAATCAAATGTAAGCATTGTTTTACACATTGTCGTGCGCGCGCGCGCGCGTGTGTGTGTGTGTGTATGTGTGTGTGTGTGTGTGTGTGTGTGTGTGTGTGTGTGTGTCAAGTCAAGTCAAAATTATCTTTATTGACAGGAGTAAGCTACAAGCTTTTCTTCATCCTGTCGTCATGAAATGTGTGTGTGTGTGTGTGTGTGTGTGTGTGTGTGTGTGTGTGTGTTGTGGTGTGTGTGTGTGTGTGTGTGTGTGTGTGTGTGTGTGTGTGTGTGTGTGTGTGTGTGTGTTGGTGTGTGTGTGTGTTGGTGTGTGTGTGTTGGGGCGGGGGGTGAGTGATGCATAGGCGTGTCAGAACAATGCGTTGATCCCGCGTTGTTTATGGGTTTCCTGGTAGTCTTGTACATGTAATCTCGATAGTCCAACGTTGAGAGTTCTTACGTGGCAATACGAACCTTACGGGGGGAAGAGTATACTTACTAGATTTACAATTTTAACTCTTTCAGCGCTAACGTCGCATTTATGCACCACACTGATTTAACACCCATGTCACTAAAAGGTATCAAATCAGGACCTGTTATCCAAAGTTCTTAACTTTGGGAGATAAGGATAGGCCTAATGTTATACATGTCACAGAGGAATTCGCAATATTGCAAATATTTTATTTTCTCTACCCAGTTTAGTTTAATGGTATTTTTTGGCTGAAAAATGGCTGTCGGAGAAAGGGTTAAAGACCTCTAAAACGTGTTTATAATATGAGTCTAACGTGCTATCTAGTGAGGACTGGCACAGTGGTAACGCGTCGCTTCGTGTCAAGTAAACCCGAGTTCGAACCTGGGTACAGGGGATTATTTCCTCTCATTTTGCACTAGGCCTTACGATCTGAATGTGGAGTCTTTCGGATGAGACGATAAACCGAGGTCCCGTGTGCCCATGCACTTAGCACACGTTAAACCCAGTGGCAACAAAAAAAGTTGTGATTTGGTCCAAATTTACCCAACCACCCCTTTCCTTCCTTATCAGTCACACAAACAACGCACGCAAAAAAATAAAAAATAAAAAATTGGGTGGCGCGCCTCTGGTTGCGACGCGCTCTCCCAGGTGGGAGCAACCCGAATTTCACAGAGACGCCTCTGTGACTATGAAGTACCTGATACCTGATACCTGATCCGTGAAAATGGCAAAGTGGCACAATGCTATCATTGCTAGCTTTTGTTTGTTTCTTCTAATTCGTCGTCGATCACATCAGATGGAGATGCCAGCACCGCACGAATGCAGCAGTCGCCTGGAGATCAGTCAGGTTTCCCTGCAGCTTTTCCCTCAGTGCTGTTGGGTCTGGCCACATTTCTTGTCTGGGGACATTGTGGAGTGGGCAATGTCGAAGAACATTTTGCTTGTTTGCTTTAGCAGACAAATAAGCCTACAATCTCTAAGATTAAAATAAATAGCGCAAGTGAATTGAGTGGGGGTAGGGGTGGGCGGGTCGATGATCTTTGTGGCGCTGTAATCAACATCATTATCCATATTTCAGTAAATTGTGATTTCTAAATATAGCTCCAACCCTTTTTGAAGAGATTCTTTCAAAGGAAGGAAGGAAGGAAGTTTAACGTCGCGTATCGGCTTTCGCCATGTACGACGGGCTGAACAAACCAACCAGGGTATAAACAAAAATTTATATTCCTGAATCACTGTCTTAGCCAAAAGGCCGAGAAGCGATCAGAATATGTCAAAGTAAATTCTTTCAAAGCATTCCATTGCTTTTAAATACTTCCGCACGAATTTAAAGCAGATTTATGTTACGTTTGTGACTTCCAATAAACTCAGAGTTTATGATCCAATTCGATTTTGCATCATTCTGCACCCTTTTTGGCTGAGTGAGTCTATAGTATGATAGTTGTTCGGTTGTGTGTGTGTGTGTGTGTGTGTGTGTGTGTGTGTGTGTGTGAGAGAGAGAGAGAGAGAGAGAGAGAGAGAGAGAGAGAGAGAGAGAGAGAGAGTGCGTGCGTGCGCGTGCGTGCGTGCGTGCGTGCGTGCGTGTGTGTGTGTGCGTGCGTGCGTGCGTGCGTGCGTGCGTGCGTGTGTGTGTGTATGTGTGTATTGTGTCCGTGGTCTAATCTAGACACTTTAACATTGGAATTTTCTCAGGAAATAGAAGGCATACATTGTTCAAACTTTGCACACATATAGATGTCTATGCAAGCTTTCAAACAATAATGATTTGAATAATTAAATACTTAAAACAACACTGTAAACCGATAACAAACAGATAACATTTTAGATTAGTGGGTTAGAGAGTATTCAACAGGCAACATGAGTTAAGAAACTCATCAACACTGAACGCCTCGATAGCTCATTGGTAGAGTGTCTGTCTGTCAAGCCAATGGTTCCGGGTCCGATTCTCGGCAGAGGCACTTTTTTTTTCTTTTTTTCTTTTATTTTAGTTGTATCCATTAACGATAGTTTTATTTGTACTTTAAAATTGCATTGGCAATCTTGTACTTTAGACACCCCCTCTCAATCTTTGTTGTTGTCCCACATGTTCCTGTTCGAATGAGCCTTGAAGGCTTTGCCTCTTGTTACTTGCATTTGAGTCTTCTCTAAAAGTCCAAATAAATATGTAGCCGGTATTGAAGAGACCAACCTGAACCTGCCGTCTGTTCTATTGCATTAGACGTCACCTGACGTCCTGGATGTGGATAGATTTGACGTCAACTGACGTCCTTGGTCATTTATGAAGAAGTATGCTTCCCTTGTAGGCTACTTCCCATCTTTGCTGTTGTTTGTTTAGTTTTTTGGCATAGTCTATTAATTCTTGATCTTGATCTTTATTTTTTTTTTCCCGGCAGGAATCCAACTTTGGATATAAGTACCGGGGTGAGGAACTTGGGAGAGCAGCTCCGATTTAAAAAAACAAAAACAAATAAACCTATGAAAATTAATATGGCCCAGCCAGCCAGGTTCCGCTGATCGGGCCCTCATAATAGTTTATTTTCCCTCCATTCATCATTATTATCCGTGTGTTTTATATTGTTTTGTTGGTATACGCTGGCGGGACAGACTTCAGTAATTACCGTAAGTGGGCTTGTGTATATTTTTACCAAATGATTTTTAAACAGTTGCAGGAGAGACTCAGAGAGATAGGGGGGGGGGGGGGGGGGGGGGGGGAAGAGAGAGAGACAGAGATTTTAAGTGATTGTTTTTTTATACATGATTTATTATGAGAGTGGCACAGTGGTAGCGCGTTCGCCTCGTGTCAAGTAAACCCGAGTTCGAACCTGGGTACAGGGAATTTTTCCTCTCACTTTGAACTAGGCCTTACGGTCTGAACGTGGAGTCTTTCGGATGAGACGATAAACCGAGGTCCCGTGTGCCCATGCACTTGGCACACGTTAAGTCCAGTGCAACCAAAAACTTGTCATTTGGTCAAAATGTAACCCCACCCCCCCCCCCCCTTTCCTTCCTCGTCAGTGACACAAAAATCGCATGCCAAAACAAAAAAACTGGGTGGCGCGCCTCTGGCTGCGACGCGCTCTCCAGGTGGGAGCAACCCGAATTTCATAGAGACGCCTCTGTGACTATAAAGTACTTAATACCTAACGAATGTGTGTGTGCGCTCAAAACTCGATAGTGAGGACGATGATGACAACGACAACGACAACGACAACAAAATGAGAAAAAGAGGATAGCAAGAATTTCAACTTCTTGAAGAATGTCAACAAAGATTACAAATGGGATACGGATGGCTCCCCCCCACCTGCGTGCGCATCTCGACCCTTCCAACGGAAGTGTCGCCATCTTAGTCCTTATTTGTGTGTAAACAAAGTGAAAATGTTATCTAAATGTGTAAAAAAAACATCCAGATGTTATAAATACAGTTTAGATAAGTTTCGAATTGGAACAGCCAAATACGCAGCATCAATCTGGCATTTTTCAAACAAAGTTACTGACTAAGATGGTGGTCTCCCATAATATGGCGCTCCTTGTGGCCGGATATGACGACACGTGGGTACAAGCCATAGGACTAATTCGTAAAAAGTCTAGTCAACTAACAATACAAAGACATTGTTGACTCTGAACCTTCGCACATCAAAACCAAGCTTTCAATGATGGCGGTGTGGCGGTGTATTTTTACCTCTATGAGATAAGTAGTCCTAGCCGGAAGTAGTCCTAGCGTAGCCAATCAGAATCGTTTGTTTGTCCGCCATTGTGAATTTTACGAAACTAAGTGCATGGATTTGTACATCGATTTCTCGGCAAATATGTAGATTTACACCCTCCTGCTCTATTTCTTGGTTCTTTCCGTGGTTAGGGTTAGGGTTAGATGGGTACAGTTCGCATGCGAGAGGTAGATATTTAATGACAGGTACTTATTTATCATAACAGCGGCAGAGCAAGATGCTGCCATTACTTTTTCAGGGGACGATGATGCGGTCGACGAAGACGACGATGATCGTGGTGGTGATGATGATGATGACGGTGAATGTAAATCCGGTGTCGTCTGCGCAGCCTTATGTGTCCGTAGGGGGCGCTACCGTGTGGGGCATTACAGTTCCGGTAAAGGGAGAGAATGAATAAATAGGCGAATGAGTGAATTCTTAAATTAATTAACATGAATGAATGGAAAATAAATGAACGAACTTAGGCCGACAAGGAAGCCAGCGTGCAACCGAGCAAATGATAGATTAAATGGATAACATACCGGTTTTACGGACTACAAGGCGCACCTGATTATAAGGCGCACCCTCCAAATTTTACACAAAATAAAATATTATTGCATAAAATATTTTACCCATGAAATAAATACTCTTTTCCTCATTCAGACTGTTTGCTGTTTGGGAAAGATTCGCCCCTATGTACATTCAGAGGCGTCTTGTGGCATGCAGGAAGAACAGAAGATTCATCATTAAATACTGAGAAGTCAGGGATATTTTTCTAATATTTATTATTATTTATTTTTGTTTGCACAGACGGTTGTTTTTGTCGTCCGCCATTTTGAAAAATTCGAAGCTAAGTGACATGGCTTTGCATATTGATTTATCGGCAAAAATGTAGATTTACACCCTCCCGCTCTATTTCTTGGTTCTTTCCGTGTAGATTGAGCACTTCAATATCTATTTTTTAAATAATAGTTGACTTATTTATCACATGAAAGAAGAATGGCTCTAGTGCACTTTTGAAAGGTATTTATTTCACGGTAGGTACTTACTTCTCATGACACCGGCAGTCATAGTCGGAATGGAAAGACTGACACACCTTTCGCTGCACAGGTTGGAAACACGACAGTGGATCAGTACCTAGGGGTGAGGTACGCCCAGCCCCCCGTGGGTGACCTCCGTTTCAGCCGCCCCCTGGCCTCTGACCCTCCCTCGGGGCAGGTCAACGCCTCCAGTTTCCCCCCCACCTGTCCTGGAATTCTGAACATCCTGCCCATGGCCGAGGACTGCCTCTTCCTCAACGTTTACGTCCCTCGAGGCAGGTTCGTTCGTAAAGTGGCAATCTTGTACTTTAGATTATACCCCCCCCCCCCCCCCCCCCCCCCCCCTGTTTAAAAGGCCACCCTGACGGATGCGTTTTTTGCAAGAAAGATGCCAGATCACCAGGAAAACACCCTTTACAGAGATTGCAACAATCACTTTGCTCTGGTTTCCTCGAAGTCAAATCGGCGATTCCTCCTTGGCGGAGGTGCTGGAAGTCAAATTATTTCACCCAAAGAGAATACGTGTGCCGTCTCTTTTCTAATGGCCGCCTGCGTTTAGACCAAATCGTTTGCACGAAATTTTCGCAATACAAGCCTTTTTTTCTTTTTCTTTTTTAAAAATTGTATACAGATTATCTAAAGGAGTTTCACTCACAACAAAGGAAACAGCTCCAATGCACTACAAAAAAAGAAAACGCTTCAACCACAATGAGTGACCTTCACCCACCCCATCCAAAATGGCTACTCTCTCCGGCATCTCCGCCAAGGGGGAATCGCCGTTTTGGAGGTTTAATTTCTAGGAAACCAGAGCAAAGTGAGTGTTCCAATCCTTGAAAAAGGCGGTCTTTCTGGTGATCTCGACGTGTTTGTTTCTTGCAAAAACCTCATCCGTCAGGGTCCACCTTTAAGCCCCTCAGTCTCAAAGTCTGCTTCTGTCAATTTTATGAAAATAATCCCAGGCTGATCATCGTAACTTTCCCCAATGGCAGAATGATGCTCGGTTCTCGACAGCGAAAATTTCAATGCAAAATTTCGAGGAAGGGTATTTGGTATTGGAATTTTGGTATATTCTAGTCACAGAGACTTATCCCTGTGAAATTCGGGCTTCTCTCCCCCGGAGAGCGCGTCGCCGCAAGCGCAGCGCCTTCCCAATTTTTGTGTTGGTGGGGACAGGGTAAGGAGGGGTGGGGGTAGACTTGGGGAAACCTAGCTATCAATTTGGTCATACCAGGCAGTGGGATTTCTCCCTGCTCTTACCGACTTTTAACTGCCATGGGATTTTTACGTGCGTAAAGCGCATGGGTCAAACTAGCTTTAAGTCCCCATCCGAAGGACTCGGCATTCAGTTCAATTTTCCTGTCGTACTAGAAAGAAAGGGCGAGGCCGAGATTGGAACCCGGGTCACTCACTTTGAGGTCACGCATTGAAATCGGCAAAGCTTGCTTTCATTGTCCGTCGCCTCGCTAGGAAAGAATAAAGTATTCAGAGGTGAACGTGTGGAAAGTTGGCAGGGCTCCCAATCGTCCCGCAAAACAAGGGCTCTCAGGGACCCCTTCACTTACAGCATACAGGGTCCTAGAGGCGGGACAGAGGGTCCCAGTGGCATTACGAATGCCAAAAAAGAATGTTTCTAGTGAATCCCTGGGACCCCCTGCACCTTCTTTTAGAGGGTCCTTTACAATTTTAGCACTTCATAGACCCCCAAATGGGGGTCCCAGGGAGCCCTGGTTGGAAAGTGGGGCCATGGAAATGTCTGCCGCTCGATGAGCGGCACCCTTGATATAGTATGTGTAGGTGAGTAGTGGGGTGGAGCCCACTTCGCCAGAATAGCATCTGCCCCCTTTGGCTACCTGGCAGTCATGGTCGGAAACGACTGACTGGCATACATGGTACAGCTTAGTCTCTTGTGGAAGACTATGACTCTCAACAACAACAAAACCCGGGGCCTTGGCACCGGCTCTGATGCTGCAGCCAAAGGGACGTTTTGGCCTTTGGGGGACTTTCCCCAATGCCAGCAATCATCACATCCCTTTGGCCGAGAGAGCATGAGGAAACGCTGTTGAATTTAGCCGTATATGTATGGCTCCCCCCCCCCCCCCCCCCCCCCCCCCCCCCCCCCCCCCCCCCCCCCCCCCCCCCCCCCCCCCCCCCCCCCCCCACCCCCCCCCAACCACCTGCGTGCGCATCCAACGGAATCTTAGTCAGATTTGTGTGTAAACAGCATCGATCTGGCATTTTTCAAACAAAGTTACTGACTAAGATGGCGGTCTCCCATAATATGGCACGCTCCTTGTGGCCGGATATGACGACACGTGGGTACCAGCCATATGAAGGTTGCAAGAGAATGAGGCTTTATACTACTCCTTGCCGACGCGAAAGGGCGATAATTTTCGGCCCGAAGTGCCGATGCCCCCTGATGACGAGTCAGGAGCAGATAATGTTTGGTCGCTATATACTACTAGTTCCTGACAGGCAAGTGCGATAATCTTAAGTAGGTGGCGTTCGCATCTCAGGGCACGAGACAGGGGCAGACATTTTTCGGTATAAAGCCTCATTCATGCATATATATACTTGTGGCGGTGCCATAGCCGATGAGGTTTAACCGAGGCGTGGTCACCGCTACACCTATCTGTATTAATTTAAAAAATCGGGACTTTACTGGTTTCGTACTGCCTCCGGGCATTGCCTCCAGTATTGTTCCCACATTTGTATTTACAAATGTCCCATATGTGTCTGATTCAGACCAAGAGGACGTAAAACTCCATTTTCGTCATTGCATTAGCTTATGCATTAATACTGTTATATTGTGCAATGTACTAGTCATGCTTGTTCTTTTTTTCTGCTTTTTTTGTGTTCGTTACTATGATTGATTATGTTATTCTTGTTTGTTTACTTGCTCTTTCTTTGGACAGTTATGTTTATGTCAATGTGAGCTCCATCAGTATGGGACCTTGGCCTTGATCTGATTAAATATTCGTATCCTCTCTCTCTCTCTCTCTCTCTCTCTCTCTCTCTCTCTCTCTCTCTCTCTCTCTCTCTCTCTCAGCAGCCGTTTCCCAGTGATGTTCTGGATCTACGGAGGCAGATTCCTGTATGGGGCGGGGTCTCAATATGACGGGAGTCTGCTGGCTGCCGAAGGACGAGTCATTGTGGTAACACACACACACGCACACGCGCGCGCACACGCGCGCGCACACGCACACGCACACACACACACACACATTTTATCCAATCGATTTACGTCGAATGAATTCAAAAATCTTTTAAACGAAATCACACATTTGAAAACAAAATTTAATTTTTAAGGAGACGCAAACCACTAAGCAATTAGTCACAAGTCAAACTCATTGAGAAGGGACGTAAAAAGGGCCGAGAGGCCTATAAATAGCACTACACCTACCTACTTTCCTACCGCCTCACAGAATATGCTCGCATCTACGCCCTGAACTTTGACGATGCTAACTCCAGCATCACGACAGGCACTTTCAAGACTCGGATACCGTCCGAAATGTTCCCGCAACCGACAGCGTATCCGCGAGTCCAGGGTACGGCAACGTGTTCCAGGAATCATCTACGACGACGACGTCTGCCACGTCACGAACTCCTGTCCCGTCTCCACGACCTTTCATCACCATCTCAACGGGAAGACTTCGTCTTCAGGAAGACCGTCCATAAGGGTCTATGACCAATTGGACGATAATCTCACCTTCTGGTCGGAGCAGTCGAAAAGAGCGCTCCGCTAATAAGCGCGCGCCTAAAAGAGCGCATTTTGCATGCTAATAAGAGCGCGTGTTCATGCTAATAAGAGCGCGTGTTCATGCCAAAAAGAGCGCACGTGAATGTCTGGTTTTCGTGCTAATAAGCGCACACGGGTGAAATCGTTCTCACCAGACATTTACCATTTGCACTCGTCTGTTTGCTAAACTTCAGTCTTCTTGCTGTTTTGGAGAGAGAAAAAACTTTCGATGTGTCCAGGATTCAACACATCACCACGTTAGGGATAGGGTTAGGGATAGGGTTAGGGCTTCACATCACATTTTACAACGCGCTCTTTTTGACATCCTCGATCTTTCTTAGGTTCCAAAGATGCGCGCTTATTGGACAAAACATTGCGCTCTTTCTAGCTTCATTGTTTGGACGCGCGCTTTTAGAGAGTAGGTAAAACGCGCGCTTATGGGATGCACCCCTTCTGGTAGCTACTTTGTTACAGGTCACCCCCAACTACAGAGTGGGTCCTCTGGGCTTCCTGTCCACGGGAGACAACTACAGTGCGGGTAACTACGGGCTGTGGGACCAGTTGCTGGCCCTGAAGTGGGTCCGCCGAAACATCGGCCATTTTGGTGGTGACGTCACGCGCATCACGCTGTTCGGGAACTCGGCCGGAGCGGCCAGTGTGTCTTTCCACATGACCTCGCCCCACTCACAGGGTCTGTTTCACAGGTGGGACGAGATTGTTATCACACAAATGCTTGTCTTAGATCTAGTTGTTAGCTCCGAGCTTACGGAGAGGAGCCCAGCAGTGGGTGGATGCCTTATGCCTCCATTCGGGGAGCTGGTCGGCCCCTGCAATTCACGAGTCCCTGCCAGTGGGAATACCTGGGAGTCTTTTGTACAAACAGTTCCCCCACCTTCTGGAAGTTGTGTGCTTGTAACTTCCTCTACTATGTCTCTCTCTTTGACTCTGCCATCTTTCTTGCTTTCTGTCATCTGCTATATTTCTCCCTTACCGGTCCATTCTCCTGCCTTTTTGTTTGTGGCTCAAGCCACAAACCTATTACTCACTTTGTCGGTCGGTCGGTCTGTCCAAAATTGTCGCACATTTTGACAAAATGTCGCACTTCAAATCGAGGCTACACTTCAAAATTAATTGAGGCCGCTCTTTAAAATGATGTATTTTAAAAGCGTACAAAATAATAAACATACGTAATACAGACACTACAACAGACACGACGAGTATGCGGTGCTTCTTTTGATGAGTATAAGTAGGATACATAGTTTTAAATGTTTTCCAAAAGATATAAAAAGTTACGAAATGGTGCAGAGATAACATTCTGGTTTACAGATTAAAATTATTGAAAAGCCAGGGGAGGTAACTCATGATTGGAGTGGTAAAAATAGACCGCGTGCCACAAACTATGGCGATTTCGCGCTTGTTTTTCTATAAAAACCCTTCCCACATTTTCCCTTTTTACAATTTATGCCATGCCAGGGTTGTTGTTTTTTAATTGTTCACTGGCGTCTAGACGTGAGACCTTACTCACTTGAGTGGGCACCTGTTGTCCATTCTGCAGTGCATATTATACTTATAGAGGGATACCAAGGCAGGCTAACCTTACCAATGCACCGCGTAACCCTTCCCTCGCATGTCAGGGCCAGAACTGGTTGCACCGGAGAAGCGAAACCTCACACCTGTGAAATGAGAGGTCTTCGAACGGCGTCCGGTAAAGACAGAAAGGACAGGGTCAGAGAATGATGACGGTTGGTGTTAATTAAATTAAACCACCAGCTCATAGAGTTACGTATGAGCGCATTGATTAAGCCCATTGACTGCCGTATAACGTAGCACGTACTGGCTGTTGCTCTAGCACAGTCAACAGAGTTATTTCCCCAAGACCATTTGGCCAGATTGGCTCTATCGGTTGTCTTTTTCGTGACATGATTTGCACAGTGATTATTCTTTCTTTGGACAGTCAACAGAGTTATGTCCTCAGACCATTTTGCCAGATTGGCTCAATCAGTTGTCTTTTTCATGGCATGATTTGTGCAATGAATTTTTTTCCCCTTCTTTAATTTGCTCTGGCAGTCAAGGGGTTAATTAAACTCTTTGGTCTTCCGACTTGAATGCCAATCAAACCAGCCAGCTCTTTGCCACCAGCCTACATCTCGGACCATTCACGGGTTTGAGCCAGAGGAAGAGCCACGTGGACAAGCGGACAGACTGCGTCTCACCGACACCCCACGCCCTGTGGCACGACATTGCACCAAGCTTGCACCGTGCTACCTTCTTGGTAGAAGCCCGATTGATAAAGAAAAAACAAAAGAAGATTACTGTTGGTTATACTTATAGACTAACATTTGTAAATGCTTTAGGCTAGTGCTCGTCACCAAGTTGTCCAAGTTTCGTAGTTCCGCTGCAACATTTGGTTACTCGTTCGTGTTATTGTTTTTTCCCTTGTTATTTTTTTCTTCTTTTAACCCTTTCGCCGACAAAGTCGCATTTTAGCACCACAGTGATGTAACACCTATGTCACTAAAAGGCATCAAATGGGGGTCTATTATCCAAAGACCCTAGTGTCTTAGTTTGGGGAAGTAAGGATATACCTTATATTATAATGTCACAGAAGAATACCCAATACTGCAGATGGATTTTGTTCTCTACCCAAGTACAATTAATGGACATATTGGGCTGAAATATGGCTGGCGGTGAAAGGGTTAACATCTCTTTTTTTTTATTCTTATTGGCTTTGCGCTCTTCTATACAAAAGTTAAGATATTGAGTGTCTTGTCCCCCGCCCCTCCAAAAAAACGATACGCGCAAAGCTATTCTGGCAGCCAGAAGTATTTTTCCTCGTCGTAGACGAAAAATATCAGGGTATTTACTTCCAACTCAAAATATGCAAACTAATGAGAGTGTGCTATGCTAATGAGAGACTTAGTGCGATTTTTTTCACGCCAGAGGGCATGACGCTCGTGTGGGGCTAATCCTCTATTCTTAGTTGGGGATAAAGAAAATGAGAGAGAGAGTGAGTAGTCCTACCATATCTCTCTCTCTTACTACGCCCAAGTAAGAAAATCGCGTGATAAGCCCCTAGTGCATTGACTGCCCTCTGGCGTGACAAATATCGCCATAGGTCGACCATTCCTGCATTTTGATGACGGGCGCGGGCCAGGTAAATTCAAACATTTGAGGAAGATTGGGTATGTTGGGCCCGCTAAGAAATGCACCCCATATCTCGGCCACAAGTTGTATTTCACTCAGGGGGTAAATGATATTTGTCAGCCTTGCCATGAGAACTTTATTGTAGCATAAACACAAAATGTCTATCTTTTATCAAAATGCTTTTATTTAAGAAAAACGACATTTGTGAAAAGACCCAATTTAGACATGTCGGATAAATGAGCCAGGAAGTGGTAAATATTGGGCCACCGGCCCATATTAGCCGACATGCATCATTCATCAAGCCAAACCAATTGTTTTGGTTTATTGGCCACATAAATTGTGTGAGCGTGTGCATGTGTACGTGTGGGGAGGGGGGGGCGCATGTGTTGTGTTGAGTTGGGGTGTGTGTATGTGTGTGTGTATGTGTGTGTGTGTGTGTGTGTGTGTGTGAGAGAGAGAGAGAGAGAGAGAGAGACAGGGAGTGTGTATGTGAGTGAGTGTATGTGTGTGAGTGTTTATATGTATATATGTGTATGTATGTCTATCTCTATGTAGCCGTACCATGTACTAACCATTTGCTAATGCACATTTATAAACGTTCTTCAGATTTAGGCCTCAATACATTTTCATGTGGAAATACGAGGGGTGTCCTAACAGCGTAGAACACTTTTCGACGAAGGGAGCCCCCTCAAATGCTGTTTCAGTGCTGGTCAAGATATTACGATTTATTGTGACAGGTCGTGCAATCACCATGCACTGTAGTCATTAGTGCTTCTTAGACTTTCAAAACGGGGATTAGTATGTAAATTAGGCTAAACAGCCAATCGGTGTTTTTTTTGGGGGGTTTAGTCTAATTTACATACTATTCCCCG
>CM065696.1:25551300-25558800 GCA_017654935.2 Phymorhynchus buccinoides
TACATAAGCTTCTAGCAGTCTTTCGGATGAGACGATAAACCGAGGTCCCGTGTGCCCATGCACTTAGCACACGTTAATCCCAGTGGCAACGAAAAAGTTGTCATTTGGTCAACATTTACCCCCCACCCCCCCCCCCCCCCACCCCACCCCCCCTTCCTTCCACATCAGTCACACACAAAATCGCATGCAAAAAAATTGGCCTCTGGTTGCGACGCGCTCTCCATGTGGGAGCAACCCGAATTTCACAGACACGCCTTTGTGACTATAAAGTACCTAATACCTAATAATAATAATAATAATAATAACAGTTCGTTGTACTCAACTCACTTAATCTGTGTTGCTACTTTGCTGCGTAACTTTTTTTTCAAATTAAATTCGTTTAAGCTAAGGCATCAACAATCGGAAAGGAAGAGGCCCCTACAGCTTCTAGCTTGTTCATTACCTAATACAATCCATGTGGGTTCTGTGCTCTGTTCAGGGAATTAGACGAACACCGTGGAACAGGGACTCCTGTGAGTTATGATCTTGATCATCCTGACCACTATTATTCACAGCCAGAATTTTGAACCCATAGCGCAAACCTCCGCCAAGAAATAGCCGTTTCCCCTTATTTTTGTGTGTGGGCTGAACTGGTGTAGAAAAGGTAAAGAGGACCTGTGTGTGTCGAAGGAGTGACGTACTGGACTGGCTTACTTCCCTTGGATTATAAACTTGTCTGAATGAGAGAAAAAGAGAGAGAGAGAGAGAGTGTGTGTGTGTGTGCGTGCGTGCGCGCGCGCGCGCGAAACGTAGCAAGCAGGTTTGCTAGTTTTTAAATAAATATCCTTTAAAACTAAGGCATCAACAACCGGGAAGGCAGAAGTCTGTACCGAGGGGCCGCCAAACAGAATCCGGTGGATTACACCCAGAGCGGCCACTACTCCCGCTTTCTGGGCCTCAGCCTGCTGGCCGTGCACCCCTTGCCGACCATGACAGCCACCCCACACGCCAGGGCCAAGGCCCTGAGGCTGCTGGACTGCGTGTACCGGAAGCAGGGAGCCATCGGAAGTGACGTCACCCTGCGCGAGCTGGAGGCTGTTACTGGAGATGTGCAGATCGTGTTGGATTGTCAGCAGGTTTGTTAGTGTGTGGGGGGGGGGTGTTTGTGTGTATTTTATCATAGCAGTCTAAATTTGAGCATATTACAGTCTGTGTACAAACACAATGTGTGTGTGTGTGTGTGAGAGAGAGAGAGAGAGAGAGAGAGAGAGAGAGAGAGAGAGATCAAAACCTCCGGCCTATATAGCATTGAGGGTGCGCATATACACTGTCACACATATTATAATGGATGAAAACAGAACAGAAGGAGAGAGAGAGAGAGAGAGAGAGAGAGAGAGAGATAATGCATGACGTTGTGTATGTGTATGTGTGCGTATGTGCCTGTGTCTGTCTGATACACGCACGCGCACGTGTACGTGCATGTGTGTGTGTGTGTGTGTGTCCACGTATATGTACCCGTATGTATGTATGCACGCATAAATGATGTATAATTATCTGTATTGTCCACAGTTTCTGGACATGGCGAAGGCAAGCGGCAAGCGCTACCTGTACTATTTTAACCACACCCCGGACAACGTGCAGGAGGAAGGCATGGACCACGCTATGGATGTGGGCTACACCTTCGGCTTCACGCGAACTCTGTGGTTCGCCTATTCGATCTTCGCCAACATCACCATCTCTGACAGAGACGAGCTCCTGGCTAAACACTTCAGGTCCCTGCTGACCAATTTTGCTCATTCCGGGTAGGTTTGGACTAAACACCTTGATAACTGGAATACATAAATGTGTTGCCATGGATGGATGGAGAGATGTTGTGGGTAGTGTTGACGTGTACAATCGTTAGGTGGATAGTTCAGAATAAATCTGTTGCCATGGAGGGATGGACATAGTTTGTGGGTAGTGTTGACGTGCATACAGGGACCTTGAACAATAGTTAGGTGGATAGTTACAGACCTGTTTACTCTACTCTTTTCGAGTAGTATTCTACTCAGTTTGGACCTCTACTACTCTTCAAAACTGGAAATAATGCTCTTTAATTCTTGATTGCTACTCATTTTCAGTGAACATTGTTTGATGGTTTAATGAATAAAACTACACATTTTGTACCAAAACTACTCATTTCAGCTATTCGGACTACTCAAGACTTGTGTAGGGGGTAAACAGGTCTGAATTATTAGTTGATTGTGCGCATGCGAAAATATGAGGGTGGAGGAGGAGGGGGAGCAGAATGTCTGAGCATGTATGTGAAGGTTTGTTCTTAATACACGTCTTAGTGATGTTGTAAAGCGCTTAGGGCTTTTAGAATAAGCGCTGTAGACATTATCTTTATAAATAATAAATACTTTATAACTGGAACCAGTCGTTTGAAGAACAAACGAACAAGGCAAGGTTTTGGGGAGGTTTCCCCCCTAAACGTTTTGGCTATGTTTGCCTTTGTTGAGTCTCTTTATATATGAACAAACTTGCCAGTAAAATGGTATCGTATGTTTTCTGATAACTGGCGTCTTTCTGTTTTCGCTCATTTAGCACAAGTACTCGGCTTTGCCCCGTCATTTTACTTAATCCGGGCATTTTTTAAACTATAGCACAAACCGGCCTACCCAGTTTCACTCGGTCATTTTGCTCATTCCAGGGTTGTTGGGTTTTTTTTACTAGCATAAACACCCGTCTTTGCCGGGAACAATGGCTTGTGCGCTCTCATCATTATAAGGCGAATCTTCCTAAAAAAATAAAAAATAAAAATAAGTTTATGGCAAGGAGTCCTACCCTTTGCCTTGATCTGAATGACTGTGAAGCTTGACATTAGTTCTGACCTTGCCAGGGCCTTGCTGCTCGTGCCCACTGTCACTGATTGAAACGTCCACTTCAAATATATAATCTGACCATTTACAGTTCATCTTCAGAAAATAAATCTGATGGGGAAGACGGGGTAAAAAGCCCATGGGCGGGTAAGAAGCCCATGCCAATTATCTCATGAAATGAAGCAAATTTCAGTCAAATTTTGCCCATGAGACGAACGCTAAACTTTAACACTCGTCTCATGGGCAAAATTTCATGAAATTTGCTTCACTTCATAAGATAATTGGCATGGGCTTCTTACCCGCCCATAGGCTTTTTACCCCGTCTTACCCTATATACCAAAACGTCCTCTTATTCTGAGTTAAGGTAGTGTTCTTTGGCGAAGATTTGCACTATTTCAATGTAATCTACCTCGCTGCACTTCTTGCATGATACGTCTTGCACACCATGAAATGTTGGTATACCAAAACGTCCTCTTGTTCTGAGTTAAGGTAGTGTTCTTTGGCGGAGATTTGCACTGCAGTGTAACAACGTACCTCGCTGCTCTTCGTCTTGCATAATACTTCTTGCACGCCATGAAATGTTTCCTTTCCTGGGTCTTCGTTGTCTATGGCCAACGATTCTCGCGTTTTGGGGCAGGTGGACATTAATAGCACGCAGGGACATCTGTGCTTTAGCCAAAATTGAGGAACGTTTTCCACACGCTCCTTACTACAGCGGTTTCGGTTGTCCGTTGCATCTCAACCAACAAGAAGGGAGTAACTATTTGTTTCGAGTGCGCACGCGTTGCTTAAGCAGAAAACATTCACTGACATATTAAAGCTGTAAAACTGGACAAAGACATGGGACAGACACTTGGCACTGGCAGTGGATGTCTTTTCATTTGGTGGGAGTGTAGAGTGATATACTGGGCGAGTGTATTCGCCCATGGTGCTAGAAGTTAAAGAATTGTTTCTTAATGCCTAGTTACGATAATTATTTATTTTCATTGTTGGGTCGTCGCCTGCTTGACAAGGCTTCGGATTTTGAAACAAAAACTTGGTCTACGAATAATAATAATAATAATAATGATATGGAAGACGGGATAAAAAGCCCATGGGCGGGTTTACTCGTCTCATGGGCAAAATGTGACTGACATTTTCTTTACTTCATGAGATAATTGGCATGGGCTTCTTACCCGCCCATGGGCTTTTTTCCCTGTCTTCACCTAATAATAATAATCATCATCATCATCATCATAATAAACGTCTACGTTTATGCAGAAATCCCAACACAAATCCCAGGAACGAAAGACGACCCTCTGGCTGGCCAACATGGCCGCCCTACGTCAAGGGAGAGCAGGCCTCCTACCTCAGCCTCACTTTCTCCCCGCGAGTTGCCGCCCGTCTCAACGCCGACCTGAGGACGGTGTGGGAGGAGACGGTCCCTGAGGTGCTGAATGGTTATCGGGGTGTAGCCAGTTTGAGCGACACCCAGTTGGCCCACTGTGAACCTCAGGCAGAACCCGTTCTTTCCGGTGCCAGCCCAGCTGCGCTGCTCCCCGCCGTGATTTGTGTCATGGGGGCTATTCTGTTGGCAGTTTTGTTGTAAAAAACCCCAAAAAACCGATTCTTCTATGTGCTCCTCCGAAATCGGAATGGGTCGGCTGAACGCAGCGGGGAGACCAGTGAAAACTGGAAACCCAGACACATGAGTACCTCGTCCTATGACCAGAGACCGCAAAAGAAGAAGAAGAAGTAGTGTGTTATATGATTACACTCTCTCTCTCTCTCTCTCTCTCTCTCTCTCTCTCTCTCTCTCTCTCTCTCTCTCTCTCTCTCTCTCTCTCTCTCTCTCTCTCTCATGTGTCTATTTATTACTGGTTTGTTTGTTTGTTTGTCGTTAAATTTTCAATGATAGAATACATTGATATTAATGTTGTTGTGCCTCATCTAATCCCCTCCCCCATCCTCCCACATGATACGGGCAGAAAGGCCTATTCAATAAAATGTTCGACCTCTCTCTCTCTCTCTCTCTCTCTCTCTCTCTCTCTCTCTCTCTCTGTTTTGTTTTTCATTTATAATATTATATCTGACATTAAAACATTTTTTAGTGTGAGTTTGAGTTCCCCCCCCCCCCCTCTCTCTCTCTCTCTCTCTCTCGTCTCTCTCTCTCTCTCTCTCTCTCTCTCTCTCCTCTCTCTCTCTCTCTCTCTCTCATCAATATAATCATAGGCCTAAGTCCATAACTATTTTATATTGTCTATTGTACAAACGCACATGGAACATTGTCTTCCACCGTGTAAAATAAAATAGAATGCATAAAAATAAAACCACAATTAATTCAAACATGAAACAGAAATCTACATTTAAACAATCATTCGTAACACGCGACTCACACACCGCACCCTATATAAATCGAGTTGGATGAAATTCTGCTTAACGTCCTCCGGTCTGGAACAGACACATATGGGACATTAGTAGATATAAAGATGGTGGGAACGATCCCGGAGGCAGTGCAACACCAGGAAAGTCCCGAATTTTTAACAATACAGATGTGTAAACTGTATAAATCGATTGTAAAGTCCAAGTTGCTTTTTCTTTTACAAGTGTCTTTTTTAAGTGTTTTGGATTTCCACAACCCACCACTTTTTCTTTTTTTTTCTCATAATGGACGGTGTGATGTTTATAACTTGTTGGTGTTATTATTTGCTTGCTCGTATATAAATTACATAGCTGCACAATTCGTGGTTTGTTGTGTGTGTACTGAAGTAAAGAAGTGCTGCCGTATGGTCGTGGATACCTTTGTTGCAACACATTTTTTTTTAGAACTGCTGCAAATAACATGTAAAATGACACAAAACTTTGGGATTGTATTCGTATTTTCTTCGTGAAAATGCTCTCTCTCTCTCTCTCTCTCTCTCTCTCTCTCTCTCTCTCTCTCTCTCGCTCGCTCGCTCGCTCGCTCGCTCTCGCTCGCTCTCGCTCGCTCTCTCTCTCGCTCTCTCTCTCTCTCTCTCTCTCTCTCTCTCTCTCTCTCTCTCTCTCTCTCTCTCTCGTCTCTCTCTCTCTCTCTCTCTCTCTCTCTCTCTCTCTCTCTCTCTCTCTCTCTCTCTCTCTCTCTCTCTCTCTCTCTCTCTCTCTCTCTCTCTCTCTCTCTCTCTCTCGTCAATTCAGCAAAAGACCATAAATACCGTGTGTCAAAGAATAAGGCTCCGTTTTTAACGTCCCGCCTTCGTAGCAAAAGAGCATGAATAATACTAGGGGCCTCCATAAAGACAGAAGAATAACAAGAAGAAAATATATATATAATATAAAACTTACCAACCAACTAACGCCTTAATTCTTGTAATCAAGTACTGTAATAATAATAACAATAATAATATTAATAGTAATAATATTAATAACAACAACAACATCACATTTATATAGCGCTTTACCTCAAATGAGCCCAAAGCGCTTTACAACCAAGTGCTGAACAATAAGCAGACAACAAAAATATTATTCAAGAATGACACAGCCAGCAACAACACATGCACATAGCTGCACACACAGTGACACATACACACAGTCACTCACACACACACACAAACACACACACACGCGCGCGCGCGCGTACTTCACTTAATTTAACGATTGATTCTGTGATGCTCTTCAGTTCTTATATAATATTTGTTTGGGAGAAAAAAATTGTTTTAACAACATAGCATTTGTACATTTATGCGCTTTGTGAAGGTCAATTCATTTTCTGAAAGTAGAGTTTTTAGTCATAAAGGTGTAGCCTAGTTTCGCCCTCTGCCAGCATTGATTTGATTTTTACCAGCCGCGAACAAAGCGATCGAAGCTGGTAATGTTTTCAGTTGATTCTGAAGGCGACTATGTAGGGGGTGCCTGGCAGCCAGAACGGTCTATCTCAAAAGGAATAAAGTAAAAGAGCACGGATGGGCAGTTCTGGCATTCACCCCTCGGACTATCTATCTATCTATGTATGGATGTGAACATGATAATGTTTGAACGGAGGGACCTAGCACGCTAACCTTTTGCATGCGTATAGGTACTAAGAATATCTAGGCCTCGTTCGAAAATGAAGGTCATAGGTCAAAGGTCAAGGTCACTGGAGCCGAAAACGCTGTCGAACACCTGGCACGATAACGGAGGGACCTATGATGCTCAAATTGTGCATGCGGACAGGTACTAAAGAATATCTAGGCCAAATTAAAAAACGAAGGTCAAGGTCATTGTCGCCGAAAATGCTGCCGAACACCTGGACGATAACGTTTGAACGGAGGGACCTAGGACACTCAAATTTTGCTTTCGGATAGACACTAAGAATATCTAGACCAAGTTCGAAAATCAAGGTCAAAGGTCAAGGTCACTGGACCCGAAAATGCTGCCGCGCGGCTGGTGGTCTAGCGTCTGAACGCTCTAGGTGTTTTTTTATGATGTAAGCAATCATGACAAACACGTTAACAAAATGAAAGAGAAACAAAGAGTAAAGCCCAAAAGAAATTATTTTTGGACTACCGCCTTTGCGAAAATGATCTTTTTTTTTAATAAAAAAAAATTAATTGTGCAACCTGTGTGTAAGGATTTTAGTATTGCTCAACATTTGAACTTTCAGCCATCAACTAATCTAGTCACTACAGTACATTGCTTCACACTCGATGTATCTTTCACAAACACA
>CM065696.1:25563800-25566300 GCA_017654935.2 Phymorhynchus buccinoides
TGCTTCAGCTGCAGGAGGACATTACCCCTGGATCCCGGCCTTTCAGGGTTTTTTTCATTTTGTGTAGTTGCACCCTTGCCATTATATCAAGACTTTTCAAAGGCGCTGAGCCCTGGAAAATACAGATCTTATAATTATTATAGGTCTCCTTCGCCTTTCCGCTCACAGTTCGTCAAGATTAAAGTTGACCATCAGTTTCTATTGATCCTTACTATATGCTACTGTCAACCAATAATAAAAACGCTTAAAACTAATAAAAGTTTTAAAAAAGAATAGACCGAACGTTAAAAGTATCAAAACAAAATGTACAAAAAAACGTTATAAATTCGCTTGTGTTTCATTCACCTCAAGCTGTTTCTCTCGAGTAAATCTGACAACCAGAGACGACCAGTTCTTGACTGTTTCTCCCGAGTAAACCTGACAACCAGAAAGGGCCAGTTCTTCACTGTTTCTCTCGAGTAAATCTGACAACCAGAAAAGGCCAGTTCTTGATTGTTTCTCTCGAGTAAATCTGACAACCAGAAAAGGCCAGTTCTTGATTGTTTCTCTCGAGTAAATCTGACAACCAGAAAAGGCCAGTTTTTGACTGTTTCTCTCGAGTAAATCGGACAGCCAGAAAGGGCCAGTTTTTGACTGTTTCTCTCGAGTAAATCTGACAACCAGAAAGGGCCAGTTTTTGACTGTTTCTCTCGAGTAAATCTGACAACCAGAAAGGGCCAGTTTTTGACTGTTTCTCTCGAGTACATCTGACAACCAGAAAAGGCCAGTTTTTGACTGTTTCTCTCGAGTAAATCTGACAGCCGGAAAGGGCCAGTTTTTGACTGTTTCTCTCGAGTAAATCTGACAATCAGAAAGGGCCAGTTTTTGACTGTTTCTCTCGAGTAAATCTGACAATCAGAAAGGGCCAGTTTTTGACTGTTTCTCTCGAGTAAATCTGACAATCAGAAAGGGCCAGTTTTTGACACGGTTCAACGGAGATGTCTGTCCTAAGACTCACGCCCATTACTTCGGCTGAAGTCGTATCGACACGGTGGAGTATGTCAAATAGGTCCTTTTAGTAGTACGCGAATGGCCTTGATCATTGGTCGACATTAGTAGTAGTAGTAGTAGTAGTAGTAGTAGTAGTAGTAGTAGTAGTAGTAGTAGTAGTAGTAGTAGTAGTAGTAGTAGTAGTAGTAGTAGTGATAAGGGCTTGGTATGGGCCTCGCGGCCCTTGTATGCCCTATCATTCTTCTTATATCTTGATGTTTTTTAATTTGAGTATTTGTATTGTTGGTTTGCACATTTTCCTATGCTACAAATAAAGAAATAGGAATGGCCAATATTTTTATTCGTCAAATTCCTTATGAAAAAACATTTCATAAATGGTTGTTTATCCAGAAGAGTTTTAAACACATTAATACTTGGTGCAAACTTAATGTTAGATGGTTTACAAACAATTCCAAAATGGTTGCCATTAGCGTGAAGTTGGTGTGTGTGTGTGTGGGAGGGACAATAGTGAATAGAGAGATGTAAGGGAAAGGACCCAAATGTCGGACGGCTCCTATGTCTGGACAGTAGGTTTTTTTTGGGGGGGTCTAGACGGCGAAATACTGTGTCCAAATGATGCCTTCTAATAACCCACGATATGATATGAGTTCATGAGTAAAAGTCACGGTTCATGGCTTAGAAAGGCTTCTGTTAATAATTTTCCAAATGCAAGCTTCAAACACTAATAGGGCATTTGCCACGAGTGTTCGTTCTCTACACTAGACTGCTAATTTGCCCGCACTCGTTCTGCCCGAGTTACGCTGACCTTTCTAATTCAACTCTCTAAATTCAACTCGGTGAATTTCAAGGTCACCGGCACGCGGTAAATGCCCTATTTTATGTAATGCTGGTTCTATTTGAGTCTTTTGTTTGGAAAGAATAAGACTTTTTCTTTTCAATAATATGACAGTGCGGTGATCTAATGTCTTCTTTGTTTCTCAGTGCTTCTGGTTGATATCAACTAGTCATTGATTTTCCTTAGTTTTAAGCTTTCCTGGGGTAGGTGTCACTGTCTGGACTTTTTGGACCCGGGGGGGGGGGGGGGGGGGGGATCTAATGTCAGACAGTTTAGTTTGTTGTTTTTTTAAGTCGAATAACTTCTCTTTCTTGGAGACTATGAGACCACAATTAGCAGGAATATGGAAAACCCTACTCTCTATTCAGTGTAGTCTTTGAAATTTGTGTCGTGTTATTTGTTTTGAAGCTTAATTTTGACAGATTTTATTTTGCGTCCGGACATTTGGGGCCCTTCCCATACAATCGTTGTCGTTTTTTATCCAGTGAGGGACATCAGTGCACAGATTAGTCCTTGGTCAATAACTATGATTCTCAAACGTGGAGGCGTTTGCACAGGATCTTAGTCCTGCAGTCAATATTAGCTACACTAGCCCTTGGGGACCTTCCTCAATGTCAGCTGGCCTCACTCCCTTTTGACTGAGAAAGAGTGGGTGTGTTCCTTGTTCTGGGCAAA
>CM065696.1:25578800-25581300 GCA_017654935.2 Phymorhynchus buccinoides
TGTGTGTGTGTGTGTGTGTGTGTGAGTGTCAAAGTCAAAGTCAAAGTCAAAGTCAAAATTGTATTTCCAGATGGACATCGAATAAGTAGCATTACATTATGCTTTTTTTGTTTGTTACATCAAGCCATCCATAACATGAGATGGTATAAGACTTATCGTCATGATATTGTGTGTGTGTGTGTGTGTGTGTGTGTGTGTGTGTGTGTGTGTGTGTGTGTGTGTGTGTGTGTGTGTGTGTCTGTGTGTGTCTGTGTGTGTGTGTGTGTGTGTGTGTGTGTGTGTGTGTGTCTGTGTGTGTGTGTGTGTGTGTGTGTGTGTGTGTGTGCGCGTGTGTGTGTGTGTGTGTGTGTGTGTGTGTGAGTGATACAAACATGTGTGTGACTGTGTGTGTGTGTTTTAATCCAAATGTAAAATGTCTCAGGCGGGGAAATGCTGGCGCGTGCATGTGTACCGTACAAGAGTGGATACTAGGGCCGGGCACTTCTCGATTCGCCATTTCCCAAATCGCCCTCTCATGTGACACATGCGTGAAATTAGTGTGTGTCTGTGCCATTTCATTCCTGCGTGCCTGGTGTGTGCATGTGTGTATTTCCAAGCAATTACTGAATAAACCAATTCAAATGTCTGAAAGTGTGTGCAAATATTGCTGAGATCCCATATTCTGTAAGAGTGTGAGAGCTTCGCAACTAAAATGTCTCAGAGGGGGCAATGCTTCAGCGTATATGTGTACCGTACAAGAGTGGATACTAGGGCCTGGCATTTCTCGATTCGCCATTTCCTGTAAATCGCCAGTCTTGTTGACACATTTTGAACTTGAGTGTCATTTTTTGCCATTTCATTCCTGCGTGGCTACTATGTGTGCATGTGTTTATTTTTAAGCAATTGTCTGAATAAACCAATTCAAATGACGGAAAGAGCGTGCAAATATTGCTGTATTCCCAGTTCTGTAAGAACGCGAGAGCTTCGCAACTAACTGTACGATGAGGGTGCAGCTTTCAGTTTGTAGGCTATGTGTTACGCCCAATTTGTGAAATTATCCATTTCATTTCATTGCAAACCATTTTGCCCGTTTCATGAAATAGGCAATTTCACGGATTGGGCGTAACATACGCACCACATGTAGGCTACTGTTACTGAATGCGATGACTGGGTTGAAGCGAAGGAGTTAAGTAATGATGGCGAAATGGCACTAAGACTGAGGATGGCGAAATGGCACTGTTTGACAGCACTCTTATCTAATGACCACAAAGGGGCGTTCCCGGCCAGGTGGCGAGATGGGAAATGGCGAATCGGTATGTACCCGTAGGGCCTACATGACCTTGCGTTCTTTCTTTTTTTTTGTGTCACGATCCGTCATGGCTGCTTGACGGCGGAATAATACCTCAGTCTCTTTTTGACCTCGTCGTGTCACCTTACCGTCACGCATCAACAGTACTGTTGAATGAATCGAGTGCGCACGCGCGCGCGCGCAAGCACAGACAGACAGACATACACGCATGTGCACGCACACATACACAGAGAGAGAGCACATATAATACAAGCACATAGACACCGTGGCAAACACGCGCACACAAAGGCACGCGCGCATACGCGTACGCGTGTACACACACACAGAAGCACAGATACACATACATGCGCGCGCACATACACAGTGACACACACATACACACACACTAGCACCACGTGCGCGCGTGTACGCACACCTCTCATACACGCGCGATTGCGTGCGTAAACACACACACACACACACACACACACATATATACACTGGTACACACACACACACACACACGCACGCACACACACACACACACACTCATACACACACACACACACACACACACCACACACACACACACACACACACACACACACACACACACACACACACACACACACACACACACACACACACACACACACACACACACACACACACACACACACACACACACACACACACACACACACACACACGCACGCACGCATACATCCAAACTACCACACACACGTGCGCACCTCGCACTTACACTTTAACACATCTATGTACAATCTCTCTCTCTCTCTCTCTCTCTCTCTCTCTCTCTCTCTCTCTCTCTCTCTCTCTCTCTCTCTCTCTCTCTCTCTCTCTCTCTCTCTCTCTCTCTCTCTCTCTCTCTCTCTCTCTCCTCTCTCTCTCTCTCTCTCTCTCTCTCTCTCTCTCTCTCTCTCTCTCTCTCTCTCTCTCTCTCTCTCTCTCTCTCTCTCTCTCTCTCTCTTGTTAGGCCTACTTGGATTTATAACTGTAGCTCGGTCGGATCAAGAGGGCTGTAAGTAGCCAGCAATAACAATAAAGTTGCTATTAAATGCATTTAATCCCTGCATAAGAACTATTGCCGAAACCTGCCCCCCTCTCCCCCCCCCCCCCCCCCCCCCCTCCTCTCCATAACTGTTTAAAACCCTTTCAACGCCAGCCATTTTTTCAGCTAAAACGTTCCATTACACTTACCTGGGTAGAGAA
>CM065696.1:25591300-25618800 GCA_017654935.2 Phymorhynchus buccinoides
TGCCATTCAAACCCTTGAAATCAGGGTCTGTTATTCAATGATATTGTGTTCCTAAATTTGGGCAGTAAGGACTGGCCCCATTCTAAATGTGTCACAGAGAAATCCCACAATATTGCAGGCAAAATCTTTTCTGTAGCCAAGTAAGTTTAACGGACATTTTTGGCTCAAAGATGGCTGGCGGTGAAAGGGTTAATATTAGTCATTACTACAACGGGCGCAATAATTGGCACCGGCGCAATTGAGTACAGGGGAAATTTAAAAAACAGGCGCAATTGCGTTCACCGTAGACGATACATTATCTATATATAGACAGTGTTGGTGTTCTCAGTCAGCGTTGCATCACAACTGTGTGTCCGTTTTCTGTCACAGACTTACAAGGACAAGGACTCTGACAAACTGCTCTATGATGTGCATTTCTGGATTGGAAAGTACAGTACACAGGTAAGATTATCATAAAGTCTGTCTTTCTAGCTGTTTCTCTCTCTGTCTCTCTGTCTCTCCGTCTGTCTGTCTGTCTGTCTGTCTCTCCCCCCCCCCCCCTCTCCTCTCTCTCTCTCTCTCTCTCTCCTCTCTCTCTTTCGTAATGAAAACAATGCGATATCTTCTGCTCTTATCTTGATACTCTCTCTTATGTTTCTCTCTTTGAATCTCTCTCTTTCCCTCTTACTCCTTCCCTCATCTCAGATGGCCTGGTCATTAAACAGTTTCTCTTGTTGTCTGTTGCTCTCTCTCTCTCTCTCTCTCTCTCTCTTTTCGTAATGAAAACAATGCGATATTTTCTGCCATTATCTTGATACTGTTTGTTATGTTTATCTGTTTGAATTGTGAAGTTTTCCCTTAGTTGTGTGTGTATATCCCTCATCTCCAAATGGGCAGATCGGCCTGGTCACATTAAACAGTTGAGTTCATTGTTGTTGTTGCTCTCTCTCTCTGTCTCTCTCTCTCTCTCTCCTCTCTCTCTCTCTCTCTCTCTCTCTCTCTCTCTCTCTCTCTCTCTCTCTCTCTCTCTCTCTCTCTCTCTCAGCTCTCTCTCTCTCTCTCTCTGTCTCTCTGTCTCTCTCTCTCTCTCTCTCTCTCTCTCTCTCTCTCTCTCTCTCTCTCTCTCTCTCTTGACAATGCTTCTCTCAAATCTCATAACTTAATTCTTAGGCTTTTTAAGTATCTGTACAAAGCTTATTTTAACAAAAGTGCTCCAAGCCTGCTTTATGCTTTAGTTGTGTGTGTATATCAAGTGCACCTCCAAATGTGTACAGGTCGGTTGCCTCACATTAAAATTAATTGAGTTCATATTCCATTGAGTACTCTCTCTCTCTCTCTCTCTCTCTCTCTCTCTCTCTCTCTCTCTCTCTCTCTCTCTCTCTCTCTCTCTCTCTCTCTCTCTCTCTCTCTGTGGTTTGGTGCACCACAATGACTTAACACCCATGTGTCATAAACCCTTCAATTCTCAGAGTATGGCACTGTTATCTACAAGACAGTAGGACTATTTTCTTTATTGTTTCACCATTAACCCTAATGTTATGTCATTTCACACAATGGAAATTCCCAATACTTGCAGATAATCAGGATTTATTTCCACTATGTTCAGTTTAATAGTATTTTTGTGCTAAAAAAAAAAGGCTGGCGGTGAAAGGGTTTGATAAGGCCGTGTACATACATAAGCGGATATTCCATGCGGAAACCCGGAAACCCGTGCGCAATCCATAAATAAGTGAAACAAAGAAGGGAAAAGATTTGCGCACGTGTCCGAATTTCCCCTATATGCGTCAACTTTTATCCTTGCTTCCACTTATTTAGGGTTTTCCGTTCGGAACTTACGCGTCTAATGTGAACTCGGCCTTTAACCCTTTCACCGCCAGCCATATTTCAGCCCAAAATTGCCATTAAATTTACCTGGGTAGAGAACAAAATCCATCTGCAGTATTGGGGATTCTTCTGTGACATATAATATAAAATAAGGTCTATCCTTACTTCCCATAACTAAGACAACAGGGTTTTTGAATAATAGACCCAAATGTGATGCCTTTTAGTGAAATCACTGTGGTGCTGTTGTTGTTTGTTTGTTTGTTGGCTTACCCTGGCTAAAAGACTCCAGGGATCATCCCAACAGCACTGGAACACTGTGGTAAAAGTGCACCAGCTAGGGATGAGAACATTACGTGTGTGACCGTTTTTGATTACCCCGCCACGTGGACAGCCACACTCCGTTTTCGGGGGGGACTGTGGTGCTAAAATGCGACTTTGGCGGTGAAAGGGTCAATGTCATTTTTTTTAACCCTTTGTGTTCCACAGGACGAGTACGGCACAGCGGCCTACAAGACAGTGGAGCTGGACACTTATCTGGACGATGTCCCCATCCAACACCGAGAGGTGCAGGACCACGAGAGTGACCTCTTCAGGTCCTACTTCAAGACCATCACGTAGGTCACCTCTCGCCTATCCTCCCCGCAGTTTTCTACGCCCTTGAGCCAACAGTCAATTATTCAGTCTGAAAACTACCATGTTTTCTTGCTCATTTATCCTTTTCACACAGTGCCAAAATTAAAAACAAAACTGTCTGTACATTTGAACAAGTTGACTTGGACTCTAAGATTTGAGAACATAAATAATATTTTAAAAAATTGAAACAGACTGCAACGTCACTGGAACATACAACAAACAAACAACTCGATTTACGCATTGGACTGTAGAGGGGAAGTATTGTTTTTTGATTTAGATCTTGTTGATTTTTTGCTCCTTTTGTTGCCTGCTTTTTGCTCCTTTGCTATATTTGCTGTTTTCTTGTTTGTCTGTGTTGATAAAGGCGCATTCGCCGAAATATCCAGTAGTTTTGTTTTTTGTCTACTGTGAATACAATAACGTCACATTACACTTGTGGTGTAGTTGTTTGTTTGTTGTATGTTCCAGTGACGTTTGCAGTCTGTTTCAGTTGGGTGTTGTATGTTGCAGTGACGTTTGCAGTCTGTTTCAGTTGGGTGTTGTATGTTCCAGTGACGTCGCAGTCTGTTTCAGTTGGGTGTTGTATGTTCCAATGACGTCGCAGTCTGTTTCAGTTAGGTGTTGTATGTTCCAGTGACGTCGCAGTCTGTTTCAGTTGGGTGTTGTATGTTCCAGTGACGTTTGCAGTCTGTTTCAGTTGGGGGGTTTTGGACACTAAGATTTGAGAACATGAATAATGTTGATTTGCCACCAGTCCACCAATCCGTTATTGGTAGTCTACACAGACTGTCAATTCACCCTACCTGTGACTGAAACCTAACTCACCTCAACCAAAACTACTGACTGCCAACAACAACACCTAAGCCTCAGAATGCTGAGAAAAGCCATGAGATGTGGTAGAAATATCCAAACAAATGAGTAGCCTACAAACTTTTTGTCTCTCTGGAAGGGAAACACAAATAGGAATAATTATTTCAAAAATACCACACTTAAACACCTTGGCTCAAGCTTTCGAGATTTATTATTATCTCTTCGTCAGGAACTTTTTTTTTTATACTCATGGGAATAATAAAAATTATTAGGCCTACGTTAAGGCTCGGCTACACGTCAACTAAAATCGCACGACTGTAAACTTACGATACGATTCGATCACGTGGTCTCGATGCGCGAATGACGTTTGTTCTCCCAGACCAGGTGATCGAATCGTATCGTGCAGTCGTACGGTTTTAGTTGACGTGTAGCCGAGCCTTTAGCAACAATTTTGATCATAACGTTTGTCCAAGCTTTTCACAATACACGAAGACTCAATCTTGGGTTCTGCGTGTTTCAACCGTGATCGCACAAAGTTGCCTATACGTCTGACTTAGGCAATTATGTTATAGGCGACACGATTTGTTGTCGTGGTTTGGTGTGGGGTTTTTCCCGTGGGAGGGATACCGGGGGGGGGGGGGGGGGGGGGGGGGGGGGGGGGGGGGGGGGGGGGGGGGGGGGGGGGGGGGGGGGGGGGGGTATAAATAGTTCCCCCACCTTCTGGAAGTTCCGTGCTTGTAACTTCCTCTAATCTGTCACTCTCTTTGACTCTGCCTTTTCGCTTTGCTTGCTGTCATCTACTATCGATTTCTGCCTTACCGGTCCATTCTCCTGCCTTTTTTTTTCAAGAAACACTTTCAAAAAGATTTCCTCAGCTTCGGATTGGGCCTAATTTATTTCTTAGTTAGGGGCATGACGGCAGCATGACGCATCTGCGGTTATAACTGTCATAATTTGGACAGGAAACTGTCTGAGCGATTGGAGACAATAAAATTGAAGAAGAAAAAGAAGAAGTTGCGGTGTTTCAGGTTGTTGAACGGGGGTGCAGACAGTGGTTTTCGCACCGTGGAAGCAGAGAAGTACACGCCTCGCCTTCTGCATTTCCACGGCGACCGACATGGCGTCAAGATCAAAGAGGTGAAATTAGTATATATAATTTGAGAAAGTTTCTAGTTGGGTTTTTTCCCCTCTCAGTCTTTTTTTTCTGCTGAGAGCTATGCGATTCGGTGCTGACAGAACATAATAATGTCTGTCAGATGGAGAGTTGTTTACCTTTGCTTCACGTACACATACACGCGTGTGCATGCGCACTAACTGAGAGAGAGAGAGAGAGAGAGAGATAGATAGATAGAGAGAGAGAGAGAGAGAGAGAGAGAGAGAGAGAGAGAGAGAGAGAGAGAGAGAGAGAGAGAGAGAGAGAGAGAGAGAGAGACACAGAGAGAGAGAGAGAGAGTGTGCGCATCGTCTCTCCACACACACAAACAATGCACTGCTGACATGCAATGGACATCATTTATGTAGCTAATTATTTATTTATTTTTAAACACAGCGCCCTTTACTTGAATGCAAAAGCGAATGGAAAAAAGAGGGAGAGCGAGAGAGAGAAAAAAAGAGGGAGAGCGAGAGAAAAAAAGAGGCATACAATGTATTTAAGCTGGTCTATCCTAATCACGAGACACGCTCTTTTAAAAGAAAAAAGGATGGAGATTGTTAGCCAACTGGTAAGACCACCAAAATGGAATAGGCCTACACTATTCTTCCATTTGCGAAAAGACTTTGTCTTCTACTCTGCATGCAGCAGAAACCCAGTGAAGATGGTATACCAGTCAGCCCTCACCAGGGTGCCTGACAATTGACGGACCCACACATGGTCCCCTCCCACCAGCAATGTGCTCACTTGGCTACAGCCTTGATCGAAGTCACTCTGTGATCCTGCAGCAAACACCCGATCCAGGACAACCCCGTTCTTCACTATGTCCAAGTACAGACTGTGGCTCCTTATAGGCCCCATTTCGCAGAGGTTAAACACGTACACACCGTTGACAGGAGCAGTGAAGATGCCGGTCGATGGGTCGTAGGCGTTGCCGACGTTGGTGAGCACGTTGTCGAAGACCACAGTCTGATGATCTCCCAGAGACATCCCCTTACCGTGGTTGTCGTGCTGGGCGGAAATCCTGGCAGTGAACGCCACTGAAAACAACATGATGCTTCAAATTGTAAAACCAAGTGGAAATCACTTCCTGCGTTTTGTTTTAGAACAGGTTGTTTTGGAGGGGGTTTCTTTTTGGGGGGGAAATAAAGAGAGTAAAGGGAAAGTGTATATTGGGAGTTTCTACCGGGAGTATGGGGCCTGCGTTAGATTGGTTTTTGTTAGGAGACCATGCTGTCAATGATGAACCAAATTCCCTATTATGGAATTGTTTTAATATAAAGTATGCCATTGATTGTATTGTGTGATGACAGGTAGACCTATATCGTATATAGCAAACATACAATATATGTAGTATGTAATAAAGCCGAGAGAGTTGAAGCAAAAATGACTTAATATATAAATAGGGCTTAACAGAAATGCACTACGCCAGTCCTTTCTCTAGTCTAGATCCCGCCTGTCAAAGGGGGTCTAGAATTCCTTAGCATAATTATATGGATCGCGCCTTTAATGGGCTGGTGATACATATTCGGTATCTTACCTGCTGCGGCAAGTAATAAAAAGCTATGTGCAACGGTCAGTCCAGGCAGTTGCCGAAGGGCAGGGGGTGGCTAGAAGGTAAGAAATAATAAGTGGACGCAGCATGTCTACCTGTCATAGTATTATGCATGCATTTTGTGTTTGTCTGAGTGAAGAACTATTATTTAGGATAAATTTACACGCGCACACGTCCATTTTCAATTCTAACCTGATTTTGACAACACATTCATTTTGTGCTGCATCATCTGTAGTTGGTTTCCCTGGGCTGTCATTTGGTTTTTAGTGGCGGTCAGTTCAGCCTGCACAGAATTTAGCTGGTTCTCCGTAGCGGTCAGTTTGGCCTCCAGCCTGTTGATGGTGGACGCCTGTTGCTGCACCACTCTCTGCAGACCATCCAGACTGACATCGTCCTCTTTCCTCACTCTCTCCTTCTCGTGGTCCGTTTCTGGCGCTGGACTGCACAGTGCGGTAGTAGACACCAGGCAAAACAATAGGCATGTCGGCAGAAACAGCATCGTTGCTAAATTTAAAGTGACGAAACCACCTGATTCACGCACAAATCTTTTTGTTTGTTTTGTTAACTGTTTCCACAGAATAACTTGCATGAAATGAACAGCTCAGGAAATATGTCAGTAAGCTTAATTCCCGATGACCGGTTCTTGCAGCATTCCTTGGATCGAGTGATGATGCTGTCATCTGAATAATTATGTGCTGCTTATAACCTTTCTTATGTTTTTGTCTTCAGTTTTAGACTTTAGTGTCTAGTTCAATATATGAAAAAAAGATAAGAGATTGAACAAAATGAATACATTCTTTTAAAAGAAATAAAAGTTTGTTATCTAGGAGTGCATGTGATTTGCGCTGATGGCATGAGGATTATAAATGGCTTTTTATCAGAAAAGCAGACAGCAGCTGTTTAAGGCCCATGATTTTTAAAACACGCCTGCTCACTCGGTACACACACGCGGGCACAAAGGCAGACACGCAGAGACGCATGCTTACGCGCGTGCACATACACTCACACACACACACACACACACACACACACACACACACACACACACACACACACACACACACACACACACACACACACACACACACACACATTTATCTGAATCACTTTTAGTGTAAGGACGTTAAACTAAAGAACACATACACGCAATCACACACAAACAGAGAGAGAGAGTCACATAAAGTGATGTCCATTGTTGGCCTCACTGGTCATTTTTTCTTTACGGGTTCAGAAGGAAACAAAACAGGTCCTAGATACATTCTACAAACTGATCTGCATATTCTGGGTGGAAATAGGTGAAAGGTGAGCAGTACAATTTGTTTTTTTACATTCAGAACAGAAGAATATTGTTATGGCCATTTATTCTGCCCAGGTAACCATGGAACATGCAGATCCGTGAAGACTTCTTCAGATGTATATGTTGTATAGAATGTTGACCCGCGTAGAATGTATACATTCTATGATGAGATTGTAGCATGTATACATTGTACGACCGGTTCATAGAATGTATACATTCTATGAAAATGAGACACAGAATGTATGCTTTCTGCAGCAAAATTGTGGAATGTGTACATTCAATGGACGAACGTATGGAATGTTGACGGTATATATTCTGGACTTTCAGAAGAAAGCCAGTGCCTTTTCTGGTTGGCCATTCTTTTCTGCAGAGGTTCTCTGAAGCCGAATCAAGGTGGACTTAATTCAAAGACGCACATTCGGGACATAGAAAATAAAACTGGATGTGTACTGTCTATTGTGACCAGTCGTTTGTGCAAGCTCCCGGAAACATGGCGGACGCTACAGAAGTGTGCATTCAAACAAGAGTCATTATTGTCCATCGTGGTTGATCATTCTTCCGATACCGTTTCTGTGTAAAGCATCTACTACTTCTTAGGTTTACTCTGCAAGTCGTGCGCATTTAGGATATTCCCATCAGAGTTAATGTCCCTTAATTGTGACCTCGAGGTCATTGTTCTGCGCAGGTTCCCAGAAGCAGGTCCAAGGTGCACTCTACAGATGTGTACATTCTGTATTTTAAAAAATTGAAAAGATGAATATCCACCATGATTTTGCGGTCATCTTTTTTTCTGGACAGGCACCCATAAACTGGTCCAATGTAGGTTTTACATTATTCTGGACATTCAACTATTAGGCCGGGTTCACACTAGACGCGTACGTTCCGTACGGAAAACCCTAAATAAGTGGAAGAAAGAAGGATAAAAGTTTGCGCATATAGGGGAAATTCAGACGCGTGCGCAAATCTTTTCCCTTCTTTGTTTCACTTTACTTATGGATTGCGCACGGGTTTCCGCACGGAATCTCCGCATATGTGTGTACACGGCCTTAATGTTATTGTCCAGTGAGGGTCGTTGTGTGCTTAGGGTCCCAGGAACAATTCCAAGGTGGACTCAACAGCTGGTGTACGTCAGTGCTGTACATCCTAACGTGAAAGAAAGCTCACTAGCTGAGGCTGGTCATCGTTAATTTCTCTGCACATATTACAAGCAACGGGTCCCAGTTTATGGGATAGGATGCGATTTCCAAAGTTGTTGTTCTTTGCGTTTCCCTAAAGTTTTATTATGATATTAGGGAGACGCAAAGGGGTGTAATAATAGGCGTGTGACGTCATGTCGTCTGGTCCCATTCCCTCACAGATGTACATTCCGGGCATCTAAACAAAAGTTAATGACCATTTGAACGGGTCCCCCCCCCCCCCCCCCCCCTCCCGTTGGGATACCGTGGGGCGGGAGGGGGGGTGTCTTTCGTACAAATGGTTCCCCCACCTTCTGGAAATTCTGTGCTTGTAACTTCCTCTCATCTATCATTCTCTTTGACTCTGCCTTTTCCCTTTGCCTATACTGTCATCTACTTTCTTTCTGCCTTATTGGCCCATTTTCCTGCCCTTTTTGTTTTTCAAAAAGTCTTGTAAATAATTTTCTCCTTTGAGCTCCTGCGAAGTCGGAATGTGTCGGCTGAATGCAGCGTGGAGACCAGTGAAAACTGAAAACCGGACACATACGTAGGTATGCCCGTTTACCCATTGTGTTAATATGACATGGGAACGAAGAAGAAGAAGTAAAGAAGAAGAAGAAGAAGTAAAGAAGAAGAAGAAGAAGAAGAAGGAGAAGAAGAAGAAGAAGAAGACGACGACGACGACGACGAAGAAGAAGAAAAAGAAGAAGAAGAAGAAGAAGAAGAAGAAGAAGGGGTCCCTTTTTGCTGTGCAGGTTCCCAGAAACAGGTCCAAAGTGGACTCTACAGACGTGTACATTCTGGACGCTGGTCTCAAGCTGATCCAGTGGAATGGGCTGGGCAGCAACAAAGACGAACGCTTCAAGGTAAGCATCAATCTGTCTGTCTGTCTGTCGTGTGTCTTTTTAATCTATCAATCATCGGCTTATCTGTCTAGTAATCTGTTTAACTACAGATGTATAATTCTTCTGTCCATCTCTGATATCTGTGCTTAGCTCGTGTGTTTATTCATTGTTTTTCTGTCCTACGTTCGTCTGTGATGTCTGGGTGTTACGCTCGATGTGTTTATTCATTGTTTTTCTGTCCTACGGACATTGGAAGAGCGTCTCATGTGATGTCATGCTATCCAGGCCCTGGTACCTAATATGCTGCACGTGCAAATGCGACTGGTATCGGGTCGTTCCATCCCTAAGCCCAGAGGAAGACAATAAATTAAAAAAATAATGTCGAAATGAATATCGGAAACAGTTTTTTTTTATCCTGTGTTCTTTCGTGTTTTTAGCCTGAGTGGTTTTTCCTGGTATTAATAAAGATAATTGAAGATGACTATGATCATGATGATAATAATGATGATGATAGCGACAATGACGACGACGATGATGACGATGATGATGATGTTGTTGATGATGAGAAGGAGGGGAGTATGACGTCAATGATGACGACGAAGACGATGATAACGACACACACACACGCACGCACGCGCGCACGCACACACACACACGCACGCACACACACGCACGCACGCACACACACACGAGACAGACAGAGAGAGACACACAGACAGAGACAGACACACACACACAGAGAGAGAGAGAGAGAGTAGGCCTATTCATTGTGTTACAGCATCGATGCTATATAATATATGTACGGTCCATGCTCACAGGCTCTACAGTACATCCGAAGCCTGGCTAGCGAACGTGGGGGTAAAACGGAGGTGATCACTTTGGACGAGGGGTCTGACACTGTAAGTATGCTTCTGCTTCTTCTTCTTCTTCTTCTTCTGCGTTCCCATTCTATCGACATAATGGGTACTAAAACGTCTTTGCAAACCCGTCACCAAACTTTATACTTCAGTTGGAAACAGACCTTTTCGTTTTCCAAGCACCTCGTATCCGGAACTTCTTCTTCTTCTTCTTCTTCTTCTTCTTCTTCTTCTTCTGCGTTCCCATGCCATATCGACATAATGGGTAAACGGGTACTAAAACTTCTCTGCAAACCTGTCACCAAAATGAATACAAAACAGTTGGAAACAGAGCTTTTCGTTTCCAAGCACCTCGTATCTGGAACTTCTTCTTCTTCTGCGTTCCCATGCCATATGGACATAATGGGTAAACGGGTACTAAAACGTCCGGTCTTTGGTTTTCACTGCACCCCGCTGCATTTGCCAATACATTCCGACTTCGGAGGAGCTCACACTACGATTTTCCCATTGCACAGTTGTTGCATTGAAATTTGTCATGAATATTCGAAATGAAAAGGTGCTGTACAGCCCAAGAATTACATGATATACACAGCGGCAGTACCTGCGCAAATTTAGTTACCTCCTATTCCCCGTAGTTCCTTTTCCAAGTATATGGCAAACCTACTTATTTGTGCTGATAAATCTATGTTTCATAAAAGAAGACGTTTGTGCTCTTTTATATCGGTGGGAATAAGCTTACTAGCAAATGCGCCATGCGAGTTTTATTAGTAGGCTAATGTTGAATTGTCAGGTGTCCTTTAGCAAGAAAACTGAAAACTTTTTTTCCCTTTCTTTCTTTGTATTCAGGAGGAGTTTGACGTGGCTTTCTGCACCATGAGTTTGTCAATAGTTGTTGTATAGCTACACTACGCTTTTATACTTTTTAACAAAATGGAAAATGCGTTTTCTAATGTCGAATCTCAGCACCTGTGCTCTTTTATGTTTTTAACAAAATGGCAAATGCACTTTATAATACGAATCTCAGCACCTGTGCTCTTTTATTTTTAACAAAATGGCAAATACACGTTCAAATGTCGAATCTCAGCACCTGCGCTCTTTTTTTCCACCTTTCTTTCTTTCTATCCAGGAGGAGTTTGACGTCCTTTTGGACCAAGAGGACGAGCAAGATGACAACTATGAGGCGGCTGACCACACTAAGCAGCTGTTCCGTTTGTCAGACGCCACCGGCAAGATGAGCTTCAGCCTGGAGAAAACAGACCTGGTCAGAAAGTCCGACTTTGACAGCAACGTAAGTGTGTGTGACAGTAAGGGGGAAATAGCAATAGAGAGTGTGTGTCTGTCTCTCTGTGTCTGTCTCTGTGTGTGTCTCTCTGTCTCTATCTCTCTGAGAGAGAGTGTGGGGGGGGTGAGATATAGGCAGAGATTGCAATTTTTAGAGAGATTATGTCTCTGTTTATTCCTTTATTTTGAGAGATTCGCAGCTCTTTTTGTAGTACTTATCTCAAAAACTAATTGTTAAAAAGAAAAAGAAGAAGAAACGCATACTTTCTATAAAATAAAAAATGTTGTTTCTGTCATAACAGTCTCCACACCTGCATAGGCTATCGATTGAATGATTTGAGCACGCCGATGAACTTTCAATGCATACATCTACCTCAATGTCGCATGTCAAATATGGTGTTTCGCATTGTGTGCTTTTTCAGAATGATGCTTGAAATTAATATTTAAAAATGTTTGAGTAGGTCTACAAGTTATGCGTTTCTTTCTTTTTTTTACTAGTATATACTGTTATAGTAATGGCGTTTAATGACCAATTAATCATCGATCTTGATGTTGACCACAACGTTATGGGCGTGGTGTCCTGAGGTGGTATTTTGTTCTAAAGTCAAATGTATACGAGACCACTGAGATTCTTCTGATTTCTTCTGTTTGTTTATCCTCCAGGACGTGTTCATCTTTGATGCCAAGAATGCTCTGTACGTGTGGATCGGCAAACAGACGAGTGCTGACGAAAAGAAGAATGCCATGGCCTACGCCCATGTAAGACATCTGAAACAGATCGCAGCAATCTAAGAATCTCTCTCTCTCTCTCTCTCTCTCTCTCTCTCTCTCTCTCTCTCTCTCTCTCTCTCTCTCTCTCTCCCCCCTCTTTCTCTCTCTGTATGTGTAATATTATGCCCTGCCATGTTTGTATTCTATGTTCGTATATGTACCAAGGACAGATTGGAAGACTAGGCGTTGCCTAAAATCTTTACCCTTAAAAAATAAATTCAAGTTTTCAAGTTCTCTCTCTCTCTCTCTCTCTCTCTCTCTCTCTCTCTCTCTCTCTCTCTCTCTCTCTCTCTCTCTCTCTCAAACACACACACACACTCTCTCTCTCTCTTTCTCTCATGCATACAAACACACACACACACACACACACACACACACACACACACACACACACACACACACACACACACACACACGTTGGTATCAATGCAATTTAATTTGATATATGTTGTACAGATTACTCGTCTCACTCACATGTGCTGTACGCAGCCGAGATCGAGGATGTACGTTAAACCCTATCTATCTCTGTCTGTTTGCAGACCTACTTGCAGAAGTGTGACCACCCTCTGATTCCCGTCACCTGCCTGAAGGAAGGCACCAAAAGCTCCTCCTTTGAAGCCGCCCTGGCTGCTTGAACCGTCCATGCCTTTGTCTCCTTTCTTTTCCTACCGCAAACCTGGGTCTAGTTTCACACGAGAGCGTTCTGCTCGCGAAGACCGTTTGTAAGAAACGGATTGTAAGAAACATCAAATAATCTCGTTAATTAAAAATTCGAGTAACTCTAAGAGCTTATTTGTCACTTCTAGAAAAAAAGGCAGAGGTGGGTTTTTTCGAAAGATAAACCATACCTCTGAATTAGACTGTCAACAGATTTCGGTTTCATTCATGTATATCTGTGTGCAGAAAATTAATATTGCACTATAATATGCCATCTATCATGATGCAATAAATGAGAAAGTGCTCTCAAAATGGCTTGTGTTAGTTTAATTTGCTAATATCATCCCACACATTTTCGAAATTAAATAAAGAATACTTGTCTTTGAACAGCTGTTTTTTGGGGGACTGACATTTTGTTGTTGTTGGACTTACGTTCATGCGAGACCTAACAAAAGAAACAAGTTAAAAAAAAGTTGTATTGTTCCCATGAATCAACTAATACTTTGCCGCGGACAACCTTGACAGCGAGGGTGCTAACGCTCGCAAACGTTTCGGCAAACGCTGGTGTTTCTTAAACTTTTGATTTTTGATGAATTGCTCGAAGTGCTCGCTTTTGTGAAACAAACCCTGTTCATTTTAACAACAAGCATGTATCATTTTATTTAAATATATGTCTTTTTTATCGCAAAGGTGTCAAAAATGAAAGCATAATAATAAATCGTAAAATTAAAACCTTTTTGTTCTTTTTTTATCATTGAACTGCTGGTTATTCTGTGTGTAGGATTATTGGTGTTCAAAATCATGGAAATAATTGTATGATTATCTGATTATGGATTATTTTGTGGGACTGGTGGGAAAGTCAGATGTGGGTGACAGATAGCTTTGATGCTTTCTCTCAAAAGCTTTTAACTCTAATCAGTCATATACTTGTGGCGGTGCCATAGCCGATGAGGTTTAACCGAGGCGTGGTCACTGCTACAGCTATCTGTATTAATTTTTTTTAAATCGGGACTTTACTGGTTTCGTACTGCCTCCGGGCATTGCCTCCAGTATTGTTCCCACCATATTTGTATTTACAAATGTCCCATATGTGTCTGATTCAGACCAAGAGGACGTAAAACTCCATTTTCTCTCTTTGATGCTTTCTACATCCGGATCAGCTTTTTTTTTTTTCTTACTTCAGGGTAAATTAGAAATAAAAGCATGCTGTGAAATATTATTACAAAATGAAAACCTGAACCCTGAAATTTATCATTCAGAGGTTTGCTCTGCAGTTTACGTTAAAACGATGAAATTACCAGTATTTGGGTATATTACTAACTTTGGTTTGTATTCTAGTTTTAGCAAAGATACTGTAATAGGAATAAGACAGACAAGCGGCCATTTTCCCCTATATGAGTAGTGAGGACAGAAACCCTGATTATGCCCCCCTTGAACCATGAACATCAGAAGTAATCTAACACTGGTTGTTACTGTTTCTTAGGTGTTCTGGACATATTTGCAGCTTCCTTACCTTTCTTTGTCTTCAGGAAAACAGAAAAAGGTTTGCCAAAGCACTCAAAATTGAATCTGGTGGGGTGTTTTTTAAAGTCGATTCAAATTCCAGTCTTTGGATAGAGCCGCCATTGTTAATGGGATCATGAACGATAACCCTATCAGCTCGGCTCGCCGTAACTCTCCAGTTATCTGTCTTATTCCCATTACACTGATTACACTGATCTTTGGTTTTAGGAGAGAGAAAAAATCATTTATAAAAACAATGTAAATTGTGATTGATTGATTTATTAAGAAGATTTCTATAGCGCATATGTGGTGCACTTGTTAATCATGAAAGACAGTTCTAAAATTACAATATTTTGTTACAAGACATTTTGAACATAGTAGGGTAGATAAGCAGATCAGACAATAAGCTGTGTTTTTCCCCATTACATGTCTGCACACAAAAGGTGTGTTCAATGTTTGTTGCTGGGTATGCATTTGAAATTCAAACTTATATACCAGTTTGCATTTAAAGATGTATAGTTGCGCTTCTTTTTTTGTTTTTAGATTTTTAGAATATCTGCAGGTTCCTCAACTTTTGTTCATATCTTATCGCTTTTTTTTTAAAAACAAACCTCTGGAGTTGCCACGCATAGGGATCCCAGATTATAGAATGAGTCATTTATATTGTATTCCTTTTCTCAAAAGGTTTGTGAAATGTATTATTTAATTTCTTTTCTTCAATATGTTTTGCATAGTCCAATCTTAGAATCGTCTGATACATATTACACCAAACAGACAAATGAGGAAGTTTAGTAGTTGGTTTTGTTTCTAAACCGTTTTATGCATACTTGCCTAATTGATTAAAAGCACTGCATGTCAGCAATGATTTATTTTTTGGAGCATATTAAATTATGTACAAACGTATTGCGACAAAAATAAAACAATGTATAAATTATCAGTTCTACAGATTAAAAGAAAGGAAGACTAAAGAAAGACAGAAGAATGGTTGAAATAAAAAATATATATAATAAGGCTGGGAATGGAGGGAAGACATCCTGCTCAGACACCTAGAGTTTTTGATTTTTTTAATGGATTTTTAAAACCTTATCTACCCATTGCTTAAGTTGCGTATTATTTCCTGTTATTTTTTTTCATTACTCACATTATTTATTTTTTGAGATACGGACAACATTTGCGTAGCCATTGTCTCATTGTAGTCTCACGCGCAAAAAGGAAAATAATCGTGTTTTGTAGTTTTCGTGAGTTATTGGTTTATACTGTAGCCATTGTGATCTGCCGTCTTGTCAAGCGTTTTAACAATCTACCGCCATTTTATCTACTACAGTTTTAATAATCTCATGCCATTTTATGATCAAAGCATTTCTTTTTATATGGGAAACTTTCACAGGAAAGATCGGGGGAATTAAAAAAAAGGGACCTGTCAGGAAAGAAGGGACATTTCCATTTCATTTCTTTCATATACACTGAACCTGAAATACAGAAGAATCCAGGCTAGCTCAAAATCGGGTAGCACAGAAACATTGGAAAACTCAATACTTTTTTAACCCTTATGCCATACTGTCTTTTTATCTCAAAATATTGGTATCTCAAAATAAAATGTCAGTCCTTTCAATTTTGACTTACCAGATTTTCACTGTTTTGTTTTTCTGTTCTTTTTGGAGGCAGGCAGGGAAGAACAAGTTTTATAACTACACTGTATTATTGTAGTGTTTGTGAGTTCACACAGAATCGTTTCTTTCAAATGAGGAGGAGAATGACAATGTATGTGTCAATGCTCATGAACGTTATTGTCCTGTATCACTCATCATTATCGGATCACGTGTTATTTGTATGCTATTTTCAGGATTCAGATTGATGTATTTCTTCTATTTTAGTGTCATGTTCGATGTTAACGTGGCAGATTTGACCATGATCATTGTAAACTCAAATTCTTTTGCAACAAGATAGCAAACTTATGCTGTTGATGATGAACAGATCAGAACAAAAATTAGATGTTAGTATAAAAGATGTTATGACAATAAATGGAACCATACACTCTGTGTGTGTGTGTGTGTGTGTGTGTGTGTGTGTGTGTGTGTGTGTGTGTGTGTGCGTGTGTGTGTGTGTGTGTGTGTGTGTGTGTGTGTGTGTGTGTGTGTGTGTGTGTGTGTGTGTGTGTGTGTATGCGCGCATGTGTGATGTGTGTGGGTTTAAAAAAAAATTAAAACCCTTTCATCGCCAATGGCACCACAATGATTTAACACCCATGTCACTAAAAGGCATCAAATGAGGGTCTGGTATCCAGTGACCTTATGTTCTTAATCTTAGAAGGTAAGGATAGGCCCTATTACATGCATGAAACAGAGGAATCCCCAATATTGCAGACAGAATCTTTTCTCTACCCAGGTAAGTTTAATGGAAAGTTTTAGCTAAAAAATGGCTGGCGTTGAAAGGGTTTTAAAAGTGTGTGTGTGTTTAGTGTGTGTATGTGTGATGTATGCATGTGTGTGTTTGTGTTGGGGATGGAAGTGGTTGTGTACTTACTTACAAGTGTGAGTGGGGGCTGAGTACAAAAAGGGCACTAAGCAAAGATGCACCCAAACATGAATTATTGAGAACTACGTTTTGAGCTACACAGACTTCTTCTTCTCCCGTTGAGTATCCACAATCATCAGTTTGATTGTATGATACTATATGCGGTCGAGGTCCGAAGTCGGGCATCAAAAAGAAACAAACAAAATAAAACAAAAACCTACTCTACGAAGATGACCCAGCCAGTCGGGTCTCGCTGATCGAGCCCCCGACGTGATGCTGAGTCGGCAGGAACACCTAAACTAGGGGGGGGGGGGGGGATTTGCATCTTGATGGAGGACTAGAATGAGCCGGCTGAAGACTCTTGGCTTCCTTTCAAATAAACAGGGTGGGGGAAGGTAAAGACTCTCAACTTACCAACAACATTTTCACTCACACTAAGCAACCTTTTCACAAAACAGAGAGAACAAAGACATGACAAAATAATCAAACAACATCAATGGCTAGACAAGCAATATTTTATTGAAGATATAAACACATAGATAAGTTTGATAACAAACTGTCATGAGTACAACAATAGGAAAACGTTACTCATATATTAAGAATGATTACTAGTCACAGTAGTAAAATGTATGAGTATTTGTAATTGCAGTATTTTGTTAAGACTAGAACACTTAATATTTTTAGGTATTTTGTTCGTAAATGAACATGACTGCTTGTGAGTAATTATCTAGGACCAGAACAAGTAATACTTCATCTACCAGTACTTCAAAATGTGAACTTTTTAAAAATGTAGAAATTTTCATTTCCTTCTAACAAAAAAAGACTTAAATGTATTTCTAATTCACAAGATAAATCAGAACATCACTTTTTTGTCACTTGAAATTTACAGTTACAGATTCAGTAAAGACATGCAAGACATTACCATTACACTGAATTAAGTTTGGCGTATATTATGTTTCAAAGATTACTTATAATTGAAATCCCCTGTTTGAACTTATGTGTGTGTCAATAATCAAATCGTAGAAAAAAACTGTTAGTGTTAAAAAATATAGACAAATGCTACATTTAAACTTGAGTGTTGAAAAAAAATATATATAATTCATCCTCCACATCACCAGAAAAGAAATAGATTTTTTTAATGCCAAAAAATAAATAATTTAAGTACGACAGGTGTCAGTCAATACATTGAACCCAAAGTAACATTATTTAAAAACGTCATGCAACAACATTGCTTAAAGCTTTGCTAGTAAAAAGCATTGTTTAAAATAGCTAGACTATATCACTTAAAACAATAAAAATAGGTAATAGTGCGAATGGAGTATCATATTGCACAATCAAAAATAAAAATGCTGAAAGAGATTATTTTCCTTTAAAGCAAAAATGCTTTTTACACTTCTTTAATGATGCAAAATCATTGTAGTTTTCTCTAAATGTCCAATACTAAATAGCTTCATAATTTAAGAGTATTTTAGATGGGTATCTAAAATACTCTTAAATTATGAAGCTATTATGAATAAGAATGATTTAAACAGGGAAATTATAGCATGCAATAACAAAAGAGACTGGAATATAATTCATTAAAAAAAATGATAAAAGATTAATTCAATCGTGTCTGAAGTTATATGGATGAACATTATAACACTTCCTGACTCAAAGTAAAAAGAAAATAGAATTCCATAACTCACAAATTCTACTCAACTGGAGGCATGTCTAATCCCAACTAAATAACACTGTAAATTGTGTACATTATTTATACAAAACAGAGAAGGTTAACTTTAGAAAAAGAAAACAAAAAAACTTTCCATCAATAACTGTAACAAGGCACTTGGGGTTGTAGGTATTCCATACATGTTATTGTGTTCACTATCATACAAAGATTTTAGATTTAAAGGCGGGCACTTAATTTGACCAAACACAAACTGAGTCTTCAAAATATTGAACTCAAATTTACGTGAAAATATTTTTCAAAGTTTTTGAGCAAACCTGTCCGCACGGATTAAAGCTGGAAGCTTCTTTCATTTTTTTTGTTCCGTCACACATTGAGCAATTTCAAATTGAAACTTTTTCTGTTGTTACTTTTTGTGTTAGATTGGTCACATGACCCTAATATTGTTTGGACTGATTTACTTCCATTTTTGAAAAGGTCACGGGAAATAATTGTAGGAGACAGGATACTAGTGGTTTGAAGGGAAGCTTTTCAAACATATTTGTTAACTATAGTTAAAACGGCGTTAGTAAACAATTTTGTTAAAGAGGTCATGGTAAACAATCTTCTACATTACTCTTAACTACTCCCTCCTAAAATCAAATGCCTCCCATATCCCTGAGAGAGTCAATACAGAAATTAGAATATAGCAGTAAAAAAAATCCAACTAACTATAAGCTACAGATTGGTCTACACCAGAGGCTGAATTCACACAGCTTGTTCACCATAACCATTAACGAAGGCGTTTTCTTTACATCACTAATGTGATCTTGCTAGAATTTGAGAATTGAAAGGAAAGAGAAAATTACTGTTTTCGTGTTAGAAGGATAACGCATATCAACAAGCCCATAATACACAGTACACAGCTTCCAAACGTCCATTACGTTAGCGAGCCAGTACTACTGAAAAGCTTAAAGGGAAAACTACAGATCCCAGGGATCGGGTATAGTCGCTGTGAAGTTCTGCTTTGCAGTGGCTCGGGCAACAGGGAAAAAAGAACGGTTGAACTGTCTCTGTCGCGAGCAGCAATGAGAATGATGGCGCACGCCTCGCGTGAACGCTTTATATATATATATGCCGGCTGTGGGTTTAAATAGTCAAGGCAGTACGATATTCACATTACATACCACAAGAAGTACAGTACACATAAACTGTTACGGACGATTCTAAGCAGGAATAACAAAAAAAAGGTAAATATCTCACAAAGATCAATGTCTACAATAGACTAAGCATTGCGTAGCATAGTGGTTTTTCAACACCAGTTACAGAATTCAAAAGAAAAACAGAGAAATACTGTTAGGCTGTAAACTTCTAGCAATCGGTAATAAGTAGAAGAACACAGGAGATGGTTACTACGGTTAAAATACATGTTACTATTTTTCACTCTTGTCCCACATCAACAGTGATATGCTAGTAATATCATCACTACTATAATATTGTCTTGCCATAGGGAAAGAGTGAAAAATAACAACATGTATTTTGACCATTACAAAGAACACCAAACAAAACCCTTATACCAAAGCAAAAACGATGGTTAAAAGCGACGCTTGTGCAGACAGCTAGGGTATAGGAAACCTGCATGGCTGAGAGAGTTTTGGGGATCTAATTTGGGGAATGCGTTCCCTGCTATTAACACATTTCAGCCCTATTTTCCAGAACAGCAGTTGTTATCTCTGCCAATAGATGTTCAATGTGACAATAGAGCATGTATCTTTCTTTATAGTCGTATTAAGAGCATTAAAGGCTCTAGGCCAATGGGTTGAATGATTTTTGTGTGGTTATTAACCAAGAAAGGAACAAGTGTGTATAGAACTATACACACATTATTCAATCACAGATTTCATTTTTTAGATCACTTCATTCATTCATCTTGAAAAAAATCCTAAAGAGGGTGAAAATTTGGGTTTGTCATAAATATGGTATTTCATAAGCAACTGAAAATAAACTGATCAAATCTCGTTATCAATTCACTAACCTGTTGGTTGAAATTTCTTGCTCTCTCACGTGCAGACATTTTTTTATTTTTTTTTAAGTCTTTATTTTCTTCTTCGATAATGTCATGAAGAAATCTAAAACCTACAACTTGTCTGCAACAAGTCACGAAATAATCAGACACTCTAATTGTCAAATCCAGTTAGCCCCCTTTAGCCATTAAAGCGAAGAAAGACACAAAGGTACAGTAGAAAAGAAAGGAAAAAGGCAGAGGACAAGGGCTAAGAGAGAAAGGGGAAGGCACTAGGCAGCGAGGGCGGAGGTGAATTGCTGGCTCTTGCTCCCTTCCTTCACCACGGTGACTGGCCTCCACGCGTTGCCCGACGTACAAAGGTAGTTCTGTTCCAAAGAAGAAAAAAAGGGGACAAAAATTCACACACACACACACACTGATGGGTGGTTGTTATGATGTTAAAAAAAAGGGGGCAGGTTTTTGTTGTTGTTGGGTTTGTTTTAGGGGGCGGTTTAACAAATCACAGCAAAATATGACGGTATACTTGTACTGACATCTATTTCAACAATCTCCATGGCAATAAATCTGAACCTAAACAATGTAAACTTTCAATGAATTAACAGACTACAACAACATAATTATTCAATTGGCACTTGTACTAATATCTATTTCAAAATACTCCATACATTGAGGCTGTGTACACACAACTAAGTAATTCCGTACGGAAATGCCATAAATAAGTACAAGAAAGAAGGAAACAATTAGCGCACGCGTTTACACACCGAAACTCGTCCCGTATATCTTTTCATTCTTTCTTGTACTTATTTATGGCATTTCCGTACGGAATTACTTATATACGGAAATACTTAGTTGTGTGTACATAGCCGCAATCTGTACCTAACTCATAATGTAAATTTTCAAACGTTAAGCAGACTACAGTGAGACACAATAGTACTCATGCCGAGCCCACGTCAATATCCTCTGTGCAACAAATCTAAGTTTAACTCCAAATTTAACCTTTTACAACAACAACCAAAAAATGAAAATAATGGCTCATGGGAAGAAGAACGATTCTGGCGAATTGAAGATATCAGAATGAAACACAAAGTAGTAGATTATCCCTTATTAAATCTGTTCAGGTTATGTTAAATGTATGTAACACATCTTTGGGTTGGAATCCTTTAACCAAACCTTTCAATATGAACAGAAAATCAAAGCCACAAAAAAAATGAAATAATTGCATCTACTCTGATAAAGATTAAATTCTGGTTTGGATAATGAATATGATATCAAGATTTTAAGCTTAAATTTGTCAAGATACATTTTCAGCAATTAATTTTCCCTTCACCATATCCTATCAACAGGGAAAAAATAATAACAAATAAATGCATAAATTATAATGGCTCCTTGAGACTCCCCACTCCACCCCACCCCACTTCTCCCTGAAGTAATCAAATTGTCAAAACCTAAATTATCTTAGCTTTTTACCTGCATAAATGAATCAGTTCTATTTCATGCATTACATAATAATAATGTTTTTTATAGTAATTTGTAGTTATATAGTTTTGTAGTAATATGATATGTTCATGCATTGGGTTTTTTCTATGTCAGAAGTATTCTGCTGATTAGACCATGTTATGAGCAGACTACATCTAAAAGCATAAAAGACAATGACAGCTGCACATCAAACAAGATCTAAATGAAATGCTGGCAATCAAAAAGCAAGAACCTGCTTTGGAAAGAAAAAAAAAAACCCACATTACCCTGGCCTGTGTTAAGAGTTTCTTGCAACATTCCTGCTGCTTGATTATGCAAGCACCGAATAGACTTACATTTAAGCAGATGAAGTTTTGTGTGAATGCATAAAATAAAACAATGTTAGAAATTAGGGACCATATTTCTAACCTCTTCTCAAAAAGAAAGACGACACGAGATATGTATGCTCTTTTTTCAAGTTTTCAATGCCTGTTCCAGACAACAAGGGTTTTTTCCTTTCATTTTGCATGCCTGATTTTGGCAATATCTCCAATTCGCCCTCAGGATGACCAGACAAGATGACAAAAAGCAGGTCAGAAATTTAAAAAAAAATATAAAACTTGATTTCCACTTTTCTGTAAGCTCCACTACTACACCCAAGGAAAGTGAAAGCAGCAACAACAACACAAACCACCAAGTAGATCACCGATCTGAGAAGACCTCATTCCAAAGTCAGTAGAACAAATGCCAGCCATCTTGTACTTTACGCAAAACTCTCATAATGTAAACTTTCAAAAGTTAAGCAGACTACAGCAAAACACAATAGTACTCATGCCGAGCCTACGTCAATATTCCCTGTGCAACAAATCTAAGCTTAACTCCAAATTTGACCTTTTACAACAACAAAAAAAGGAAAATATTGGCTGATGGGAAGAAGAATGATTCTGGCGAGTTGAAGATATCACTATTAAACACTTAGTAGTAAAATTAATCTCCCCACCCTACCACCATACCACGCACCCCTTCCCTTAAAATTTTCACATTCAAAATATTCACTGGTGGGCAACATTCTGCCATTCTTGGAACAGGGTTTTGATCAGCCTAGGATTATTTTCATGAAACTGAAAGAAGCAGACTTTGAGATTGAGGGTCGAAAACATGAGAGGGGTGTCTAAAGTACAGATTTGCCTGTGTCTAAAGTACAGATTTACCTGTGTCTAAAGTACAGATTTGCCTGTGTCTAAAGTACAGATTTGCCTGTGTCTAAAGTACAGATTTGCCTGTGTCTAAAGTACAGATTTGCCTGTGTCTAAAGTACAGATCTGCCTGTGTCTAAAGTACAGATTTGCCTGTGTCTAAAGTACAGATTTGCCTGTGTCTAAAGTACAGATCTGCCTGTGTCTAAAGTACAGATCTGCCTGTGTCTAAAGTACAGATCTGCCTGTGTCTAAAGTACAGATCTGCCTGTGTCTAAAGTACAGATTTGCCTGTGTCTAAAGTACAGATTTGCCTGTGTCTAAAGTACAGATTTGCCTGTGTCTAAAGTACAGATTTGCCTGTGTCTAAAGTACAGATGTGCCTGTGTCTAAAGTACAGATTTGCCTGTGTCTAAAGTACAGATTTGCCTGTGTCTAAAGTACAGATTTGCCTGTGTCTAAAGTACAGATTTGCCTGTGTCTAAAGTACAGATTTGCCTGTGTCTAAAGTACAGATTTGCCTGTGTCTAAAGTACAGATCTGCCTGTGTCTAAAGTACAGATTTGCCTGTGTCTAAAGTACAGATTTGCCTGTGTCTAAAGTACAGATTTGCCTGTGTCTAAAGTACAGATTTGCCTGTGTCTAAAGTACAGATCTGCCTGTGTCTAAAGCACAGATTTGCCTTAACACAAATAGGTATGTTACTTAACATAATCAAAATCACGGAAGCATCAAAAAGGCACAAAACAATTAGCTGAAGCAAGATATGATAATGAACACTGGCATAAAACATGAGTATTTCCTGAGCTTAAGTTTTGTTTGAATTAGAAAAGAATGTAAAGCGGCTGTGACTGTAAAGAAAACATGTTAGTTGTGGGAGGGCATTACAGATCTCTGCAAAAAAAGAAGGAAAAGAACAAATATCAAAAGACTAACAAATGGACTGACTTTCAAAATACTGTTTTAACCCTCTTAGCACGATGAGCCACACTCGTGGCTCCTCGGTCGAACATGATGAGCCACGAGCGTGGCTCAGTTCAAATATTGCACTGAACTTTGGCCAATCCAATAAACGAATGCAGCTAACCAATCAGAAAGCTCATAGCACTCATACTTCAACTTCCTGCTGTCTGAATCTGGCCATTTTATCGATCAGTTTGCGATTTTTGTGTGAAAATGAGTGATGAAAGTAGTGATTGTGAGGATGAGGATGACACCAATGATGACTATGCTGCCGTTAGCTACTCTGATGGAGACTAGGTAAGTGATTAGGCTTGTATTTGTGCTGCAAAGTGAAGGAAAAGGGTTCGACTGCATGGTTTCGTGATGTCTGTCACGAGTTGCAGTGACGGATGGGGGTGGGGGTGGGGGGAGCTGCAGTTACTGTTTACAGTACTTTGCAGTGCTTTACTAGAATACTGCTGTCACCATATTCAAGAAAAGTTGTTTTCTTTACTTTCATTGCAAAATTCAAGCTTTCTTCTTTCTAAAAGTGTATAGGTTTCCCAGTCAAATGTTTATATGAGAGATGAAAAGTGAAAACAAGAAGTACCGGTTGATGTCTCTGCAGTCTTCAATTATACGCCATTGTTTTACAATACACGTTTTATTATACGCAGTTTAAGAGGGTTAAGCAGACCTCTGCAGAGAAAATGGCAAATAAAAGAAGACAAAAGCATAAACATTTCAACACGAATCTTTCACCGACACACACCATTGACAAGGGGATCAAACTGAAACACCATCAAAAGTATAAAGGGTGGGAAGTGGTTAATAGTAAAATCTCCGTGTCAGTATGAAGCTGTGTCAGAGTGTTAATGTGATCGTTCCTTTTTCCAGAAAAGCATCGATCAACTGTACTGAAATGTTACATTTGGGTAGAGAACCTTAAAACAGACAAACTTTTGGGCAGAAAACCATAGAACAGATAAACATTTGGATAGAAAACCATAAAACAGACAAACATTTGGGCAGAAAACCATAAAACAGACAAACATTTGGGTAGAAAACCATCAAACAGACAAACATTTAGGCAGAAAACCTTCAAACAAACAAACATTTGGGTAGAAAACCATCAAACAGACAAACATTTAGGCAGAAAACCATCAAACAGACAAACATTTGGGCAGAAAACCATAAAACAGACAAACATTTGGGCAGAAAACCATAAAACAGACAAACATTTGGGCAGAAAACCATCAAACAGACAAACATTTGGGCAGAAAACCATCAAACAGACAAACATTTGGGCAGAAAACCATCAAACAGACAAACATTTGGGCAGAAAACCATAAAACAGACAAAAATGTGGGTAGAAAACCATGAAAGAAACAAACAGAAAAGATAGTTCCAGCGCAGTGAAAAAGTTGCCCCTAATGTCAACAAATATGAAACCAGTGTGCGGTGTAAACACAAGCAGTACAAATAACCAGCAAAACACATGAAAAGCTTTGCCTACACTGACAAAAACACTGTTTTTTAAAAAAGCTGTACAGCTTGCATTACAAAACTACACCAAGCAAGTAAGTATTTGTCACTATTCCTCAACGTCAGTAAAGCCATTTCTAAAGTAAAAAGCAAAAAAAAAAAATATGAAAGAAAGCAAAGATCAAACCACTAAGACGCAAGGACCAATATATACTGTCAGCAGAAAAGTGTGATCCAGATTTTTTAAAAAGGCACAATGTCTCACAGAGTAAGGAATGTACAGAAACAGTGATCTTCTTTTCCACGAACTCTAAGCAGCCAGAGCGGCAGCGAACTGAGCGCTCTTCCGTCCCTCGTTCAGCACACAGATGGGACGCCACGGCTGCCCAGACTGGCTCATGTAGTTCTGAGGAGATTGCAATGGGAATGGGAATAAACGATCGAAGGGCATGCACACGTTTACACAAAAAAACTTCCCTACAGAAACTCATCCACAATCCGCAACAACAAAAAATCTGGAAGAAATATGAAGGAGTTTGTACATACACACAGAAACTCATCTGTAATCCTTCTTCTTCTTCTTCTTCGATCGCTCAGACAGTTTCCTGTCTATTATGAGCGCAGATGCGTCATGCTGCCGTTATGCGCCTAACTAAGAAACAGTTAGGCCCAGCAAGTCCGACTTTGGCTGGAGGAAATCTTTTTGAAAGTGTTTCGTGAAAAAAGGCAGGAGAATGGACTGGTAAGGCAGAAAGATAGTAGATGACAGTTAAGCAAAGGGAAAAGGCAGAGTCAAAGAGAGTGACAGATTAGAGGAAGTTACAAGCACAGAACTTCCAGAAGGTGGGGGAACTATTTATACAAAAGACCCCCCGGTATCCCCATGGGGGGATCCGTAATCCCATCCGCTTGTTTCTTATATAAGTGAAAGGGGTTTCCATACGGAACTGACGGATTGCGGCTCTAATGTGAACAAGCCCTAGAGAGAGAGCGCTTTGGGCACAAGGAAAACAAACAACTCACAGCTGCTGAATTACAATGAAGATTTCATCTTTGATTAAGATGACAGTTTACGTTTTGGAGAGAAAACACACACCTGAAAGTACTACATATATTGAGAATTAAATCTTAGGGTACATTATATTCGGAAAAAACACACTAAAGGAATAAAAAGAAATTGTATACTCAATATATAAGGACTAACTACAAGGAATATGTGTCTTTGAGGGGAAAAAATGAAACTGCTGCATCACAATGAGCACAAACCATTCATAGACAAAGATTGCACAATGGCACAAAACTAAAGTTACCTCTTTACACTGGAAAAGTATAGCATGCTCACTTTTCTGAGGGTACAGATTACATACTGCATCATAATGACTACAAATGTAGTTAATGTTAACAATGACTGTTATTTCATTTCGTATCTGTTTTGGTTACCAACACAAGGTCTATAGACATACAGTGATAAAATTAAATGAACAGTACTCACATGAGCAATGGGCAGCCCATTCTTTTTCTCGGCGGACGAAGCTGCCTTCCCCACCCACACAAACACCGTGTTGCCCGAGTCGTAGATGAACACATCCTACATATAAGTAAATGATGCGTTACCTTTACACATTTTTAAACAAAAATTATGCATTGCATATTAAACTTTGCAGCACATACATATCTAATCCTTTCGCTACCAATGTCGCATTTCTGCACCAGCTTTTGAAAGCACTTGTTCCCCCCCGTGGGGATACCGGGGGGGGGGGGGGGGGGGGGGTCTTCCGCACAAATAGCTCCCCCACCTTCTGGAAGTTCTGTGCTTGTAACTTCCTCTAATCTGTCTCTCTCTTTGACTCTGCCTTTTTCCTTGCTTTGTGTTTTCTACTATCTTTCTGACTTTTTGGCC
>CM065696.1:25626300-25636300 GCA_017654935.2 Phymorhynchus buccinoides
TAAAATACACCCATGCATAGCACATTGGATGTACACATACATGCAGTCAATGTAAAATACACCCATGCATAGCACATTGGATGTACACATACATGCAGTCAATGTAAAATACACCCATGCATAGCACACTGGATGTACACATACATGCAGTCAATGTAAAATGACCCATGCATAGCACATTGGATGTACACATACATGCAGTCAATGTAAAATACACCCATGCATGGCACATTGGATGTACACATACATGCAGTCAATGTAAAATACACCCATGCATCACACTGGATGTACACATACATGCAGTCAATGTAAAATACACCCATGCATAGCACACTGGATGTACACATACATGCAGTCAATGTAAAATGCACCCATGCATAGCACATTGGATGTACACATACATGCAGTCAATGTAAAATACACCCATGCATCACATTGGATGTACACATACATGCAGTCAATGTAAAATACACCCATGCATAGCACACTGGATGTACACATACATGCAGTCAATGTAAAATACAACATTTAATCGTCAGAATATTAAAATGTTGTCAAGCTCACCTCCCGAACGACAATGTGGCCGTCAGAATCTTTGCGGAAGCGCAGAAGCCTGGGCTCGTACTCTTCCTTGTCGGGCACACTGCGGAAACCAGTCTCTGCTCCCCCCTCCATTGTTCTACAGGGCACATATACACACAGGAATGAATGTTGTTGTTGTTGTTGTTGTTTTCGTAGCTTAACCCTTTCGCTGCCAGCCATCTTTGAGCCAAAAATGTCCATTAACCCTTTCACCGCCAATGTCGCATTTTAGCACCAAATGGTTTAACACCTATGTCACTAAAAGGCATCAAATCAGGACGTGTTATCCGAAGACCCTGGTTACTAGGCTGCATACATGTCAGAGGATTCGCAATATTGCAAAATTTTATTTTTCTCTACCCAGTTAAGTTTACTGGTATTTTGGGGCTGAAAAACTGGCTGGCGGTGAAAGGGTTAAACTCCTTGGCTTCAGAAAAGAATTAGTCTGCAATATTGTGGTATTTCTCTGTGACACATTTATAATAGTAGTAGTAGTAGTAGTAGTAGTAGTAGTAGGTAGGGACTAAATAAGCCGTCAAGCTTTTTGGCAGTCCCATCATATCATCAAACTTGAATGTTTCTTTGATCAAGGTGTAATACGGTTGAATTTTCCTATCATGCAATTTTAATCAATGCTGCTAAATATATTTATAAAATTTGCATGATTATCCAGACGATTTTTGAATGTATTAGTATTGGGTGTTTAGATCCATTGGTAAATCATTCCATAGGTTAGCAATTCTGTTAGCAATAATAGGGTCAATCCTTACAACCAAAATTCAGGAAGGCAATATCATTGAATAACAGACCCTGATTTCAAGGGTTTTAATGATATGGGTGTTAAATCATTGTGGTACAAAAATGTGACATTGGCAGTGAAAGGCTTAAATGCTCTGGGGGCACACCCAGTACCGTGTGAACATTTCGCATGGCCTTGGGTGGGAAGATTATGTGTAAGGCTGCTTTTAAAGGGCCCCGCCACATGGGCGGCCATACTCCGACTTCAGGGGACTTCGCTCCATTCATGGAGCCACCCACACATTCACTCCACCCGTGGAGTGACAACAACCAACAATTCTCTACGGCGTGTAGGGAGAACTGCCACTGGTAAAGACAGCTTCCATTGGGCACAGCCGCATCATTTTAATATTGGCAGGCATGGGAATTGTCAGAGACAAAAAACTCTGAAAAGCCCCCCCCCCCCCCCCCCCCCCCTCATTTTTACAGCGTTAAAATATAATATTATCATCAAAATTGAAGTATTTAGTAACTAAAACTTTGCCCTAAAAAATATTTGCGGACAATTCCCATGCCTGATTGGCCATGGGTCAATTTCACGTGCATCACATGTACAGACACAGTGAATAGCCAAGAACCCTTTGTCGAACAAGAATGAATGAAAGTAATACTTTCTATATGCGCATGTATGCACAACACATGTAGACACAAAACAAGCAAGGATGCACTGGCGCTAACAAACTAGGTTCTGAATCACTGTTAGTGGAAGGATTTTTTTTCAAATCAAAGAACACAAAGATTAACAACTCACACACATACAGGTCTTGTATTAAGGCAAAATACAAAGAAACAAACTAAAATGCATAATGGTGACATACCGTTGTTCTCACATACCGCTAGTCCCACACACTGTTGTTTTTGCGTGTGTGCAACGCACATATAGTTGTATATAGGATGGGCTTGTGTGTGTGAGTCTGTATGTATGTGTGCGCGTGCGCGCTCGCGTGCGTTTATCTGGGTTTCACAAACACATAGAGAATTTGTAAAAAAATAATGGAATGATTGTGAGCCTTTTTTTCTGCCTATACATTGCTGGTATTTGATGTGCAAGTGCAGTCGATTGATCATGAAGCCTGATGAAGTATTGTAATAAATACGAAAGCTTGCAATGAACAGTGTTGTGTTTTGGTTGATCATCTTAAACATACAGAGAGAGAGAGAGACATTTTGCGGGAATAGCTGTATGTGGGAGTAGTCGTATCACAGTGTGGGACTAGCGGTATGTGGGAATAACGGCATGCTTCCACTGCAACAGTTCTCCTCCGCTATTTGACAAAGAACAAAGAAAATGATATAAACAGATGTAAACCTATACAGTGGAACCTCCCTTTATAAGACTCCCTCCCACATAAGACCTACTTCTCTGAGACATTGCCCTTCTTTGTAAGTATTAAAATTACCTCCCTTATAAGACCCCTCCCTAATAAGACCTCATTTTGGATGATTTTTGAAGGTCTTATAAGGGAGGTTCCACTGTATCATTGTGTGGTAGAGGACACCGAAACAATCGTAAATGGTTGCAATCGTCCTTCTTGCTAATGCAGAGATAACAAAAATATTAAAAAATGTACCATATTTTACGATGGACTACAAGGCGCACCTGATTATAAGGCGCAGCCCCCAAATTTTACACAAAATTCAGATTTTGTTACTATATATTCTTACTATATTATCAGTCACATTATAAGGTGCAAGGGTCTGAGTCTAGGATCTTGATCTTGATCTTGATATTTTGACTGGCAGCGTCCAATTCAGGACATAAAACACCAGTGGGTGAAGAACTTGGGGAGAGCAACTCTTGAAAAAGCAAAAAAAAAGCCTATCATTAGATTGACCCAGCCAGCCAGGTCCCGCTGATCGGGCCCTTAGCATGATGCCGCGTCAAGCCGAAAAACGGGGGGGGGGGAGGGGGGGAAGGGAGGGGGATGGGGAGGGGGGGGAAGGGCGGGGGATGGGGAGGGGGGGAAGGGAGGGGGATGGGGATGGGGGGGATAGGATGAATCTGACACAGCCCTCCTGAACTGCCCAGCAGACGGTCTGTCGATGATGTTGTCTGGCAGTCTGTTCCACTGGATGGTAGGAAAAAAGTATCGCCTTATAGTCCGTAAAATACGGTATGTGTGAGTCACAAATGGTTGTGAGAGACCTTCTTGCTAAGGCAGGGGACAACAACAAAACAATCCATGAACGCATGACTCACTGGATGCCGTTTTTGAAGTAGGACTTGAAGAGGGAGCTCTCGTGGCCCTGCACCTCTCTGTGCTGCACGGGTTTGTCGTCCAACAGAGTGTCCAGCTCCACCGTCTTGTAGGCTGCAGTGCCGTACTCATCCTGCAGAATACGGCGTTTATAACTGACCAGCATTAATAATAATAATAATAATAATACTGTAAATTTAGGATGCACTTACCTCCTGACAAAGCCTGGAGCTCAAGGCGTTTACAATAACAAATAGTTAATACAGTGGAACCTCCCTTATAAGACCTCCCATTACAAGACTCCCTCCCACATAAGACCTACTTCTCTGAGACATTGCTCTTCCTTGTAAGTATTAAAATTACCTCCCTTATAAGACCCCTCCCTTAGAAGACCTCATTTGGGATGATTTTTGAAGGTCGTATAAGGGAGGTTCCACTGTAGTTAAAAGTAGTAATAAAAGGCTTCAGTAATGCGAAAGCTGATTAACACATTCACTGCCTGCCCCGTGTCTACTACGGGGCTGTTTGTACTACGCTGTACGCCTACAACTATGTCTACTATGGGTCTGTTTGTACTATGCTGTACGCCTATAACCATGTCTACTACGCCTATAACCATGTCTACTATGGGGCTGTTTGTACTATGCTGTACGCCTATAACCGTGTCTACTATGGGGTTTGCTGTACTGTTTGCCTACTATGCTGTACGCCTACAACTATGTCTACTATGGGGCTGTTTGTACTATGCTGTACGCCTATAACCATGTCTACTATGGGGCTGTTTGTACTATGCTGTACGCCTACAACTATGTCTACTATGGGGCTGTTTGTACTATGCTGTACGCCTATAACCATGTCTACTATGGGGCTGTTTGTACTATGCTGTACGCCTACAACTATGTCAACTATGTCTACTATGGGGCTGTTTGTACTATGCTGTACGCCTATAACTATGTCTACTATGGGGCTGTTTGTACTATGCTGTACGCCTACTAACCATGTCTACTATGGGGCTGTTTGTACTATGCTGTACGCCTATGTCTACTATGTCTACTATGCTGTACGGGCTGTTTGTACTATGCTGTACGCCTACAACTATGTCTACTATGGGGCTGTTTGTACTATGCTGTACGCCTACAACTATGTCTACTATGGGGCTGTTTGTACTATGCTGTACGCCTACAACTATGTCTACTATGGGGCTGTTTGTACTATGCTGTGTATATGCCTACAACTATGTCTACTATGTCTACTATGGGGCTGTTTGTACTATGCTGTACGCCTACAACTATGTCTACTATGGGGCTGTTTGTACTATGCTGTACGCCTACAACTATGTCTACTATGGGGCTGTTTGTACTATGCTGTACGCCTACAACTATGTCTACTATGGGGCTGTTTGTACTATGCTGTATGCCTACAACTATGTCTACTATGGGGCTGTTTGTACTATGCTGTACGCCTACAACTATGTCTACTATGGGGCTGTTTGTACTATGCTGTACGCCTACAACTATGTCTACTATTGGGCTGTTTGTACTATGCTGTACGCCTACAACTATGTCTACTATGGGGCTGTTTGTACTATGCTGTACGCCTACAACTATGTCTACTACGGGGTGTTTAAGTCATCAAATTTCAAGCAAATTTTTTTTTAAGATGCAATGTTCTCAAACCCAGTTCATTAGTTTTGAATTTTGAGCATTAGAAAATAATGAACATTTGTGCAATAACAAAAACTTTTTACACATAGCAAATTTTCACATGACGCAGTTTTTAAACAAAATATATAGATTAAAAACATAATTCAGAAAATGTCCATTGCAACAACAAAAAGCTTGTTGTTTTTTTGTTTCCTTTTTGGGGGTATTTTGTTGTTGTTGTTGTCGTTCCCTGGTTTAAAGACTCCAGGGATCATACCAGCAGCCGAAGCAATTGAACACTATGGTACAAATGCACCAGCAACAGATAAGAACATTACGTGTGGGACCGTTTTTGATTACCCCACCACGTGGGCAGCCACACTCTGACTTTGGAGGAGTATTTTAAAAACATACAGAGAAGCCCCCTAAAATCTTAAATATCCAGGCGACCTCCTCCGAAGTCGGGAGTGTGGCTGCTCACGTGGCGGGGTAATAAAAAACGGTCACACCTGTAATGTTCTCATCCCTAGCTGGTGCTTTTATACCATAGTGTTTAAGTGCTTCAGCTGTTGCGATGATCCCTTGAATTATATATCAAACTGATGTTTGAACAATGCCGAAGAGGCACCAAGGGCTGACCTGTTATTGCAGTACCTCCAGGATCTACCCACTCTTTAACAAAGACTAGCGCACTAGAAAAACCTGTCCCTAAGAGCAGATGTTATGAGGACGTAAAACTTACTTTCTACCAGACATATAAACATCATGAATAAGAACAACAACAGCGACAACATCAGCAAAGCCAACAGTGGAACGTCTCCAAACCGACCTGGGTGCTGTTCTTGCCAATCCAGAAGTGGACATCATAGTTGAGCTCCTCCGTGTCCTCATCCTTGTAGGTCTGCACAATTCATTAAACAATCTCACAATCAACTATTCGACTGCAGTGGCACATCCCTATTAACACACTCGGGACGAATGAGCCGGATCCGGCTCATGGCTCGCACAACCGGATCTGGCTCTTGAGAGTTTTCGATTTCTGGCGTGTAACCAGCTTTCAAGTGCGACGTCATAACCTATTTTCAGTTTGCTTTGACCTTGTCTCTCTTGAAATCAACCAATCATTGCAGACTTCCCATTCAGGTTTGGTTGTAGAGGGGGGTCAAAGATCGGAATGTGACATTTTCCTTCTTTCTATGTGTTAGCTGTTTTCGTCAATAGGAGACAAACGACGAAGGTATGGAATCTGATATTTTACGATCGTTTAGTGCATGGTGTTAGTAATCTTATGTGAAAATATCAGTCCATAACCTTTTTGTGGTGATGAACCTAGTCAAAAGTCGAAACGGTTGTAAGGGGAAGCAACTGGCCAGTGCCGAGTGAGTTAATTCACTCGAGTCACATACAAAATGACGTAGTTTCTCCCTCATATCGCATTATTTTAGGTCCTTTTCTAAAAATCACCAAAAATCAAATGCACATCATTCAAACATGCAACATGTACCGAGCAACAGATAAATCAGTACATTTTTGATGACTTCTTACTTTGAACGAGTGAGCCGAATAATATTTGACGATGTAAATAATCCAGTGAGCCGCATAATATTTGACGATGTCAATAATCTGATGAAATGTACTTCGTCAAGAAAACTAAAACTTCCTGCTTGACGGGCTGACCACTTTGTTATGATCTTGATCTAGTATCACAAAGCCACTCGAGTTTTGATAGACTTGGTTTAGTATATAAATAAAAAAGGATTGTAAAAAGCATAATACAAACTATAAACTTAAACATTTCTTTCTTTAATGTTAGAATAAAGTGAGCTATGTGGTCACCGCCATATTGAATGAATCAAATTTGAAGATAAGTAGTTCAATTTAAAGAAGTAAACAAACGAAAATAGGAGACACTAGAAACAGTCTAAGGGAAGCAACTACAAGAATAAGGTCTCAGGATTAATAGGAACAGCGAGTTGTTTCCCTTTTAGTGATTTAGCATCCCCCTACATCCCCCTACATATACTGCATGAGTGTCCACCTCCTCCCTAGCTATTAAGACCTTTTTTGGGCTGACTTTTCAAATTCTTAATAAGGAGGTTCCACTGTAATAATTCAACATTAGAAGATACTAAAAAGCTTCAAACAGAGACAGATAGACAGACAGGCAGCTAGGCAGATACATGAGATATGAATGCTATGAAAAGTGGATGGTTGGTGACAAACAGACAAACAAGTAAATAAACAGGCAGATAGAATAGATAAACAGAAAAAAGACAGGCATACGTGGATGACTGCACAGCCATTAACTTATAATCTCCAAGCGCTTTACAACACAACAAAGTCAGAAAGCACCCAACTGTACAAGATCCACATGATGATCACTGATTTTGGTTTCCAGTAAATTTCTTTCTCCGCTCATTCTTCTGCTCTCTCTCTCTCTCTTTTTTCCTTCATTTATCTTCATTTTCTTAGAACTCCTAATGAAAATAAAACATAGCAAATCTAAAAATTGCAATGTTCAGAAATAAGGCAATGATGTCAGTGTGCAAATTCTGCTTACATTCAGAATGATGTAGGAATCTCCATTGTAGAATTCACCATAGTCTTCCTTGGGCCAGTCATGGACCTCAAATTGCTGAAATAAAAAAGAAAGTTGAAAATGCTTTATGACCTGGATTATACAGACTATAAGTCAATTCTTTTTTGTTACGAACTGAGACCCATGTACATTATAATAAGACTACCATATGTTTCGGACTATAGGGCGCACCTTTGTATAAAGTGCACCCCAAATTTCAGATTTTGTTATATTTTCTTTCTATCTTATTAGTCATAGGGAGAAAGGTGGCAGAGTGGTTAAGACATTCGCCTGCCAAATGTAATGCGTGACTGCAGCGTAAGTGACCCGGGTTCGAATCCCGGCCTCGCCCTTTCTTTCCAGTTTGACAAGAAAATCGAACTGAACGTCGAGTCCCTCGGACGGGGACTTAAAAGCTAGTCTGACCCGTGCGCTTTACGCACGTAAAAATCCCACGGCAGTTGAAAGTCGGTAAGAGCAGGGAGAAATCCCGCTGCCTGGTATGGCCAAATTGATAGCTAGGTTTTCCAAGTGTGCCCACACACCCTCCTCACCCTGTAACAAGTAGCAAATCAACAAAGTGTGCAGCGCTCACCAGATGGACCAACTCGCAAGAAAGGGGCTATAAAAAAAAAAATTAAAACTGTGCTGCAATTCACTGGAAAAAACAAAAGAAATAAGTTCTTATACTAAATTCTTGTATGGCGGTTTGACCAAGACTAAACTCTGCGCACGTAAAACTTAAAGTACCCAGTAGCCACGAAAAAGTTATCATTTGGTCAAAATGTACCCCCCTCCCCTTCCCCATCAGTCACACAAGAAACTGCATGCACACAAAAAAGAGAAAAAAAGGAGGCGCAGCACTAGCTGTGATGCTCTCTCCAGAAAAGTAATACCAATACAGTGGAACCTCCCTTATAAGACCTTCAAAACCATCCAAAATGAGGTCTTATAAGGGAGGGGTCTTATAAGGGAGGTCATTCTAATACTTACAAAGAAGGGCAATGTCTCAGAGAAGAAGGTCTTGGTGGAAGTTCAGTTTAACGTCGCGTATCGGCTTTCGCCATGTACGACGGGTAAGAAGGTCTTATGCCGGAGGGGGTCTTATAAGGGAGGTTCCACTGTACTGAAGAATAGGGGAAGAGGGAGGGGTAGAAGGAAGACCCTGGAGGAGAGCCAGCATCAGCAGGGCTCTCAGCCACATCCCAGCAATAAAACCCCGAACAAACGCCCCCACCCCAGTCCCTTCATCCCCATCCCCAATTGCCTTTTTTACCCCAGTAGTTAGGGATTTGTTTGTTTGTCTTTGTTTGTCCTTTTGGTTGGGGCCTGGGCACTGCCTTATGGAGTGTCTAGGGTCGGCTAGTTCCCAGCTTCCTGGGGGCGAACGTGAAAATTAGTAGCTGCCGGCAGCTCCCTGTAAATATCCCCATCCCAGTCCAGAAACAGGAAATTTTTATTTTCTTTGCTGCATGTTATATTTTTCTACTGGACCCAAGTAAATTCAAGTAGACTAGACTGTGTGGGATAGCTGATTTTTGTCTTTGCTTTCTCTCTTCTGATTCTTTTTCTTTGGTCACCCCCTAAAGTGTGTGCATTTACTTCTATGAAAAGAAGCTGGCCACCACCACAGATTTGGGGGTTTTTTTTCTTTTTTTTTTTTGGGTGGGTGGTTTTTTTGTTTTTGTTTTTTGGTTTGTTTTTTTTTTCTTTTTTTTTTTTGGGGGGGGGCTCGGGGGGGGGGGGGGGGGGGGGGGGGGGGGGGGGGGCTGGGGTGGGGGGTTTTTTTCTTCTGGTTTTTTTTCTTTTTTTTTTTGGGGCAGAAGAAGACAGTACAAAACTCCACAGTACCACAATGCGCCAGATCTTCAGGCCAGGCTCCTGCCCCGCCCCTTTCCACGCCGGCTCGCACTCCGCCGACTCCTCTGCAAGAGACACAACAGCAGAGATTATAGCCAACATACTTCCCTCCGCCTTACACAATAGACGATTTTCTGGGGGGGGAAAAACTAAGGGAGAGCACTTGGGGTGAAAATAAGAGTTGATTTAGATTAGCTCGACTTACTCGGTCAAAACCATAGCAACCACGGTGGCATGGCGTCGAAGCTTGAAACCGCAGGATGCCAGTCAGCGACTTGCAAAAAATATTTTTTAGAAAAATAAGGGGTTGCTACAAAGTGATAGCAAACTGTGACGTAAAA
>CM065696.1:25643800-25678894 GCA_017654935.2 Phymorhynchus buccinoides
AGAATGGGATAGATAACGCATAATTCAGTTAGCATGCACCCTGTGTTGATTGATAGGGGCCTGATCAAATGGAGGATGAGGGCGTGGGGCAGGATAAACATCGCCAATCGGAAGAAGAATAAAGGCTGAGACGGTCGAGGCATTCAAACAGCGCCTCTCGTCCAACGACCCAAGCTTCTAAAGATTTTTTTTTTAAATTATTATCATTATTATTATTCATGTTTTTTCTTGTATTATTTTTATAAATTGTTATGCTCTCCCCTGGATGTCCCGTTGGTTTCAAATGCCAGAAGTGGTTACTGCCAACGTACCGACTACAGATACAGAAAAAGAAGAAGGAGGTGGTAATAGTTCCTATTTTTTGTTCATTTTGAGCTCTACTTTCAGGTAAGGCTCCAGCACACACGCGCGCTCGCGGCGACGCTCGTGACTATGAGCCGGTGGGAGATGCAGCCGGTGTCTTAATTGTTGTAATTATGAACTGTCTATAAGAGGCTACGCATAACTAGACGTTAATTTAAAAAATCGGTACTTTACTGGTTTCGTACTGCCTCCGGGCATTGCCTCCAGTATCGTTCCCACCATATTTGTATTTACAAATGTCCCATATGTGTCTGATTCAGACCAAGAGGACGTAAAACTTCATTTTCGTCGTCGACGTTAAACCAGCCACAGAGAGAGAGAGAGAGAGAGAGAGAGAGAGAGAGAGAGAGAGAGAGAGAGAGAGAGAGAGAGAGAGAGAGAGAGAGAGAGAGAGAGAGAGAGAGAGAGAGAGAGAGAGAGAGAGAGATGTAATTATGAGTAATGCCAACTCTTGTGATGTGCGGTGTCTTATAATAGTCCTAATTGTTGTAATTAACGAACACTGTCTATAAGAGGCTATGCCTAACTAGACGTTAAACCAGCCAGCAAGAGAGAGAGAGAGAGAGAGAGAGAGAGAGAGAGAGAGAGAGAGAGAGAGAGATGTAATTATGGATAATGCCAACTCTTGTGATGTGCGGTGTCTTATAATAGTCCTAATTGTTGTAATTAACGAACACTGTCTATAAGAGGCTACGCCTAACTAGACTGCGTTAAACCAACCACAGAGAGAGAGAGAGAGAGAGAGAGAGAGAGAGAGAGAGAGAGAGAGAGTGAGACAGAGAGAGAGAGAGAGAGAGAGAGAGAGAGAGAGAGAGAGAGAGAGAGAGTTGTAATTATGAATAATGCCAACTCTGTGATGTACCTAGTTTAAATTATCCACACAAGAAGAAAAAAATATTTTATGTTCGTAGTGGTTTTATGTGGTGTGTTATGTGTTAGTAGTGGTTTTATGTGGTGTGTTAGGTTTTATGTGGTGTGTTATGTGTTAGTAGTGGTTTTATGGTTTTATTTTATGGTCATGTTTGCGAAATCCATTCATATGCGTTAGAAACAGATTTTCATTATGCAGACTAGAATACCTTAATTAAACATCATATGTTGCACGTGTAGTATGAAGTCAGTGTGCATAGGTAGCCCATACATAAATGAATACATCTCTGTATTACTAAAGCAAATTGTGACTTTACTGGTATTGCACTGCCTCCGGGCATTGCCTCCAGGATCGTTCCCACCATCTTTATATCTACTACTGTCCCATGTGTCTGTTCCAGACCAGAGGACGTTAACCCTTTCACCGCCAAAGTCGCATTTTAGCACCACAGTGATTTAACACCTATGTTACTAAAAGGCATCAAATTGGGGTCTATTATCCAAATACCCTGTTATCTTAGTTTTGGGAAGTAAGATAATCCCCAATACTGCAGATGGATTTTGTTCTATACCCAAGTAAATCAGTTTAATGGAAATGTTTGGCTGAACTATGGCTGGCGGTGAAAGGGTTAAATAGATTTTCATAGGTAGCCCATGCATGCCTGTCTGACAGTTCTGACAGCCAGATAATATAGCAGATATAGGGGCAGGTACTATTCCAGCAGGCTGGGCCAAATTTCGTTTATAGTAGAGATGCCTTGCCCACTGACTCTCACGACCCAAGCGATTTTGAAGACAGCTGGTGTTGGGGAAGAACCCCAAATATAAAGGCCAACCCATCCCTTTGGCTTCAGCACTATAGCCGGTGCAAATGCCCCCTAGTTTGAGTCATAGTCTTCCACAAAAGATTAAGCTGTGTAGGCTTTTCAGATATAAGGCTTTAATTAACACACACGCGCGCTCGTGGCCGGGGGGACTGATGCAACCGGTGCCTTATATAATAGTCCTAATTGTTGTAATTATGAATAGGGCCTAATGCCAACTCTTGTAATGTGCCTATAAATAGTTTAAATTCTCCCATACAAGAAGAAGAAAAGCTTACAAGTTTTATGTTAGTAAAATGGTTATGATTGCCATATTCATTCACATGCGTTAGAAACAGTTTTTCACTCTGCCGGCTATAATAGGCTACCTTAATTAAATAATGAAACACGATTTGTTGCACGTGCAGTATGAAGTCAGTGTGCACAGGTAGTCCTGTTATAATGCAGGAATGCAGTCTGTCTTTCCCAGAGATTAACCAGATACGTGTAGTAGGCTCTAATTTTAGAAAAAAAGTAAGAGCTTTCGTGTATGCCTGTCTCAGCAGTTCTGACAGCCAGATAGCAGATGGGCAGCTACTATTCCAGCAGGCTGGGTCAAAAAATCGTTTATAGTAGAGATGCCTTGCCCAGAGGACATCCTCACTCTCACGACCAAAGCGATTTGAGGACAACTGGTGTTGGGGAAGAACCCCAAATATAAAGGCCAACCCATCCCTTTGGATTCAGCACTTGTGGCGGTGTCATAGCCGATGAGGTTTAACCGAGGCGTGGTCACCGCTACAGCTATCTGTATTAATTTTAAAAATCGGGACTTTACTGGTTTCGTACTGCCTCCGGGCATTGCCTCCAGTATTGTTCCCACCATATTTGTATTTACAAATGTCCCATATGTGTCTGATTCAGACCAAGAGGACGTAAAACACCATTTGGCTTCAGCACTAGAGCCAGTGCAAATGCCCCCTAGTTTGAGTCAGTCTTCCACAAAATATTAAACTGTACCATGACCAGAAAACCATTGTACAGCCCTCACTGTATCATTGGCCCCTGGCTACGGGCTAATGCATGTCAACTGGTGAAAAAAGTCATTTGAGTAAAGGGACAAACTTTCATCATCAGTGAAATGTGGAACAGTTCGAACTTCTTTTTTCCCCCTTATCCTTCTTCTTCTTCTTCGATCGCTCAGACAGTTTCCTGTCAATCATGAGCGCAGATGCGTCATGCTGCCACTATGCGCCTAACTAAGAAATAGTTATTATCCCAGCAAGTCCGACTTCGGCTGGAAGAAATGATTTTGAAAGTGTTTCGTGAAAAAAGGCAGGAGAATGGACCGGTAAGGCAGAAAGATTTTGTAGATGACAGTAAGCAAAGGGAAAAGGCAGAGTCAAAGAGAGTGACAGATTAGAGGAAGTTACAAGCACAGAACTTCTAGAAGGTGGGGGAACTATTTTATACAAAAGACCCCCCGGTATCCCCACGGGGATTTCCCTGATCCATTTTCAATGACAGAAAGAATGCCCGGGATGGATAACGCGTAATTCAGTTAGCATGCACCCTGTGCCGATAGGCCCAATTAATCTAATAGATACTGAGGGTGTGGGGCAGAATAAGCATCTCCAATCCAAGAAAAAGATTGTAATATTTCCTATTTGTTGGTTCATTTTGAGCTCTGCTTTTCAGATATAAGGCTTTAATACACCCGCGCGCTCGCGGGGCTCGTGACTATGCGCCGGTGAGATGGATGGAAGTTCAGTTTAACGTCGCGTATCGGCTTTCGCCATGTACGACGGGCTGAACAAACCAACCAGGGTATAAACAAAAATTTATGTTCCTGAATCACTGTCTTAGCCAAAAGGCCGAGAAGCGATCAGGAAGTTCTCAAAGTAAAAACTCTGAAACTTGACGATAAAAGCGCCGGTGGGAGATGCAGCCGGTGTATATAATAGGCCAATTGTTAAAACTATGAATAATACCAACTCTTGTGATAATAATATTATCATATTATGTCCAAATAGTTTAAATTCTCCTAGACTTGAAATCATTGTACAGCCCTCATGTTATCATTGGCCCCTGGTTACGGGCTAATGCATGTCAACTGCCAGTGGTGATAAAAGCCATTTGAGTAAAGGGCCAAAAGTCGGGCTGGTCCGGGATGAGAGCCTAACCCATTGGGGAAAGCATCATAATAAAAATAATAACAGGTCATAAAGTTTTAGATACCCAGGCCACTGTCATCTACTATCTTTCTGACTGATTGGCACATTCTCCTCCTGCACTTTTTCAACAAATCTTCCAAGTTTTCCCCTTTGAGCACCTCTGAAATCGGAATGTGTCGGCTGAATACAGCGGGGAGACCAGCATACCTGGGAACAAAAGAATTCAGACCACACAAACCATTTAAAAAAAAAAAATATAGATGGAATCCCCCCCCCCCCCCCTCTTCCCCTTTTAGGCCTATACAGTATAATAGTTTTCATTCTATCCGCTCATTATATTCTGTTTAACTTTCATCTTAATTAACAGCACGCGCTATCACGTGGTCGGATTTTAAACTGTTATCTCATGTGCTCAAATTTTAACGTGGTGACAGCCCTGACATGGCCGTAGCAGTCGACGGGGCTATAAACAACATCAAACATCAAACAGCACACGTGCTATGTGCGATGCAGTGATGCAGGTGCCAGTTGGCATGTCAGTGAACAGAAGTTGGCACATTCCTCTGCCAGTGCCATCTTGTGTTGCAGTTTCCATGAGTTGTGTGACACATGACATGCAATTAATGATTCAGATCGTTCTTTCATTTGTTTTTTTGGTTTCAGAATATGCCAGTTTTTGTTTATGTGTGTTTTGTTGTTGTTGTTGGTGGTGGTGGTGGTGATGTGTGTGTGTGTGTGTGTGTGTGTGTGTGTGTGTGTGTGTGTGTGTGTGTGTGTGTGTGTGTGTGTGTGTGTGTGTGTGTGTGTGTGTGATCTCAACAAGAGAAATTGCGTGTGTGTGTGTGTGTGCACGCACGCTCGTGTGTGTGTTGCTGTTCTTTTTTTTTTAAAGTGCTTTATGATTAAAACTAGGTTCAATGGGGCATTTGCCGCTTGCCGGTGACCTTGAATTTCACCGAGTTGAATTTAGAGAGTTGAATTGGAAAGGTCAGCGTAACTCGGGCAGAACGAGTGCGGGCAAATTAGTAGTCAAGTATAGAGAACGAACACTCGTGGCAAATGCCCTATTCCAACTTATGTATGTGTGTGTGTGCACATGTTTGTGTGTGTAAGGCAGTGAAATTTCAGAAAATTGGGAGCCTCGATATAAAGCAGGGAGGTGCAAATGGAGAGCATGATCTAACACCATGCGCATCACTGGGTTACCACCATCGAGTGTGCATGCTGTGGTGACCAGAGCCAAATCTAAGACAAAGAGGTGGACAATTTCACCTTCTTATTTTGTATTCATGATTCAATTACAGTGGATTTCTGCTAGCTCCAAAAAAAGGGATAACTCAAAAAGACTGGATAACTCACAATATTTATTTGGTCCCACATTAATCATTTTAATGCCAAAAGGTATTTTTATCTCAAAATATTGGCTACCTCAAAATTAAATTCCAGTCCTTCCAATTTTGACTACGCCAGTTTCTACTGTACCTATTTCTCAGGATTCTCAACAAAGGTGAAGATGTGGATAAACAAATGAAATGTAGAACAGAGAAAAAGACATTTGCATTTTGCAAACTGATCAAAGAAAAAAAATCTATCAAAACAAGGACTGGGTTCTATAATAGAACCTTTTCTGCATGGCAGGGAAGTTAAAAAGCTAAAAATTAAGTCCAAGACACAAAACTGATTTGTTCACACACACACGCACGCATGTACACACAAGCGCACATACACACACACACACACTTACTCAAGCGAAACAACAGTTTATTGAGATAAAAAATACATATCACATCTAAGACAAAATTAAATACGAGTCCCATATTGACACAAAAAATACTGCCCACCGGTAAATTACAAAATTATAAAAATGAATAAATATAAAAAATAAAACCTAATAACAAAACGTTTGCCGTTAATTTTCCAGCTCTTCTTCTCGAACGTCAAAATTAACGGACCAGCATCCAGAACTGTTGCTGTCCTACTCTGGCTAAAAGACTCCTGGGATCATCCCAACAGGTGAAGCACTTGAACACTATAATACAAATGCACCAACTAGGATGATTAAGGGTTAACGTTCACTCATGCATCCAGAACTGTTGCTGTCCTACTCTGGCTAAAAGACTCCTGGGATAATCCCAACAGGTGAAGCACTTGAACACTATAATACAAATGCACCAACTAGGAGATCATCCCAACAGCCAAAGCACTTGAACACTATGGTACAAATGCACCAACTTGAAGAGAAGGCAGGAATGTAGGAGGTGTTTGCCTATTTATTTTTCAGCGCATGAGAGCACTTTTCAGATTGACCATCACAGAGTTCTGTGGACAGTTTTCCAGCTCTGACAGAGGTCATCATTTATGTTGGCTGGATACAATCTCATGCGAACTGAGCGTGATAAATTAAAAAAAATTGGTGTTTCTCTAATCACTTTCTCTCTCTCTCTTTTTGGTTGGTTTAACGCCTAGTTAGGCGTAACCTCTTAAATTCTCCAACCAGGTGTTGGTGAGTTTATATCTTGTGAACTGAACGTGCGCAGGTTTGGCACAACAAAGTTCCATAAGTTAAAAAAACGAAAAACAAAACAAGTTATTCTTGTGTTTCTTTAACAAATCATATATTAACCATTGGCACCCTGACCGCTTTGTCTGACTCTGAGAAACGCCTGCTTAGCTTGAGAGAGGGAAAAACAAACAACTGTATGCCCAACAAAGATTGAAATAGTGAGGTAAGAAGAGGAGGTAATGGAAACATACAAAGGTAGATAACTCTCCTTAATTAACCCCCCTCGACTACAATTGCTTACGACACACCTCTGCCTAGTCATGTATGAGCAAGAGTCGAAGGGAGGCAAACCAAGCATCATCCTCATAAAAGGATGTGTCTGATTTGCCTATAGGACCCTAACACACACACACAGAACACAGCAACATTTATCCAGTGCAGATGCTGAATACAGTATTATTCTGCCTGACAATTTGTCGGGTGCATGAGTGAACGTTAACCCTCACATCACTTAACTCAATTGAGTCACATACAAAATGATGCAGTGTCTCCCTAAGATCGCATTATTTCAGGTCGTTTTCTAATAATCGCCAAAAATCAAATGCACATCATTCAAACATGCAACATGTACCGAGTAACAGATAAATCGGTGTATTTTTGAAGACTTCTTACTTTGAACGAGTGAGCCGCGTATATTTCATGATGTAAATAATCTGATGAAAAGCGCTTTGTCAGGAAAACAAAAACTTCCTACTCCACGGGCTGACCACTTTGTTATGATCTTGATCTAGTATCACACAGCCACTAGACTTGGTTTCTATATATATAACCGAGCTGTGTGTGTGTGTATGTGTTTTTTTCCGGGATAAAACCATATTTAGCGTGGTTTTATCGCCGCCAAACTTTCACAGTATCCAGAAGGATGATCCCGGGTTAACATAGGGTACATTACATTTTGCAACACGCTCCGTAATTAGCGTAATTAGTCAAAGTCAAGAAAGCGATCAACCAGGTCAGTGGTTCTACCCACTGCTTTTTAAGGCAACATTTTCAACAGACAGCAGCAAGATACAATAGCCTAATGGTTAAGTCGTCGCACACTGACACAAACGTTCCGGGTTCGAACCTGGCTCTGTCAAAAAATATATTTTTTTTTTTTTAACAATCAATCCAACACACAAATAATAATACAGTGGATTCTTAATACAGTTTACGCTTATATCCGTGAAGCGGGTAGTAACCGGCTAGTAGTATATAAATTTAAAAAAATACTGTAAAAAGCATAATATAAACTATAAACATTTCTTTATTTAACGTTTGAATAAAGTGAGCTATGTGGTCGCCGCCATATTGAATGAAGCAAATTGGAAGATGATAAGTAGTTCTATCAGGAACAGTGAGTTGTTTCCCCTTGTTTCCCGTTTCTATGACACGCAAAACGGCCAAAATCCGTCGGAAAATTCCCTCCGACGTGACTCCAAAGGATTGGAGCAGTGTCGGAGTGACGTCTCCGACATGACTCCAAAGGATTGGAGCCGTGTCGGAGTGACATCTCCGACGTGACTCCAAAGGATTGGAGCCGTGTCGGAGTGACGTCTCCGACATGACTCCAAAGGATTGGAGCAGTGTCGGAGTGACGTCTCCGACATGACTCCAAAGGATTGGAGCCGTGTCGGAGTGATGTCTCCGACATGACTCCAAAGGATTGGAGCCGTGTCGGAGTGACGTCTCCGACATGACTCCCTTGAGTTAAGCATAACTTGTAAAAGCATTTTCTGATGCTCAGATCTTCAAAAATTGATTATCTCAAAACAAACACTACATTCCTTTCTATTTCATATAATTATTTGCATTGTACTATGTATAAAGTATCACTTTTTAAGCATTAGTCATGGCGTAGCAAATCGAATGCTGACATGTGAAAAACATGCATTTTATTTATAGAACAAAACACCAATTCAGTAAAATACATTTCTCAGACGGCAAAATGGGAAGGGTAAACAGGTCTGATTTCTATACAAAAACAGAATAATACTAGACTCGTCATCAATTTGAAAAAAACCGAAAGATAAATTAATCAAGTGTACGTGGTTAGTAAAATATCGGAGAGATTCCGAGAGACAGAGAAAGATGAAGAGAATGCACAGGAAAGTGTTTTGTCAGGTGGAAAAAAAAAGAGAGAGAGGCTCTTAGAAAAAAGTAAATAATAATAATAATAATAAACAGATATTTATATAGCGCTTTTTATCGGGCACAAAGCGCCTTACAATCAACATTGAAACACTCACACACGCACACACACGCAAAACAGGCACACACGCACGTATGTGCACGCACAAGAGTGAACGCGTTCTTGCACACAGACATACACACACATACCCACACACATTTCATCAAACACACAGAAAACACATTCTCACTGAAACGCACACAAACTTACTCAAACATACACTTATACAAACACACGCACACGCATACGATGATAGAAAGACTGGGAAAATAATAGCGAGACAATTCCAAAAAGACATACACAGAAAGAGAAAGAGACAGGCAGGCAGATTGAAAGACAGACAAACAGTGGGATTTAAAAATCAAGCATACTTCATTACTTAAAGACTCTTTATTGCTCAAAGAAAAATAAATATTTAAGTCAGGTTCTAATTTTCATTCATAATACAGACAAACCTCTATTTTAAGACTTCCAAAATGTCCGGAAAAATTGGTCGTAAATTGGAGGGGTCGTATGACTGAGGTTTTCATTGGCAGCCGTAGAAAGAAAAAGTTCAGCACAGTTCATACTCTCTTCTTCATGCACACATACAATAACATATTAAAACTGGATTTGGGTCTTTCCAACTCCACAGGATTGTGCAATCGATGCATTACAGTTTCACTTCGCCGACTTCTGTTAATCACCTCCACTCTCGTCCAAAGTCAGTGGTTTTCTTTTTCAAAGTCAGTGGTTTTCGTGCTTTTCCTACGCTTTCCGCCATCTTTTCTACAACAAGGGAAGCGACTCCGCTTTCAGGCCCTTGACCGTGGTTGTTTCCCTTTGCTCGAAGTCTATGCAGACGACAACAACGGTCGTAAAAACCAACAAAATGGCGGTCGTAAGTCGCGTTTTAGAGGAAGTCGTTTAAGAGAGGTCGTTTACATAGTAAAATGCATCCGTGCCAACAAATCCGGTCTCAAATGAGAGGTGGTCGCTCAACAGAGGGTCGTAAAATAGGGGTTTGTCTGTAGTCTCCAAAGTTCAAGAAAAATTGTTTAAATCATCATAAAATGAGTAACAGAAAATATTCAATATTCATGGAAATTGGTGAATAAAAACCACAAGGGGAAAAGGGCAGAGAAAGGAGGGGTTAAATAAAGGGAATGTTTAAAAATCTCTAGAAATATAACTTTCACAAAATCGATCGAAAGACACTTTCCGACTCTGGGGTACTCATTATCAACAAGATTTCTACTAAAGAAAAACGAAGGCAAGAGCAAGATGCACTTACAAAATTATATGATACCGTCTGCCACACATGCACAAAAATGTGCACACATTCACAGCATTCCGACAATCACTTCAAACGTAGCTCTTCAATTTATGCGCATATCAAAACTGACAAAACAAACAGCACAATCATTAAAACATTACAAATTGCATGATGCAAGCACAATCTTTGTTCGCAATAGTAACTAATTTCACAAGTTTGTTATTTTAGCACATAACAAAGTAATAATGAAACAAAAAGTCCATTGTAAAGGCCTTCGCACACTAGCATCAGGCGTCAATTGTTTCTCAGAGTAACGCCTTGACGCGTTGTTGACGCCTGCATCACAGCACACATTGTAGCGAGGCAGTGGTGTTCTCACACACGACTCTTGTCGCTTCGCCTCTTGTCACGCGAACTTCCTTATTTGGAAAGCAAGGAAAGATTACTCTAGCGTCAGACGCTTTATTTCGAGTTCGAGCAAGTCTGCCATTTTTTTTCTTCAATCAGAGTTATGGTCCTTTCGTCCGTTGTGATTGGCTAGTTTCACGATCTCTGCGATCTTGAGCATCAAAATTAGAGCCGGTTCTATTCTCGAGCAACAAAAAATCGCGCAGCTACGCATAAAAAATCCTGCCGCGCCGCGAATCTCTCACACGCAAGCGGCGCATCAAACTGCGCCTTGCAGCAAAAAATTGCCGCGATCTCGAGATCTTGACGCTAGTGTGCGAAGCCCTTTAGCAAGGCTTGAGCAACATGATCTGCCCACCTATCATCCAGTAATAAATGGGCACTTAATATATTGACAATTTTTGAAAAAAAACTATGGGAGAGCAGTTCGTTGAAAATCAGAGTTGATTACCTCGACTTACTCGGTCAAAACCATAGCAACCATGAAACTGCTGGATGCGAGTCAGCGACTTGCAAACATTTTTTTTGTTGAGAAAATGAGGGGTGGCCAGTAGCCACAAACTGATAGAACTTGCAAAATGTGACGTAAAAATATAAATGACATCAATTTTAGAATGACGCATTGGTGTTCTAAGTGCCATATGTCTACTCAAACACACGAGGCGAGAGCTGGGGATCTACCTGATGGTAGAGTAACTTCCCCTGTTTGACCGATTGAATTAGGCAAGATCACTCCCACACACCATGAAATTAATCCCCTTAATTATTTCCGAACAATTCCTATTCAGTTCTGGGTGGAAATATACAGGCAGCGCAAGGAGATGGACGGGTACTGCTTCCCACAATGCCATGGGAACCAAACACGATCTTTTTCTTCTTCTTTGATCGCTCTGACGGTTGTCAAATATGATGCGTCATGCTGCCGTCATGCGCCTAACTAAGAAGTAGTGAGGCCCAGCAAGTTCGACTTCGGCTGGAGGAAATCTTTTTGAAAGTATTTCTTGAAAAAGGCAGGAGAATGGATCAGTAAGGCAGAAAGATAGTAGATGACAGTAAGCAAAGGGAAAAGGCAGAGTCAAAGAGAACGACAGATTAGAGGAAGTTACAAGCACAAACTTCCAGAAGGTGGGGGAACTATTTATACAAAAGACCCCCCCGGTATCCCCACGGGGAGTCTATACACGATGAACTTTCTAACGATATCAGAACCCCTGCTGTTAGGTTATAACTTAACATTCATATAACATAAACCATATTAAATTATCATACTCCAAAACTGAAAAAAAAAATTCTCAACTTTTACAAAAATACCGTCGCTGTCCGACGCTAACCGTGTATGTATCTACAAAATTTGACAAAAATAGATTCTTTACTGAAACTCCTTCCAGTGACCTCACGCAGGTCTTCTATAAATATCTTGTGTCTGCGACCAATGAAAATGCTCAAATTTGTCACATGATACCACGGAAATAATCGTGTATGTGGCGGGTTGTTGCTGGTTTTGACGCGATAAGCGTGTAACTGGTCACGCTAAACATGTAACTGCCGGCAGCTGTCGTATCTCCCATTGTGAGAACAATGCACTAACTTTGTGACTAACCGTGTAACTGAATTATCACAAAAATTTTGGGTGTTAATGCAACTTTTATAGTGTCACATGTTTACTCATCGGTAAAGAAGAAGGGTCAAGCGTATATCAAATGGGGATTGACTTTGTAGCAGGCAACAATATGGTTTTTGATGCTCCTGTAAAATCACTGATTGTGTAAATACACGGTTAGCGTCGGACAGCGACGATACATGAACACAACATTCAATATTCTGTGGTAAGGTCGCATATAATGACAGACATGTGTAATTCCACATCAATTCCCCTGTTTTTGTTTGGGATGAAAAGCAGCGTGAATATCAAATCACCCAATAGCTGTAAAGCGAAAAATATAAATAACCGACAGCAGGTCGGGGCTTGGAGCTGACTCCCCCTTGTCCTGTTGCCATGAATAAAATTCTGCTTAATGTCCTCTGGTCCGGAACAGACACATATGGGACATTAGTAGATATACAGATGGTGGGAACGATCCTGGAGGCAATGCCCGGAGGCAGTGCAACACCATGAAAGTCCTGAATTTTTAACAATACAGATGTGTATATTGTATCCAGTGGCCAGTGTGAGCTCACATAGAAATACAACAAAAAGCACAGATCATGTGGTGTAAAACATCGTAAGACATGACCCGCTCCTTGCAAAACTCAGTCACCCACTCTTTCCTAAGGCTGCCTGTGCAAAGAATTTAATAATTACAAAAATATTAAAAACAGTGGAACCTCCCTTATAAGACCTTAAAAAATCATCCAAAATGAGGTCTTATGGGGAGGGGTCTTAAAGGGAGGTAATTTTAATACTTACAAAGGACAATGTCTCAGAGAAGTAGGTCTTATATTGGAGGGAGTCTTATAATAGGAGGTCTTAAAGGGAGGTTCCACTGTAGTTGTCAACCACAGCTGTCTGTATATCTGCCTTCTTACATCATCTTTGATAAAGACTGTTTAACTCACTCTGCACAGGCCAGTTGTTTCCCCTTACAACCATTTTGGATGGGCGATTTGACTAGGTTCCGAAACACATCACCACAAAAAAGTTACGAAAAGTTATGGACTGATACTTTCAGACAAGATTACTAACACCATGCACTAACCGATCGTAAAATATCAGATTCCATAACTTTGTCGTTTGTCTCCTATTGACGAGAACAGCCAACACATAGAAATAAGGAAAATGTCACATTCCGATCTTTGACCCCCCCCCCCCCCCCCTCTACAGCAAACCTGAATGTAAAGTCTGCAATGATTGGTTGATTTCAAGAGACTGCAATGATTGGTTGATTTCAAGAGAGGCAAGGTCAAAGAAAACTGAAAGTAGGTTATGACGTCGCACTTGAAAGTTGGTTACACACCAGAAATCAAAACTTCTTGACAACTCTCATGAGCCGGACCCGGCTAATTCGTCCCGAGTGAGTTAAGAAGGCAATCCCAGAAATTTGTATTTGTATTATGTTTAGTCACGGAGATGAGTCTCTGTGAAATTCAGGCTGCTCCCACCTGGAGAGCACATCACCGCTGTGCAGCGCTACCCTTTTCTTTTTCTTGTATGTGTGTGTGTGTACTCTGGAAGCCTACCTATCAATTTGGTACACACCAGGCAGCACTAGCAGTCATTTCATAGAAATACTCTACAACTAAGCGTTGATGATGATGATCTCTACAACTAAGCATTCATGATGATGATGATCTCTACAGCTAAGCATTGATTATGATGATGATCTCTACAACTAAGCATTGATGATGATGATCTCTTCAACTAAGCATTGATTATGATGATGATCTCTACAACTAAGCATTGATGATGATTATCTCTACAACTAAGCATTGGTGATGATGATGATCTCTACAACTAAGCATTGATGATGATGATCTCTACAACTAAGCATTGATGATGATGATCTCTACAACTAAGCATTGATGATGATGATCATGATCTTTACAACTAAGCATTGATGATGATGATCTCTACAACTAAGCATTGATGATGATGATCTCTACAACTAAGCATTGATGATGATGATCTCTACAACTAAGCATTGATCATGATGATCTCTACAACTAAGCATTGATGATGATGATCTCTACAACTAAGCATTGATGATGATCTCTACAACTAAGCCTTGATGATGATGATGATTTCTACAACTAAGCATTGATGATGATCTCTACAACTAAGCCTTGATGATGATCTCTACAACAAAGCATTGATGATGATCTCTACAACTAAGCATTGATGGTGATCTCTACAATTAAGCATTGATGGTGATCTCTACAAGTAAGCATTGAAGGAGATCATAAAAGGGTTTTGATCTTCCACATCCCAACTTTCCTAAACATGAAAATGGTTATAAATGGAATCAGGCCCACCCCCTGATTTGAAAACAAGGCTTACTATATATTCTGTTTTGCGCAAAATTGTAATTTAGATATCACCCATCACATTTTCGCATTCAAGATTTTCACTGTGAAGCAAACATTTCTCTGGGGAAAGGGATAGGGTTAGGATCAGCCTAGGGTTATTGTCATGAAACTGAAAGAGCCAGACTTCGAGATTGAGAGTCGCAAACACAAGGGAGGTGTTTAAACTACAACTTAGCCTTATTGTTTTGCTTATATGTGTGAGTGGTAGATTTAATTCATCAAAACTTTTAAATTTTGTTTTCAAATTTGCGTTTTCGTCCCAGAGTTTTGAGTTCATTAATGTTAGGTGCATTCTTTATGTTAATTGGTAGATTAACCAATTTACGTCATTGGAGGCATTCAAAAGAGGCATCCACAAACACCTCCGCTGTAACTAAAACCAGGGAACTAGGGGCCATAGATCAAAGTAGTGGTAAATGAAGGGCAGGAGCTGTGCCGGTCGGGGTTCGCCCCCGGGGACCGCTATGGTAGCCGGATTGGTCTTGCCCAGATACTACGAAATAAAGGCTATGGTCTACTTTTTTTTCTTTTCTTTAAAAAAAAATAAAAAAAATAATACAGATCCACACCAGGTTTTATTTTATGTTTCCTTTCCTTTCCATTAGACTACTATCTCCTCAGCTTTCTAATTTCTTGTCTTCTTACTACCCCCCGAAGTGCAGCAGAATCTTCAGCCTGATGAAGTTGGCTGCCTGAGGCGAAGAAGACTGTTGGGGAGGCAGAGGGAAAGGGGCGAGTCCCACAATCTCACAGTTCTTTCAAATTAAAGATGCTTCCCATATCAGAAGCAAGTTTCAAGTTTCATCCGTTTCTTTCTAGAATGTTCACTCCATGTCAAGCATGTGTGGTCATAAAGATTAATATGTGGTACGTTGTGGTACACCTGATCAATTTGCAAGAGTTATTTCCCTTAGTGCAAAAATGCGGAGCATATACTTTGCATTCACACAACTCTTTTCGAAACCATTCAGTCTTTCTCCATCCATTCTCGCCATTCATTTTGCTGTAAACATCACCAGTTGCGCGCAAGAGCATGCTCAGCAGCGAAACCTCCGTTCTTGAACATGGTTTCAGCAATTTGGCGATAGCTCTCGTTCATGTTGTTGACGCTTCCTGCAAGAAAAGAGAGGAAACAAGAAATCATTTAGATTTCTTTGCTCAAAACTAAATACCGTATTTTAAAGACTATAAGTATAAGGCGATACTTTTTTTCCCAGACTGAGACCCCTGAGCCTTATAATATGACTACTAAAATTGTAAGAAAATATAATAACAGAATCTGGATATTGTGTAAAAATTTTGGGGTGCGCCTTATAATCAGGTGCACCTTATAGTCGAAAAATGCGGTACTCAGGAGCAGATCAAAACAAGAATTGAAAACTATGCTTGTCATACAACTTTATAAAAAAAAATCTGTTGATTCTTCAAAAATCCAATTGTATCAATGGATGTTGTTATGATTGTAATAATCAAATCAAATGATTTATCTAGTATAGTCATACAGTGGTACACCTCTACTACGAAGCTCGCAAATGCGACTTCTCCTCACATACGACTGATTTTTTTTCCTCCCGAACACATTCCACAATATATCCTATGCCGCAAATACGACTTTTCCTGAGTTCCGACTTACGACCCGATTTCAGGGTTGAGATGCGACCGCAATCTTATCTTTTTGCAGTCAGTTTCATGCAAATCAATCTCTCGATGAAAAGTAGTCAGAAATGTAAACATGGAACATCCATTGGATGCGTGCCCCCTAACTTTTGCTTGGAGAGTTACGCCCCGTGTACTCATGCGACTTGTAGAAGGGCCCGCTACTCTCTGTTCTTCTTCAAGTCAGTGATCGATATGGCGACTCGGAAAAGAAAACAATTGACATTGGAAGAACGCGTCCGTGTTGTGGAAAGAAGTGAGAAAGGGGAGACTGTGATCACAATTACGAACTCGCTCAGTGTCGGCAAAACACAGATCCAAAACATAATCAAGGATAAGGAGTCGATTAAATCACGATGGGAAAGTGGCGAGTGTGGGAGCAGGAAACTAGCGAAAGTAAGGAAAACAGAAACCATATTCATCGACGAGAAAGTTTGGGACTGGTTTTGTGATGCAAGATCACGCAACATTCCAGTGACTGGAAAATTAATCCAGGAAAAGGCACTCTGTGTAGCTCTCGAATGTGGCCTGGATGATTTTATGGCCTCAAATGGATGGCTGCGCCGTTGGACTCAGCGTCACAACGTTCACAATGCTGTGCTCAGTGGTGATCATGCGGAGGTTAGTGCGGAGGCTGTGGATGATTGGAAGAAAAGACTTTCCACAATTTGTGAAGGTTACAAACTTGAGGACATTTTCAATGCTGATGTAAATGTACTTGTTCTACAGTAATTTATTATACTTTGTGGATTTCTCAGTTCTTCTCGTGTGCTCAATAAAATTACACTAGTATTCATCAACAGTGTTAAAAAGTGTTTTATTTCATTTTGTTCCACGATGCTTGCTTAGTTCTGTACTCTGTACTAAGATGTCACATGTTTGGGTCTCTAATAAGACCACCCCTCAGATAAGACTTTTTTTTCACCGCACTTTCAAGGTCTTATTAGAGGGGTACCACTGTATTTTTTTCTAATATCAATCAACTAGGCAATTATCGCCTTCTTAGGAATGGCTTCAGGTGTGCTAGATCAAAAGAAGCTTGAGTTTACAGCAAAGCAATTCGGAAGCTGCGCTGTAGTTTGACTCACTCACGCTTTGATCCAGATTTACCCTTGTGATTTGCTAGAACATTGAGTGTAGCTTTGAGCTGGAACTCGGAATCTTCTTCTTCTACGTTTGCTCAGACAGTTTCCTGTCATATGAGCGTAGATGCGTCATGCTGCCGTTATGCGCCTAACTAAGAAATAGTTAGGCCCAGCATGTCCGACTTTGGCTGAAGAAAGTTTTGTAAGAATTCATATAAAAAAGGCAGGAGAATGGACCAGTAAGACAGAAAGATAGCAGATGACAGTAAGCAAAGGGAAAAGGCAGAGTCAAAGAGAGTGACAGAATTAGAGGAAGTTACAAGCACAGAACTTCCAGAAGGTGGGGGAACTATTTGGACAAAAGATTCCCCGGTATCCCCAGTCAGAATGAGACGTACAGGAGTAGTGCCATGCCACAGGAAGATCCAGAATATGGGACAGAAAACAAAAGAAGTCGGGCATGCCTAGGACAACTCACCTGCTGCCAACTCTTTCAAATTGTACTCGATGCGCTGATTAGCTTCGTAACAGAACGTCTTTGCCAGCATCATCTGTTCACACACATACACATCACACACACACACACAACACACACACACAACACACACATACAAACACGCAAGTAATACCAGACCTGTTTACCCCCTACACAAGTCTTGAGTAGTCTGGATAGCTGAAATGAGTAGTTTGGGTGTCAAATGTGTAGTTTTTATTCATTAAACCATCAAACAATGTTCACTGAAAATGAGTAATTAGATAATTATTTTCAATTTTGAATAGTAGAGGTCCAAATAGAGTAGAATACTACTCGAAAAGAGTAGAATAAACAGGTCTGCGCAACACACAACTTGGTTTTCATAAAATTACCGTACCATATTTTTCTGACTATAAGGCGGTACGTTTCCCCAGACTGACACCCCTGCGCCTTATAATATGACTGGTAAAATAGTAAGAAAACATAAGAACAAAATCTGAATTTTGTGTTAAATTATTGGGGGTGCGCCTTACAGTAAGGCGAGTCTTATAGTCCGACAAATACAGTACATAAATCAAATACCTCCACAGATGAAATGAAAATGGCTAATAGTCGAGCAACAAACACTGAAGGTGCCTACAGATTTTGCAATGAAAATGGCATAGGTTCTTGCTAATTCACTTGGAAAACCAAATAAACTTCTTTTTTTTTAATCTTCTACTACAAAAAACGGCACACCGCTGATAAAAGTTCTAAGAGTTACACAAATGTAGATGCTTAAATTAGCATATGTAATTATCAGCAAAGCAACAGTACCACATCAATGTGGGAAAAAATCCTGATATCCCGAGGCCATCATAGAACACAGTCATATTTAAACTGAAAATACATGTATCTGATTCTGTTAGTTAACTATCTTGAATAACTATCTTGATTATTAAAAAACTTTTGGGACTTTCCTGGTATTGCAGTACCTCCAGGATCGTCCCACTATCTTTACAGTAATTAATGTCCCATACGACATAAACAAACTTTCATCTGATCCTGTTCCTACTGAAACCGAACACCAACATACTATATTGATTTCTGCAAGACCCAGGATAATTTCTCCTATTGATTTCCTTGTTTCAGGACAGTTTGTCCTTTCCCTTTTTCCATTCTCAATGCATCACTGGTGCCTTAAAAATGCTATCTATTATCATCATTGTCAGTCGTTTCCAACCATGACTGCCAGATAGCAGAGGGGTGCAGATGCTATTCCGGCGGGCTGGGCAAGAATTTGTTTATAGTGGAGATGCCTTGCCCAGGGTGCATCCCCACTCTCTCGGCCGACGCGATTTGAGAACAGCCGGCGTTGGGAAAGGTCCCCAAAGGCCAGCCCGTCCCATTGGCTGCAGCATCAGAGCCGGTGCAAATGCCCCCCCGTTTGACAGTCATAGTATTCCACAAAAAACTAAACTGTACCATGACTTTTCATTATAGAAAATCATCAATTGTACAGCTCTCATGTTACTGTTGGCCCCTACTACAGGCTAATGTCAACCAATGATAAAAGCCATTTGTATTATCATCATTAGGCAGGGGCGGATCGGGAAGGGGATTCCTGGATAAAAAAAATGTCCGGGGGGGGGGGTCATACCCCCAGACCTCCCCTATAGCAAAATAGGCGCTTTGGGTGGTCAACTTTGGGACCTACCCCCATAAAAAATTGATGTGATCCTCCCCTGTTAGGGGGCTGCACAGTGGCCTACCTCATGGTCAGCGTTGCGCAGGCCGATGCAGTAGGATCTGGAGGCCCGACCAAGCACAGCGGTGGTCCCGTACAGGTCGATGGAGATGTCTGCCAGCCGCTTCAGGTCCATCTGCTGCTCGATCACATTCTGCGCCCAACAACCAACAACACATAGTCAGGCATGAGATTCAATAATGGTCAAGGCTCAAAAGCGGGGGTCGGGGGATGGGGGATGGGGGCAGAAGAACCTCCTTGACCTTAAAAGTGATGCTTTTTGTGTGTGTGTGTGTATTTTATTTATTTATTTATTTATTTATTAAGACAACTTTCATAGCGCCTAATCTTTAAGCTCTAAGCGCTTTACAGAAATCACTAAAATAAACACAATGAACAAAAAGTATACATCAAACATTGACCAACACCCCCCTTCCCTGATCCCTCAGTCAATTTCTCAATCACGCCCAAATAATGAATGACATAATCTACAGTACACTTTCGCAACCAACTTGAAACACTCATACTGATGGACGCTTAAAGACGCCCAGGCCACACTATTAACAAATCACACTCACACCCACACTTATAACGATAGAGAGAGAAAGAGAACGAGAGAGAGAAAGAGAAAGAGACAGACAGACAGACAGACAGACAGAGACAGACAAAGACAAGAGACGGAGACAAGCGACGGAGACAAGCGTTCTTGTCAAACGGCGTCTAAATGACCAGTCCAGTTCTTGTTATGAACAGTGTCATTTTCTCCAGCTTCTGGTGGCTGCCACAGAGTTTGGACGACAGAGCCACCTGCACTGGCTACACTTCGGGTGACAGGCAGGTGAGTGATTTGGTATTGGTAGCTGGTACTTTATAGAAAGACAGAGGCGTCTGTGAAATTCGGGTTGCTCCCACCTGGAGTGCGTGTCGCAGCCAGAGGCGTGCCACTCTTTTTTAATTTGCATGTGATTTTTGTGTGACTGATAAGGAAGGAAAGGGGGCAGGGGGGTACATTTTGACCAAATGTGCCACTGGGTTTAACATGTGCTAAGTGCATGGGCACACGGGACCTCGGTTTATCGTCTCATCCGAAAGACTCCACGTTCAGACCGTACGACCTAGTGCAGAGTGCAAAAAGAAAAAACCTAGGAAAAACCCACTGTGCCCAGGTTCGAAATCAGGTTTATTGTACATGAGGCGAATGCGTTACCTCTGTGCCATCTACACCACACACACTTCGAAACATTGGTTCTTCTTCAGCGGGTGAGCGACAGGCTGGGGACTAAAGGGGATAAGGCCAGGGATGGGGAGGGAGGGGAGGCAGTTGTGATAGAAAGGAAAGGTGGCGCAAATCAGGCAGAGGCAGAGAGAGAAACAGAGAGTTGGATAGGGTTAGGAATGTCATAGTGGTGATCTCCCTTCGTCCTTAGATGACCGCAGGAGACCAACAGGAATTGTTCGGAAATAATTAAGGGGAGTAATTTCATGGTGTGTGGGAGTGATCTTGCCTAATTCAATCGGTCAAACAGGGGAAGACACTCTACCATCAGCTCTCGTAGCCTATCGACTCGAGTGTTTGAGCAGACATACAGCACTTAGAACACCGTGCGTCATTCTAAAAAATTATGTCATTTATATTTTTACGTCACACTTTGCAAGTTTTATCAGTTTGTGGCCACTGGCCACCCCTACTTTTTCTAAAAAAATGTTTGCAAGTCGCTGACTCACATCCTGCGGTTTCAAGCTTCAACGCCATTGTTGCTATGGTACTTGACCGAGTAATGGAGGTAAACAACTCTAATTTTCACGAAGTGCTTTCCCCTATTTTTTTCCGAAAATCGTCTATTGCTAATCGTGACTAAAATATGGATGCTCAAAACGTTTTTGCTTGCAGGTAAATAATAAGTCGCTTACATTGCCATGCAGGGTGAGAATTTTTTCCACTGCTGTCTGGAACCTGGCCACATTGCTCTCCAGCCTGTTGGCTTCCATCTGAAACACACGCACACAAAACACAAATGCATGAACATGCAAGCACGCAAACACACACAAACACATGGGTTCAAAGAAGTCACTATGGTCTCACTACACAGAGGTTTTTTTCTCTTTTGGAGGAAGTTTCTGGGTTTGCTCCTCTCTGCCTTTTTCCTGCACTGAGCTAAGCGAACTGGTGCCAGAGGAAGTTTCTAGGTTTGCTCCTCTGTGCCTTTCTCCTGCACTCAGCTAAGCGAATTGGTGCCGGGGGTAGTTTCTTGAATTTTTACTGCACTGAGCTAGGCGAATATGTGCCGTAGGAAGTTTCTGGGTTTGCTCCTCTGTGCCTTTTTCCTGCACTGAGCTAAGCGAATTTTCTGGTTTGCTCCTCTGTGCCTTTCCCTGCACTGCTAAGCGAATTGGTGCCGGAGGTAGTTTCTTGTCTTTTTCCTGCACTGAGCTAGGCGAATCTGTGCCGTAGGAAGTTTCTGGGTTTGCTCCTCTGCATCTTTTTTCTGCACTGAGCTAAGCGAATCTGCACCGTAGAAAGTTTCTGGGTTTGCTCCTCAGCGTCTTTTTCCTGCACTGAGCTAGGCGAATCTGCACCGTAGGCAGCCCTGATAGTAATTGTGTGCCTTTTAGAGATAACGACTTCTCTATCTTTGTTTACTGAACTCAGAAAATAATGGGGGCAGTGCGCTTGTGGTAGCGCACTCTCTGGATGAGAGCAGCCCGAATTTCACAGAGATAAGTTTCCGTGACTAGAATACACCAAATACCAAAACACAACACAGCGAGGGCTGAACTCACTTTCTTTTTCTTCTTCTTCGTTCCCAGGCCATATGGCCATAATGGGTAAGGTACGTATGTGTCCGGTTTTCAGTTTTCACTGGTCTCCCCGCTAGCGTAGAGCCGACACATTCTGATTTCGGAGGAGCTCAAAGGAGAAAAATAATTTGGAAGATTTTTTTGAAAAAAGGCAGGAGAATGGGCCATCAGAAAGATAGTAGACGATAGAAAGCAAAGGGAAAGGCAGAGTCAAAGAGAGTGGCAGATTAGGGGAAATTTCAAGCACAGAACTTCCAGAAGGTGAGGGAACTATTTTTACAAACGACCCCCCCCGGTATCCCCACGGGGGAACTCACTTTCAAGGAGGGGTGCAGGTCTTCATGTAGCTGCACGTTCAGAGAGGGTCCGGCGGCTCGGGATCGCATCCTTGACCAAGCAGTGGACATCAGCAGTCCTGGGTTGTTCAACGGGTTCCGCAGTTTTCTTTTTAAAAGAAATAGTACGGTCATTCATCGTAAGCAAGACAACTATCTCTGATTCTCATACACAGGTTCTTAATCTGCTTTTTGCTAGCAGCAGTCTCAAACAGATTGTCATTTTGTATAGATATAAAAAACAAACACCTAGTTTGTACAGGAGAGAAATGATTCCAAAGGACGAAGCCTTCTTTGTCAATCCAGGATTGTCATTTTGTGTTTGCAAACGGCAATCTGAAACCCAGCCTGAGCCAGGTCTCACTGGTCTCCCTGCTGCATTCAACCGACACATTCAGATTTCGGAGGAGGTCAAAGGAGAAAATTATTTGGAATTTTTTTTTTTTTTAAATGGCAGAATGGGCCAATAAGGCAGAAAGATAGTAGATGACAGAAAGCAAAGGGAAAAGGCAGAGTCAAAGAGAGTGACAGATAAGAGGAAGCTACAAGCACAAAACTTGAAGAATGTGGGGAAACTATTTGTACGAAACACTTGCCGGTATCCCCACAGGGGAGAGACTCGTGGGGGGGGGGGGTGGGCAGAGGCATCCAGCTCCCCGTATGGAGGCACGAGGCATCCACCCACTGACTGCTGTGATTTGATTTGATTCACGAGATCTGGTACTTACTTGAAAGAACCAGGCTGTGTGGGTGAAGGGTCATAAAGGCAAACTTGGCACATTCTTTTTTTGAGAATGATGCTTTGTTTGTCTCACTTTGGTTCTGACCCACGCACTGCTAGATGATTGGCATCGTAATCAACTTTGGTGGAGGGGAGTTAATTAGAAAGAGAGTATTACCCCTTTGTTCAATTTTGTTATCTCCTCTCTTGGCCTCACTATTTCATTAACCAAAATTCCTTTCGAGGCTTACCAGTTTGTTCTGTTGTGTGTTGTCTATGTGTAACATATTCAAGGCTAGAAGGCTATGCCACTCTTGGATAGATGTTGATTTGTTTGTATGTTGTCCTCTCCACCACTGTTGATGTGTACTGTGTGGGAGAAGGGTCATAAAGGCGAACTTGGCACTTTTTTTTTTGAGAATGATGCTTTGTTTTTGTCTCACTTTGGTTCTGACCCACGCATTGCTAGATGATTGGTATCGTAATCAACTTTGGTGGAGGGGAGTTAATTAGAAAGAGAGTATTAACCCATTATTCAATTTGGTACTTACTTGACCAGCTCCTTCAGCCGTTTGCCGGCGTGCTGCAGGCCTTGCAGGGCCACAAACATGCGCAGGATTTCATTGGTCCCCTGCCGCACATAATTTGTTCCTCGTCATCGTTTCATTCAGCGACTTATATACAATGGAACCTCCCTTATAAGACTTCCCATTATAAGACTCCCTCCCACATAAGACCCACTTCTCTGAGACATTGTCCTTCTTTGTAAGTATTAAAATTACCTCCCTTATAAGACCCCTCCTTTATAAGACCTCATTTGGATGATTTTTGAAGGTCTTATAGGGGAGGTTCCACTGTACTCCCCCCTGCATTTTAATTAACTAATTGCAACAAAATATTGGGCAAAGGTAAAGATGTGCCACCCCCCATGCATTTCTCGGTTAATTGTATTTTTCCGTTTTTGCCTTTCTTACCATACATAAAGCTGTATTTTAGGAACATTTTTAGCTAATTCTCTTTTTGGAATACTAACCTAACCCTAACCCTATCCCTAAACCTAACCCTACCCCCCACTATGTACTGCAGTACACCGCGATTTGTCACAGTTGTGGTTCGTTGCGTTTTTCCGTCTTATAGGGTGGGGGGTAGGGTTAGGGTTAGGGCTAGGGTTAGGGTTAGGGTTAGTATTCCAAAAAGGTTATTAGCTAAAAATGTTCCTAAAATACAGCTTTATGTATGGTAAGAAAGGCAATAACGGAAAAATAGAATTCAGCGAGATAGGTAGGGGGGGTGGCACATCTTGACCTTTACCAAATATTGGTAGCTGGTAACATTAACTCATTCGCATAGCAACGATTTATAATTATTTTAAAAAACTCACAAATCACTCCAGCCATACACACAAACAAAACATACATAAACAAAAGGAGAAATTAAAGAAGATTATGGGTTTTTACTTCAGGTTTAGACAAAGGGAAGTGGTAGATCAGACTATTTTATATATAGACTTAATATAGAAAAACTCTCCACGCCGATTGGTTACCCTACAACAAACCACTACAAAAGCAAAGTCTGAGGCAAAATTGTGGTCTAAGGGAGCGAAGCGAGTTTAGAAGTGACCAAGGTATGATGTGCAACACAGATTTACTTCCCTTGAAGCAAATGCATCAAATTGACAGCTATCTATTAATTCCGGATATATATGTCCGGAACGACTTGAATGAGTTAACATCACCTTTTTTCCGTTTCAAACCCTTCTGTGATGACAAAGTGCCAGTAACTTCTCTCTCTCTCTCCCCCATCCTTGCCCCCTTCCCTCCCTGCCCCCTCCTGTCCAGGAAAAGCATTGCAAACTTCATAAGAGACTATCAACAGAGATGTCAGAATACCGTATTTTTCGGACTATAAGGCGTATTTTTGGTATGAGACGCATCCCCGAAATGTTACCCAAATTTCAAATTTTGTTATATTTTTTTTACTATTTTATTAGTCACATTATAAGGCGCAGGAGTCTGAATCTGTGGAAAAAGGATCGCCTTATAGTCTGAAAAATACAGTAAAACCTAGAAATATTTTGGTCACCATCATTGACATTTTCACAAAATAAGAGGCCTCATAATACGAATTAAAGACAGTACCGGTAATGCATACAGAAGCTATATATATGCATGTGCATGTACAAATGGGCCATATTATGTGCGTGTGTGTGTGTGTGTGTGTGTGTGTGTGTGTGTGTGTGTGTGTGTGTGTACATGTGTGTGCATGCATGTGTTCGCGTACTTGCATGTGTGCCTGTGTCTCTGCATGTATAAATGTCTTTATCTGTGTGTACGGTTTGCGTGTTTTTCACACCCACAGAGCTGATTCTAGGATTTTGAAAAAGTGGGGGTGTTCCCCCCCTAAGAATGAAAAAGGGGGGGGGGGCAGGTCCAATGGATACGAGGGGAGGGAGGGGGGGAGGCGCCCATATTCAATCTTCGCTAGCCATGGCCACTTCTTCAGCCACTCATCTTGGAACTGGTGTTCCCTCGCACTAATGCCGTTATCTTCGGGCTGCTTCTCCGAGACTGTTGATGTAGTAGCTGTTGCAACATCTTCTGCACACTCGTTTGGCAGAGGATTTCTTTTTTTTTTACTTTGCCGCCACAAAAATCTAAGTCGAAGAGCGTCGTTGTCCGCTTCATTTTGAAGAAAATTCAACATGGCGGGTAGGACTCTCGCAACTTCTTGTCGGTGAAAAGATATGAACGCGATTGGTTGATTTACACTAACATTGTAAAAGAACCAATGAAATGTCGAGAAATCATTCATTCCTGCTCGATGCTTTCGGTTTGTGCAGACGACGGATTATACAGACGACGAAGGAATTCCTGCAGCAATCGGTAAAAAGTGCGGGCAGTTCTGCAAATATGCGGGCATCGACCCGCGCTTAGACCTGATTATTGCAGGAAGGAACAGATTTTGGGGGGATTGTACCAATCCTGCGCCCTAGAATCAGCTCTGAACCCATACCTCAAAGATGAGCATAATCCTGGCGTCTCGCAGGTATCGCTCATAGGGGTACTCCTTCATGTAGCCCAGTCCACCCAGGATCTGCAGGCATTCGCTGACCGATGTCCAGCACCCCTCAGAGCTGAAGATCTGCCGCAGCACACACTCAAAATCAGTACAGAGCTTTGGCAGCGCAAACTTCCGACAACGAAGATAACTGATTCAGGGCCTTGTGTGGAACATTAAATTTAACAAGAGTTTTTTCCAGCCTTGTGTGGACTATTAAATCTAACAAGTTTTTCCTAATTGCAATATATATAAATTCTACAACAACAAAATGAATAAACACTAAAAATTTTAAACAAATCTCATAAACACCAGCACATTCCTTAGAGCTACGGTATTTAGTTTTTTTCCCTATCAGCAAATTTTAAAGAAATTAATAAAGGGCATTAATTTGATTAGGCATCCTAAATACATGTATTCATAATGATAACAACGCAGAGCTGAGCTAGAGGTGATGACGGTTACCTTGACCATGGCGGCCTCCACAGCGCAGTCAGGCTCCTGGTACATGTCGATGATGCCCGCCGTCAGGTACGCCATGCTCTCCATCGCGTACGCCGTCACCGCCATCTTGGCAAACTTCTCCTGAACGATAGAGAGGGAAAATGGCGACATCACGGTCTAATGTTAAAAATGGCAGCATCACTATCTAATGTCAGGTACGCCAACGATGGAAAGGGGAAAATGGCGACATCACGGTCTAACGTTACTAAAATGGCAGCATCACTATCTAATGTCAGGTACGCCAACGATGGAAAGGGGAAAATGGCGACATCACGGTCTAACGTTAATAAAATAGCAGCATCACTATCTAATGTCAGGTACAGTGGAGTCCGGGTAAAACGAATTTTAACGGAACAGGTTCGTTGATCAGGATTTCGTTATGTACATGCGTTCAAACACTCAATGATAACCGAAAACATAAACTTGTTTGGATCGTCTGTCTTAATCACGGGATGTACAAGGCTTGAAGTAGTTCAGCAGTGTTGTCTGACGCTGGTCTGTTTTGGCACACTTTTCAACAAGTTTGTCCATTAAGTGACAACACATCACACAAATTTAGTTTGTTATAGGCTTTCACGAACTTTTCGATCTTTATTTTGAGCGCGAATTGTAAAGCGACCTTGAAAAAACGAATGATCTGTAGGAAGCCTAGACCTAGCAGACGACCCAGTGTGAATCTAAATGAGTTCACGCATGCGCAGTTCATATTTTCCAACTTCCTTCCTCTTGACAACACTTTCTAGCTTGGAGTTTGAAGGCCTAGGTTTTTGCAGCGCATCGCACAGGCTGAGTTCGTTATAGGCTATTTTTCCAAGTAAATAAAATTATCCTGGGGCGTAGAACATGTGTTCGTAAAAAGCGGATGTTCGTTATTTCAAAAGGATTTTTTGTTCGTTATACCCATGGCTTTGCAAGTGACAAATAGAAGGGCATTTGCCGGGAAATTGAAGTCAGTTCGTTAATCCAAATTTCGTTAAAAGCGAGTTCGTTATAGTTGGACTCCACTGGGGAAAATGGCGACATCACGGTCTAACGTTAATAAAATAGCAGCATCATTATCTAATGTCAGGTACGCCAACGATGGAAAGGGGAAAATGGCGACATCACTGTCTAACGTTAATAAAATAGCAGCATCACTATCTAATGTCAGGAATAAAATACGCCAACGATGGAAAGGGGAAAATGGCGACATCACGGTCTAACGTTAATAAAATAGCAGCATCACTATCTAATGTCAGGTACGCCAACGATGGAAAGGGGAAAATGGCGACATCACGGTCTAACGTTAATAAAATAGCAGCATCATTATCTAATGTCAGGTACGCCAACGATGGAAAGGGGAAAATGGCGACATCACGGTCTAACATTAATAAAATAGCAGCATCATTATCTAAGGTCAGGTACGCCTTTGCTCTCCATAGCATAAGCCGTCACCGCCATCTTGGCAAACTTCTCCTGAACGATAGAGAGGGAAAATGGCGACATCACGGTCTAACGTTAATAAAATAGCAGCATCACTATCTAATAGGTACGCCAACGATAGAAAGGGGAAAATGGCGACATCATGGTCTAACATTAATAAAATAGCAGCATCATTATCTAAGGTCAGGTACGCCTTTGCTCTCCATAGCATAAGCCGTCACCGCCATCTTGGCAAACTTCTCTTGAACGATGAAACATGGCGACATCACGGTCTAACGTTAATAAAATAGTAGTAGAAGTAGTAATTAGGGCTAGAAGTGGGCCTCGCGGCCCTTTTACACACTTTCTCGTTTGTGACTTTGATTTGTTTCAAGGTGGCTTGCTTTCTACAGCTAAACTATAAAACTTAACAAAAATATGGAATGGACTTTTTCTTCCCCTTTCTTTATTCATCGAAAGTAGTATAAAAATTTGACATCATTGTGTCTTTGTTCAGAAGATTTTTGAATATATTTATGTTAGATGCAGCCTTAATGTTAGTTGACAAATTATTCCAGTATTGAACAACTCGGTTAGAAAAGTAAAAAAATGTCAGTTTCACAGACTGAACTTCTTTGTTTATATCAATGGGGCAGAATCTTACACGAAATTTGATACATTATTGTCAGTTTGAAAACTTTATACACCAAAATTCTGTTCTGATATTAATGGGGTAAGTTCTTACATAAATCTGTTACGTTATTGTCTTTTAAAAAAAAATTCTAAATATACAAAAGTGTGATAGAATTCAACACAATGTTGTTCATTTCTGGAAGGAAATAAAAAACTGTTAAAGCATTTAAGTTTGACACATAATTTTCCGTTCAGAACATTTCCTTATGAAAAAAACACATGAAGTTCCACACGCACGCACACTCACCACACAGACAGACACTTAGACAGAGATACACACGCTTTATCCAACTTTTCCCAAGAGTTTTTTTTTTACTGCTACATGCAATTTAAGCCAGGTGCTTAATCCTGTGCATCAAACAAACGGTCATACCTTAATCAAGCCAAACTCTGACAGATGACGGCCAAACTGTTTTCGTGTGCACGCATGCTCAGCTGTCCAGTCTGAAAACGAAGCAACAACAACAAACTTTTTATTTATTTATTTGCTTAGCCAATTACCATACAAAACCCAGTTCAAGCCAATCCACAAAAAAAGGTGCATAACTATTAACTGTAAGCTACACAAAAATCACCCTAACAGCCAGCAAAATGATTACGGTCGTGCAGTGATGCACAGAGAATGGAAAAGTGATATGACAATCTGTCCTAAACAACAAAATCAATAGAACAAATTTCAATTAAGAAATGTAAATAGAATACAAATTTGTGTTTGTTTTACTCCAGTATCATATAAAATAAATACAGACACCTGAGGAAAATGTGTGAATTTGACATCATTTTATCACAAATGAACACTGAAGATGTATTCACACATGCACAAACACAAATGTGCACACACAAATACACACACACACAAACACAAACACACACACTTACTGATCAGCTTCTTGAGGACCCCGGCCCCTGAACTGCCCATGCTGAACCGCCCACTGTTGAGAATGTTCATGGCCAGCTGTGAAAGACACGGTAACAGTTGTCACACAATCAGTGGTCACAACAGAATGTTCATGGCCAGCTGTGAAGGACACAGTAACAGTTTTCACACAATCAGTGGTCACAACAGAATGTTCATGGCCAGCTGTGAAGGACACAGTAACAGTTGTCACACAATCAGTGGTCACAACAGAATGTTCATGGCCAGCTGTGAAGGACACAGTAACAGTTGTCACACAATCAGTGGTCACAACAGAATGTTCATGGCCAGCTGTGAAGGACACAGTAACAGTTGTCACACAATCAGTGGTCACAACAGAATGTTCATGGCCAGCTGTGAAGGACACGGTAACAGTTGTCACACAATCAGTGGTCACAACAGAATGTTCATGGCCAGCTGTGAAGGACACGGTAACAGTTGTCACACAATCAGTGGTCACAACAGAATGTTCATGGCCAGCTGTGAAGGACACAATAACAATTTTCACACAATCAGTGGTCACAACAGAATGTTCATGGCCAGCTGTGAAGGACACAGTAACAGTTGTCACACAATCAGTGGTCACAACAGAATGTTCATGGCCAGCTGTGAAGGACACGGTAACAGTTGTCACACAATCAGTGGTCACAACAGAATGTTCATGGCCAGCTGTGAAGGACACAATAACAGTTGTCACACAATCAGTGGTCACAACAGAATGTTCATGGCCAGCTGTGAAGGACACGGTAACAGTTGTCACACAATCAGTGGTCACAACAGAATGTTCATGGCCAGCTGTGAAGGACACAATAACAATTTTCACACAATCAGTGGTCACAACAGAATGTTCATGGCCAGCTGTGAAGGACACAGTAACAGTTGTCACACAATCAGTGGTCACAACAGAATGTTCATGGCCAGCTGTGAAGGACACGGTAACAGTTTTCACACAATCAGTGGTCACAACAGAATGTTCATGGCCAGCTGTGAAGGACACAATAACAGTTGTCACACAATCAGTGGTCACAGCAGAATGTTCATGGCCAGCTGTGAAGGACACATTAACAATTTTCACACAATCAGTGGTCACAACAGAATGTTCATGGTCATAATGGTCACAACAGAATGTTCACGGCCAGCTGTGAAGAACACAGAATGTTCATGGCCAGCTGTGAAGGACACGGTAACAGTTGTCACACAATCAGTGGTCACAGCAGAATGTTCATGGCCAGCTGTGAAGGACACAATAACAATTTTCACACAATCAGGGGTCACAGCAGATTGTTCATGGCCAGCTGTGAAGGACACAATAACAATTTTCACACAATCAGGGGTCACAGCAGAATGTTCATGGCCAGCTGTGAATCAGTGGTCACAACAGAACGACTGGGCAACCCATCAAGGCAAGAGCGCACTGCTTCTCTTTTGTACATCGCTGTATATAAGAAATGCTGATAAAGAGCTGAGAATCAGAATCACTTACGACAATGTGGGTTTTTTAAATTGTATTCTATTTACAGGACTTAGTTTGTTCCTGTGTGCCTTTTCTCTGTGCAGGCCTAGGCAGATTGGTATCATAGACAGCCATGAAAGGAGTTATGTTCAATTTTCACACAATCAGGCACTCACAGCAGAATGTTCATGGCCAGCTGTGAATCAGTGGTCACAACAGAACGACTGGGCAACCCATCAAGGCAAGAGTGCACTGCTTCTCTTTTGTACATCGCTGTATATAAGAAATGCTGATAAAGAGCTGAGAATTAGAATAACTTACGACAATGTGGTTTTTTAAAATTGTATTCTATTTACATTTCTTAGTTTGTTCCTGTGTGCCTTTTCTCTGTGCAGGCCTAGGCAGATTGGTATCATAGACAGCCATGAAAGGAGTTATGTTCCTTTTACAATTAGGCACTTAAACTTAGGATAATAAGTTATTTTTCTTCTTTCCTGTAGAGCAACCACAGTCACTTCTGACTATTCTGTCGCTGTAACTTTAGGGGAATCTGCGGAAATGCACACTGAGGTACTACGAATAAGAATAAAGTTGACAGTAGAAGAAGACAGAAAGCCTGGCCCAGCCAGCCAGGTTCCGTTGAGGCGGTTAAAGTGAACACAGGACAACAGAAATGCCATTCCAATAAACAAAGGAAGCATTTGTGATATATGTCTTTCCCTGAAGGCCTAGCCACACTGCGTACGATTTGACCCCAATTCGATACGATTGTGACGATGTCTGTGAGTCATGATTCATGTCAAATACTTCCGTCTAAAAATAACTCTTACTATTTTTGTTGACAATACTCATGTTGACCCAGCAATACACGAATCAAATAAAATGTCAGCCTTGGCGTATAGCTTATATCAACTGGTCAGACACAGTGTACAGGAGACAACAAATATAGTGAACATAACAAGTAGGATTTCATCAGATTATTTAGACAGTAGAATTTCACGTCAATCATGCCTCACAAGCATCAAAATCGGACGGTAGTGAAGAAGAAATTCTGCTTAACGTCCTCCGGTCTGGAACAGACACATAAGGGACATTAGTAGACATAAAGATGGTGGGAATGATCCTGGAGGCAATGCCCGGAGGCAGTGCAACACCAGGAAAGTCCCAAATTTTTAACAATGCAGATGTGTATAAGTATAAAGTAATCGAATCGTATGCAGTGTAGCAGGCCCTTATGTGTGAAGAACAGTCTGTGTGCCACTACCAGTGTCTAGATATCTTGGATATTACAGGTTTCTCATTCCAGCATTTTTACCTTGAATCCTGTTCCAACCTCTCCAAGGACGTTTTCCACAGGAACAGGCGTGTTTTCAAAATGAACTTCCACAGCTGAAAAACAAATGCAAAACATGTGTACATGAGCACACACACATGCATGCACACACACCACACACACACACACACACAAACACATGCACACACACATAAACACACATACAAACACACATACAAACACACACAAACACACACATTATTGTTCTGAGCCATCCCGTAACGAAATGTGTTCTGAACTAACACAAGATTACTTCAGTTGTTGTTTTTTAAACAATGCTAAAAATTCCAAACAACAAAGGTTTTCTGATAATGTATAAACTTTATAGATTCATAACACAAATTAACCATAGAAGAAATGTAGGCCTACATATCAATAATTATATGAACATCTTATTTACACTATAAAAGCACAGGCTTTTAATGATTTAAACACGAAAGTCAAACTCACTGTTTGAGCCACGGATGCCCAGTTTGTCTTCCGGTTTGCCATTGGTCACTCCCCCAAAGCCTCGTTCAACGATGAAAGCTGTCACTTTGTCTTTCTTCTCTCCCTGAAGACAATACCATTGACAATGACATTAACATTTAACTCCTTCACTACTCTGTTTGTCATAGATGATGTCATAACTTTTGATGTCATAGCCCTGGAATGATGGTTTTTGGTTTCAACAAGACAGGAAAGATATATATATCTCGACCATTTTCTCAGATTGAGTCTGACGGGTCTCCTTTAAATTTTATAACAAGAAAATCGGTAGTTTCTCAGTTTTCCTCTAGCAGTGAAGGGGTTAAAGACATTAGGTAAACAAGGCAACAAATAAGAAAAATAAATGAAATCTGCAGACAACCAATTTTTTTTTTAAACTACATATATTACAGCAACTGCCAAATGAAGTACCATTCATTTACTACAAGCATAGCAAAAAAAGGTTAAAATTGCTTTTGAAATAAAGCATGACACATAATAAACAGTTGCCACGTATTTTGCAGCTTCAAAATTTGAGCACTTAATTTTCCTTTAAATAAAAAAAAACCCACCAAAAAACACAAGCTTACGTTTACCACCACTTCCGTCTTAGCAAAAACAGTAAACAAATCGGCCAGGCCTCCGTTTGAAATCCAGATCTTTCCTCCGTTCAGCAGGAACGTTTTTCCATCATCGGACAGCGTAGCTCTGGTCTGGATGGAAGCGGCATCACTTCCGCTGACAAACGAAAGAGTGCAGAGTGTGGATAGGATGGAAACAGCGTCTACGCATTTAACTACCGTACTTTTCGGCTCACTAGGCGCTGCTGTGTATAAGGCGAATAGGGCAATTTTCAAGAAAAATCTGACAAAATCCAAGTAAAAGGCGCCCTCGTTTATAAGGCGATACACACCTCGCAACAGAAAGTCGAAGTTTGAAGCCCGTACACGTCTTGTAAACGATTACCGACCGCCATTATTGTTGTCGTAAACGAGAGTTGGCTCCCTTCTCAAATAATCGAAACTTCCGTTTTTGCGACTTCCGGTTGCTGTGTTTGGCCAATTCTTCGCGAAAACTGGTAGAATTGCTCTACAACGATGGTTTTTACATCCAATGAAGGGTTGTGGCATCTGTTGGACGGTATCTCGGACAACAGGGATTTTTAAGCATTTTTATCGTGAGTATTCGTCGTATCGGCGACTCGTTACCACTTTCGATGTTGTGACTCACACTGTCATAGTAGACTGTACTGAGTACGGCAATCGTTGCCTCTCTTCTCACGATTTTGTTCACTAGGCGCATAGGTCGAAATTGGAGAAAAAAATATCGCCTTATAGTCCGAAAAATACGGTATCTATCTACAATTATACAGGGATTATTCAATTAAAAAAAAGCAAGAGCAATGTTCTGCTAAGTAGACACTGAAATGCAGTAGTAGTAGTAGCAACAGTAGTAGTAGTAGTAGGCTAGGGACTAAATAAGCCGTCAAGCTTTTTGGCAGTCCCATCGTATCATCAAACTTGGATATAGCTTTGGTCAAGGTGCTATACGGTCGAATTTTCCTATCATGCAATTTGAATCAATACTTCTAAATATATTTATAAAAATTTGGATGATTATCTAGACGATTTTTGAATGTATTAGTATTAAAGAAAACAATAACTTTTTTTTCTTAACAGCATGCAATGTCAAGAACCAAGATTTTTTTTAAATCTTCATGTATGTTTGAGTGTATATTTGCCTAAATGTCTGATCATCTCTGTGTAAAAATCTGAAGAGACAATTTAGTGAATTAGCTCATCTAGCTGCTCAATTTGACTATCCATTGTTTCAATATAATACA
>CM065696.1:25679394-25717623 GCA_017654935.2 Phymorhynchus buccinoides
AAGCAGCTAGTCACCTTGCCCTTGGGCAGTTGTCAGTGTCACCAAAAGCCTAAATATACTAAAGGGCCAGCCACACACATACGAATCATGTCTGAGTGCTATGCGATTTTGACCAGGTCAAAGATATTCTAAAAGGGTAAGATGGATTACTTAAAAGCTCGGCGAACCGGGCTGATAGAGTTATCGTTAGTGCGGACGTGCACACTATTCACAGTGGAGGCTATCCAAAAACTCGGACTGGAACTTGAACGGAGAATTCAACTGGCCTATCGATGTGTAAAATGTGTCATGTTTCAAAGGGACATAACCAGTGTTTCTGTCCTCACTACTCATATAGGGAAAAGAGACCGGATGTTTATCTTCCCCTGTACAGTCTTTGACCAGGTGAGTCATGAATCAAGTGAAATACATTCGTTTAAAAATAATTCTGCTATTTTCGGTCACTATACTCTAGTAGACCCAATAATATATGAATTTCCCGTGCTTTATGACTCACATCGTCAAAATCGCATCACATTCAGATACAATTCGTATGTGTGTGGCTGGCCCTTAAGAGTGAAAACTCTGCAGCTGACTGAAGCCGGTTTTTTTTTACTCCCACCCTTTCACCTACACTACAGGTGGGGATCGTTGTGAACTCACTCACTGCCTACTGTTACCATACTGAACACTTCCCACCTGGAAGGTGGTGAAGCTTTTCACATTTCTTCCTCTCGTGAGAAAGTTGACTTCATTCTTTGCAAGGTTGGTAGGCTGCGAAGAAATCACTCTTTAGATTTAGGTTTTTTTGGTGTCACTAACTTCAGGATCTATGGAAAGTGAAAGTACTACCTTAAGGCCATAATACATGTCAATTATGCTATAGCAGCCTAAATGATAACTTTTTAACTTGTCAATAGCCCTATCCTACAACCAAGTAAGAAAGTTTGGACGAGTGATGTCCCTTGCGTGCCCGGGTGAATTCCGGTCACACACACACACACACACACACACACAGTGACACACACACTATGACAGTAAAGAGAAAGAGGAGCCGCTGTAGCTCAGTTGGTAAGTCCGAGTCGCTAGCTCGTAATCCGTCATGGTTTGCGAGTTTTCCGTGGGTAGTTTGTGCACTTTAACAAGTACTTTGCCGGAAATCACCTGCGACACACCAGAGCAGGGGCAGATAACGCTAATTGATTGAGTTTCAGGAAAGGGCTATAGGATGAGGCCCTATTTTTACCAAGGCAAAAATGAGAGTTTATGCAATGTACAGTGTTGAAGGCCTTTACAAAAAGTGTCATGTAATGGACAGTTGTGTAGTAGCATCTATCCTCCATTCCAGACCAAAATCTTAGTGCTTTATAACCCAACATGATGTTCTTACTCAAGTAGAGTTAAAGAAAAAAATCACTGATGCCTATCATAAGTGTCGGTTATTCGTTTCTGAACTGATTCCTTCCTTAGTGATTGTTCTGCTCATCCGCAAATTCCTTCACTCCTCTTGTATTACTGAGAATATATTTGTCAAATAACACAGCACTGTATGTGCGCACACACGCTCACATCTGCCTCTCATACTCCCTGTAGTTCAGTAGTTGTCAGTTCACCTGTGGAATGAGTTATAGGCCCTGAGGAGCAGGAGGATGCTGATGACACACACACACACCTGTGCCCTCCACACACACACACACACCTGTGCCCTCCACACACACACACACACCTGTGCCCTCCACACACACACACGCACATCATTCCCTGTGGTTGTCAGTTCAACCTCCCCCATGGGAATAACTGTGGATCTTTCAGTACATATACTTCCCCCATGTTCTGGAAGTTCTGTGTAGGCAATTTCCTCAAATCTCCCTCTCATTGACTCTGCCTTTTCTCTTTTGTACTGTCGTCTATTATTTTGGTGCCATAGGCTAGTGACCCGTTCTCCTGCCATTATTTTAAAAAGATCTTCCAAATAATTTTCTCCTTGTTCTGCGTTCCCAGGCCATATGGCCATAATTAGTAAGATACGTATGTGTCCGGTTTTCAGTTTTCACTGGTCTCCCGCCGCATACAGCCGACACATTCAGATTTCGGAGGAGCTCAAAGGAGAAATTTTGGGGGGAAGATCTTTTTTTTTTAAAGACAGGAGAATGGGCCAATAAGTCAGAAAGATAGTAGATGATAGAAAGCAAAGGGAAAAGGCAGAGTCAAAGAGAGTGACAGATTAGAGGAAGTTACAAGCAAAGAACTTCCAGAAGATGCGGGAACAATTTTCACGAAAGATAGTCTGAAGTCGGAATGTGTTGGCTGAATGCAGTGAGAAAGAATAGTGAAAAACTGAAAACCGGACATAATACACGTTATTAAACCCATTATGGCCAGGAGAATGCAAAAAAGAAGAAGTCAGTCCACCTGTGGAATGAGGTTGTAGGCCCTGAGGGGCAGGAGGACGTTGGTGACGTAGGTGGACACCAGGGCCCCACTCTCCGGCAGGTGGCGGTGGTCGGCATAGTCCAGCCAGCCGGCGATCAGCCAGTGGCACACCATGTACTCCCGCACGTGAGAATGAAGCAACAGGCTGAACACACAGGGATGGAAACATATACATCTGTATTGTTAAAAATGTTGGACTTTCCTGGTGTTGCACTGCCTCCGGGCATTGCCTCCAGGATCGTTCCCACCATCTTTATATATCTACTAATGTCCCACATGTGTCTGTTCCAGACCTGAGGACGTTAAGCAGAATTTCATCAATGGAAACATACACAATGAATATGTATTCCAATTGGGTTGACCAACAAAATGAACACTTCCAAGGAAACATACACGATGAATATGAATTCCAATTGGGTTTAAAACCAACAAAATGAACAGTTTTAAGGAAACGTACACAATGAATATGTATTCCAAAAGGGTTGACCAACAAAATGAACACTTTCAAGGAAGCATACAGGGGTGTGGGACTACTGATAATAAAAGCAGCTTGAACCCATCCGACCCTACTCCCCCTATCCAACCCCACTGTCCAAAAAAACCCCACACCCATACCCCACCCAAAAGACAAATACTAGCCAGTGTCAACTGTCTCAAAGCACACATACATTGACACTGTCTCAAAGCACACACACATACACATACACACATTTATTATGAAGACATTTTTTACCAAATCTGGCAAATGGTGAGAAGACTTTAAACACACCATAAAATCCTGAAGAGATACAAGAAGACTGACATGCCACTCATTAATCATAGCTGGAATATCCATCGTGGCATGTACATTCCCACTGATATAAAAAAACATGACAAGACTGTTCACAGTTGTCGGGACATTATTTACCACATCTGCATGATGGTAGGGGGACATGCCGCCATGTGGCTGTACACGTTTTCCACAAAGGGTATCACCTCCTTCCACGTCCCTTGCTCAGCCAATGCCTGGATTCCAATCACCGTGGCTGCCTCCTGCACTTTATGAAGCCTGAAATTCAAACACATCCAAAAGCTTGCTGTAGCTGAAGATAGTAGTGATGATAGTAGTAGTAGTAGTAGTAGTATTTAGCTACAGCAGTTGTTGTTGCTGATTGCTATGTGCATTTTTACCAGAGTCTGACTGGTATTGTTTTGTTTTGTCTGCTCATGTTATTGAATTTTTGCTTCATGTTTTTATTCCATTTCAATTCTGTGTAAAGCGCCCTGTAGCCTACATTCTCCTCATTATTATTAAGAGGTCTGACACAGTACAAAACCCCTAACAAAGAACACTGCTCAGACCAGGCTAGTTTTCTAGCATGCTATAAGGTTTGCAAAGTACAATGGAACCTCCCTATTAAAGAGTTTCCCTATTACGACTCACTCAGTCTAACTCTAAGATGTGACCCAAACATTTTTCACTAATAATTATTTTTTCCCTTCATATCCAGACTGCTAAGTGTCCACCTCCCTATTAAGATCCCTATTAAAGGCGGACCCTGACAGATGGGTTTTTGCAAGAAACACGTCGAGATCACCATGAAAACACCATTTACAGAGATCGCAACACTCACTTTGCTCTGGTTTCCTATAAAAACCATTGTGGTTGAAGCTTTTTCTTTTGTGTAGTGCAGTAAAAAATGAAGAAGCTATTTCCTTTGTTGTGTGTGAAACTCATTTAGATAAACTGAATTTTTCAAGGTCTTAATACTAATACTGTAATAGGGAGGTTCCACTTTATATTCCCTTGAAAAGTGCTTTCATTTGATGAAGAAAACTGTATGTCTGTTATTATTGTCAGGTAAAAATTGGCTACATTTGTGATGTGCTGGCCTGAAATCTAATAGGTCAGATGGGAGATTCCGGAGTCATAGACGCACATCTGTGCATAATAATTAACACTGTAAAGTGACCAACACACACACACACACACAAAGACACCCCCCCCCCCCACACACACATTAATCATGACTAAATGTTTAAAGCTCAAAGAGTAAATAAATTACATAATTTTACCAATAGAACTGACAGGCTCGTGTCTGTCTCTCTCCCAGTTTCCACACCCATCATTAACTCTCAAGCAGCCCAAAACATAACAAACATGCACAATCATTCTCATTTCTTCCAATCTACCTGTCCACTGTGTCAGAATCTCGATCATCACGGGACTTGATGCTGGCAATGACTCGTTGGCAGATTTCCAGGCATGCAGAAAAATTGGTCAGCAGCAGTAAATCTGTCGCTGTCTTCACCTCCTCTTCGAGGACACTAACAAGAGATTCCTGTGCCCCTCCCCCTTCTCCCCCCTTCTGTAGTTCACGCTCCATTGGTCAGAAGATTGGGTGGTCAGTTGACACTGTGGTTGTCATCTTGATCAACTCTGGGTTCTACTTCCAAGCAGTCTGTTGATGTAAGCACAGGCTAGATCTGTTAGTGTAAGCCCCACGTACCCCTTTCCAAAGGGGGGGGAAGCAACTGTATGAAAAGGAGAGTTTATAATACTGAATACTATATGCTCTCTCACTTTCTGTGAAAGACAGACACTGAGACTAGAGGAGTCTCACTTTCTGTGAAAGACAGAGAGAGAGAGAGAGAGAGAGAGAGAGAGAGAGAGAGAGAGAGAGAGAGAGAGAGAGAGAGAGAGAGAGAGAGAGAGACTCAGAGAGAGAGAGAGAGAGAGAGAGAGAGAGAGAGAGAGAGAGAGAGAAGTGAGAGAGAGAGGAGAGAGACCTGAGTTTTGTGTGTGCAAGTGGATGATGGATGGGGGTGCGTGAGCGTGTGCTGTGTTTGCATGCTGGTGGCCTTGTGGTGGTGGTGGTATGAGAGCGTGTGCTGCATGCTTGAAGCCTTGAATATATGTATATTTGTGTGCATATGCCAACATCTGAAGCCCTGAATATGGTGTGAGTGTGTGTACAGTATGAGTATGTGTTTGTGTGTCAGTGTGTGTGTGTATGAGGTCAGGTTAGGTCAGGATTATGGATATCAAGGACATCTACTGATCTAGGCATTGCAGCCTTTTCAAGAGTCCTTTCAGTTCTTATCTCAAGGCTTGAAATGTGTCCACTGTTTGTTACAATCTTTTACTTACATCCATGGGTGTTTGTGTATGCATGCACTCTTACTTAGTAAGTTAGTTACAAAGACACACTGTTCTGTATAAAGCCTTTGAAGTGGCATGAACCAGCAAACATTTTGCACTAGATCTAAAGCATTGCTATTACAATGTTCAAGTTTGAACACCTGTACGCGTAGGCCTACCATGGACGCTTTGATTTATACTTTGACACACTGACACAACCACTGAACCAGCGTGTTCAGATTAGGCCTACATCTAACCAGACTAACTAGATATTCCACCCTTTCAACGCCAGTAAGTTTGTTTGTGTTTTTACTGTTAGATTAAACGTCACTGGGACTTAGAAAAAAAAATGAGCCTCTCACTCCAATATTGGGAACTCCTCTGTCTGAGTCATATCTAAAGTCAAGGCCTAGACTGCTCTGCTGCGTAATTTAAATTTGGCCTGTCATAACAGACCCTCACTTGATGCCATTTGGACGATGGGTGTTAAACCTTTGTGGTGAACAGCTGAACATCTCGCATTCATCGTCTTAGGCCTAAAAAGTACAAGCAATGTTTACACCACCCTGCAGATTATACCAAAGTTCGTCACAATCAAACTCCAGCTTAAAAGTTTGATAACTCGTACTAAACCGTCAGTAATTCGAAGTTATCTCCCCTTAACTGGCCCAGCCAGCCATGTCCTGGCCAATATTGGCTTTTTAACAATAAAATAAAGTTTTGAATTTTGAGCCTGAAGCCCTTAAATTTTACTTTTTGGGAGGGTTTCGGTCTGGGCCAGACGAAATACAAGAATTTTACTTACAAATTTGGTTGTACCAAATATATTAATGACACAATGAATTTCGATTCCTGATCGGTCCCCAACATAGTGCCGCGCCCAATCGAGAGAATGACCCAGCTAGCCTAAAACAGCATGCCGAAGCTTGGCCTGCATTTCCATTTCAGTCAAAGAATATTTTAAAAGGGAGACTCCCCCCTGAGGGCATTCCACCTATCATGATTTGATTTGGGGGGGGGGGGGGGTCTGTTCACGGAGAATGGTGAGCCTCCTAAAGTAGTGAGAAAAAAAGTCCTCTGTCGTAGTGGCGGGCAACGGCTTAGGCTGGTGTATGTGGTTATGAGTCCCGTGTGGGATACCGGGGGGTCCCTCAGCAGAAATTAATAACCCCAAATAAATAAAAAAGTGAAAAAGAAAATGCTAGTAAAGTTCCCCTAACTCTATGAACTCTCTTTGACTCTTGCAGAGTCTTCTTTTTGCTTTCTGGGTCTACTTTTTTTTGCCTTATATGGTTTTTTGTCATTCACCTGCATTTTTTCTATGAAAACCATTTTGACCCTTCCATGTTTTTCTTTTTACAATTTATGACATGCACAATTTTTTTCATTCATTGTAGACTGGCGTCCACACGTCAAAACTGTGCACTTGAGTGGGCACCTGTTGTCCATTCTGCAGTGCATATTTGCTTATAACTAATATAAGTTATAAATAGCCTTTTTCGTGCGCACATTTTTAGCTTACTAGATCTAGTATGTATTTGTTATCCTTTCAGTTACTGTTTTCTTTTAAACCTGGATCCGATAAATAGAGTAGAGTGGCTCAAACACCTCCAGCACTGTGTGGACTTATAATCAATAGGCACCTATATAGGGTGCAATGATGGAGGTGTCATGTTATGAATTGTACTGTATGTTTTGTTGTTTACAGGTTGTTGAACGTTGGTAAGATTACATATCTGAGTGTTTTGTAAAACTAAGTGGTCGAACTTTACGCGGTGACAGTCCTGAGATGACCGTAGCTGTTGACGGGACTATAATGGAAAAAATAAAATAAAATAAAATTCCTGTTACCATCTAGTTGTAGACTACAAATGTCTTACCCCTGTCACTATCAAGTCAGAAGGACGTAAAACAAGAAGACTTTTTCTTCACCTCGAACTGTAACTAAAACCAGGGAACTAGGGGCCATAGATCAAAGTAGTGGTAAATGAAGGGCAAGCTGTGCCGGTCGGGGTACAGACCCGGGGATTAATACGGTAGCCGGATTGGTCTTGCCCAGATACTACGAAATAAAGGCTACAAAGTCCTTTTTATTTTAGGCCTATTTTTAATCAGATCCACACTAGGTTTATTTTATGTTTACTTTCCTTTCCATTAGGCTACTTTTATCTCCTCAGCTTTCTAATTTCTTATCTTTTTACTACCCCCCAAAGTGCAGCAGAAAATCTTCAACCTGATGAAGTGGGCTGAGGCGAAGAAGAAGAAGACACACACACACAGCATATGCGCGCGATCGGTCCCCACACATTTTGCGCCCAATTGCACAATGACCCAGAGAGAGAGAGAGCTAGAGAGAGAGGAGAGAGAGAGAGAGAAGAGAGAGAAGAGAGAGAGCAGAGAGATTTCAGAGGGATAGACAAGAATAATAGAGAGAGAGAGAGAGTTCAGAGAGAGAGAGAGAGACAGACAGACAGACAGACAGTGACAAAGACGAGAGACCGACAGAAAGACAGACAGATAGGCTACAGATCGACAGACTCGCGCGCACGCACGCACGCACGCACGCGCACGCACACGCACGCACGCACGCACACGCACACGCACACGCACACACGCACACACACACACACACACACACACACACACACACACACACACACACACACACACACACACACACACACACACACACACACACACACACACACACACACACACACACACACACACACACACACACACACACACACACACACACACACACACACATTTTTCAAACAAAATACATAGTGATCGGAAACAGAAAATGTAAAACTCTTTATTACCTTGAAACATTATTTTAAAAGAATTTGTCATCTATCTAGGTCTACATAGCCTTTTTTTTGTTATTTAGAAGGAACAAAAAACAACATTAAACCTACAGCAGATTTTCACCGTTGTCCCCAACATTAATGAACTATTTATTTAGAAGAAGAAGAAAAACATTAAACCTACAGCAGATTTTCACCGTTGTCCCCAACATTAATGAACTATCATGATATAAGAATACAACTTTACATCGAAACATTTAATTTTAGAAGAAAAAAAAACCCTTAACTTTTCATAACGATACGCATTTGTTGTCCATCCTCTTCCTGGACAGATAAGGGGAAAATTATTTATTTAATGAAATAAAACTAGACATTGAAAAAAACATTTAACGACTGACATAAACTGTGAAAATTGGAAGAAAAAAACACAAAGTCTTGGAGAGAGAGAGAGAGAGAGAGAGAGAGAGAGAGAGTGAGAGAGAGAGAGAGAGAGACTCAAACTCAACTCAAAAATGGTTTAATGTTTAGGCCTGTGAAGCCCATAAACATACAGAGTTCAGAAAACAGTATTATGTACAAACAAATCCAAATGGCTCATCTACTTATTTTAACTATTCAGTTGAGAGAGAGAGAGAGAGAGAGAGAGAGAGAGAGAGAGAGAGACAGAGAGAGAGAGAGAGAGAGAGAGAGAGAGAGAGAGAGAGAGAGATTGAAAACTTGAAAACTTAAACTTTATTTTCCAAGGATATAGATTTTAGGCAACGCCTATTCTTCCAATCTGTCCTTGATACATATAATACGAACACAGAACACAAACATGGCAAGGCATACTATTACACAAAGGTAGCAAAGCAGTTGATATTATGAGAGAGAGAGAGAGAGAGAGAGAGAGAGAGAGAGAGAGAGAGAGAGAGAGAGAGAGAGAGAGAGAGAGAGAGAGAGAGAGAGAGAGAGAGAGAGAGAGAGAGAGAGAGAGAGAGAGAGAGAGAGAGAGAGAGAGAGAGAGAGAGAGAGAGAGAAGACGGTTTAAAAAAAAAGAGTGGAAAAAACCCAGCAACAGCAATTACAACAATAGTGCGCAGCAGCAGCAGTAACAACAGCAATTCTCATTACAGTTTCGATACGAATGGAGAAAAAAATGTTGAAATAAAGACTACTGTACCTTTGGAAATACAGGGATAAAAAGGGGGTGAAGAAGACACTTCTGAGAGACTCTCACAAGAAGTGCCTAAGACACGAAACGTCAGAGTCTCCCATTCTACAGGTACCTTTTTCTTCATCCCCTTCTTATCCCTCGATACGGATTATTCAGGTCAGGTAGGACATTAGGCCTCGCGGCCTCTTCACTGTCCTTTCATTTTTGTTTGAACTTTTGCACAGCTGAGAAGTTTTTATATTTTGTTTTGGGCAAATCTGCTTTTTATTCATGCTCATATTGCAGTTTTGAGATGTTGGTGTATTTATCAAGGAGGTTTTTAGAATTGTGTTAGATTTTGTGCTCGTTTAATATGTGCAGGAAGAGTATTCCAAAACTTTGTTACTCTGTTAAAAAAGATTTTTTTCTAATATTAGTTCGGCTATACTGGGTTAGTATTTTTAAATCACTGTTACGGGTTCTTAAGTCAGTTGTTAGCTGGAACAAAGATTTATTAGTATTGTTATCACTGTGAAAAAAATGGTATGTGTTTATCAGATCCCCACGAATTCTTCTATATTTCAGAGATGGTAATTTCAACTTATTACAATCACAATGTGTCTCTTTCTTAAATCCTATTCACAGTAAGAGCAGGCATCAATGACACAGTGTCATAATAAGCGTGGACAATCATACTGATCATCACTTCTTGCCCATGAACAGAGGGCTGCTGCAGGTCTCCAGGTAGACGTTCCAGACCAGGTTGTTGGGGCAGGAGTTGAGGAAGGCGTCCCCCCACATGTCGCACTGGATGTACTTGCTGCGGTCAGTGGGGTGAGGGAAGAAGAAATGTCCAGCAGACAGGGCGGTCACTGTGCAAGGGTTGCCGGGTTGACCAGGGGGGATTTTGGACGTGGGTGAAGGGGTCTGGGGGATGAAGCCGTTGCCGTTAGCCCCGTTGGGTCTGTTACCTTGCTGGTTAGCAGCGCCTGTTGCCGCTGCTGGGAGAATGCAGGAGAGAGAGTTCTGGTCCCATTGGAGTCTCTGAAAGTGATAAATGGAGCTTCTGTGGGTTACACAGGCCTTCATTTATGGAATGTATAAAATGTCAATTTCAAGACGACTACAAACGATGTTGATGGTTGAGGTGAGATCAGTGATAAAAATTAAGAGGAGAAAGGACGAAAAGAATATGAAGATGATGTTGACGATGGCGACAAATTAAGATGATTGTGTTGACCTTGAAAGAAAAAGATGACAACAACGACGATACAAATAGAAGATGTTTACATTCCAGACATCCAACTTTGCAAGGAACTTATAATCTCTTCAGCAACCCTTCCTTCATACTCACGGGGGGACAGGACAGGACCTTGGGGTTGCCCTTGGAGTCACACTCGTAGAACCTGCTCTTGTCTCCGGGGAAGGGGAAGAACAGTTTCCCCTGGGCCATACCGGTGGGCGTGCAGGGATTAGTGATGGCTGGGACCCCCACAGGAACATGGACGGTCGTCCTTGCAGCTGGCAAGCCAGGCGTCTTTTGTGGAGGCAAGCCAGGGGTCTTTTGCGGAGGTAAGCCAGGCGTCTTTTGTGGAGGCAACCCGGGGGTCTTTTGTGGAGGTAACCCGGGGGTCTTTTGTGGAGGCAACCCGAGGGTCTTTTGCGGAGGCAAACCAGTTGTCTTTTGCGAGGACAAGCCGGTTGTCTTCTGCAAAGATAAGCTAAAGGGTCTATTACAAAAACATTATACTGATTTTCTTTTGCATAGGTTGTTTTTTGTTTGTTAGTTTGTTTCAGATGATCCAGATTATCTTTTGTCCATGGAAAATGTGTATCTCTGGCAATGATAAACTGGGTGCGTCCACAGGGTCTAGATCTTTTTTGTTTGATAGATATACAGACCAAATGCATATTGCAGAAAAAAACCAACGAAAGTTTTTCTTTCCCTACGAAAACGAAAACTCTTTTGCAGACTTATATAAACTATGTAGTCCTTTTTCCCCAGAGATATAAGTTGGTAGGGGAAGACGGGGTAAAAAGCGCATGGGCGAAAACCCAAATTCTCTCATGAAATGCAGATTTCATCTCATTTTGCCCAAGACGAGCGTAGTCTAGCATTCCCCCATGGGCAAATTTGACTGAAATATTTATTTCATGAGTTTGGTGGGCTTCTTATGCTTTTTACCCCGTTTCCCCTATGATTTCTTAGATTTGCTGGTTGCCCTGATAACAGGTTCTTGTGGTCTTTTGCCTTATTCTGCTGAGTATATGTTGAATGTCTAAAACAAACAATATAAGAAATCAGTTATCCTGGTTGAATTTCTAACGGTTATAATCAGGCAGACATGAACATCGATAAAGCTGCAAGGAAGACAACACGTCCTACGTAAGATTGTGTATGCACGCGCCGTGTGCATGCATTCTTGTGCGTGCGCGTGTGCGTGTGTGCGTGTGTGTGTATGTGTGTGTGAGGGGAGGGGAGACACTGAGACAGACAAACAGACAGACTCACAACTGTTGATTGAACCACCGAAGCAGAGACAAGGGGTCCGTTTGTTTTGGGAACAGGCAGAGTGGGCTGTGCTGAAGGGGCAGGCAGGCAAGCGTTGGTTCCAGTATTGAACACTGTAACGTAGAAGGTACCAGAGTGATAGCTATATAATATCATCGTTAATTTTATACAGCGAATGGAAAATCATAATTATTTTACAGCTTTTGTTTATGTTTATTAAAGTGAGCGTTTTTGTTGTTGTGATACCTAACCCTTCACCTAAAAGATGATCCAAACCCAGGGATAAAACTGTTCGACTTCGGCCGTGTACGCATACACGCGGATGTTCCGAGCGGAAACCCATGCGCAAGCAGTAAAATAAATAAAGTAAGAAAGAAGAAAGAAAAAAAAGCGGACGCGTCCGTCCGTATTTCCCCCCCCCCCCCCCCCCCTTTCTTTTACTTATTGATTATTTCCGCGCGAAAAATCCGGATATACTGTGTACCAGGCCTTAAGCCATTAACAAACAGACAAATAAACAGAGCAAAGGGGGAAAGCATAACCTCCCTGACGTTGCTCAGTTCTGGCCCAAACTTAAGGCTATTAATTAGCCCAGCACCACGAAAGGGACATTAAGTCGCTGGGCTAGTTTCTCACAACAGGCTTGCAAAAAGTCAAACAATCTCAATGTTTGTCAATTTTGAGTTATTGGGTATTTTCGAGTTCTCTGACATTTTATCTTTCACATTTATAAAGGACAATCTTTAATATGGTCTCTAAATGGTGTTATAAGTGCTTTACAATGAGTAGGTCAATGCATTTTCTTCATCTAGGCTATAGACTTTGGACTGTGTTTTCTCTAAATTGCTGACGCTCACCCTACACACTTTAAGTGCTCACATAACTCTGGAACGGTAAAATATACAAACATGGTTCTTGCATCAGTAGAATGAGAATTGTCTGAAGTTTTCCAAACGTATGATTCTCTCGAATGGTCAGTTTGACACTTAATGTCCCTTTCGTGGTGCGGGGTCACAGATGTATTACAACCAGTGACTATGATGCAACCCGTTTTGAGTAAAGGGTCTGACAATGACCGCATGACGCACATACTTTACTCACATGGCTTTTATTCCTAGTTGACATGAGTCTGAACGTGGGGCCAACAGTGAAGTGAGAGTTGTAAATGAGTAAAGGTAAACAGTCACGGAGCAGCTTAGTCTTTTGTGGAAGATTAGTATAGGCAAAGACTGTATAGGGGAAGATAAGCATCCGGTCTCTTTTCCCTATATGAGTAGTGAGGACAGAAACACTGGTTATGTCCCTTTTAAACAGGACACATTTTACACGTCGATAGGCCAGTTGAATTCTCCGTTCAAGTTCAAGTCTGAGTTTTTGGATAGCCGTCACTGTGAATGGTGTACTGTCGACACTAACGATAACTCTATCAGCCCAGTTCGCCGAGCTCTTCAGTACTCCATCTTACCCTTTTAGACTATCTTTGGTATAGGGTCCTAACTCTCAAACTAGGTGGCATTTGCATTTGCATTGCATAGCCAGTGAGATTAGATGACCTTTGGGGATATTTCCCAACGCCAGATCCGTGCTATATTGATCGAGTCGTTTTAACACAGAGTTGGAATGTAACCTGGGCAAGGCACCCCCACTACAAGATAAGGTCCTAGCCCAGTCATCCAGGAAAGCAGCTGCCCCCTCTTCTACTTGACAGTCATAGTCTGACACGACAGCCTAACATACATACATGGATACTAGAGATACGTGATTGTTGATGACGAGATGTATTCAAAAGGTTGTTATTTGATTGACTGCTACAAGTTAATAATGGTTATTGACCCTCTCTCTCTCTCTCTCTCTCTCTCTCTCTCTCTCTCTCTCTCTCTCTCTCTCTCTCTCTCTCTCTCTCTCTCTCTCTCTCTCTCTCTCTCTGATGTAATGTGCAATTTCTAATGATGTAATGAATTTTAATGATAATTATTTGGTTGGTATAATTTTGTTTCACACGTTTGATTAATGTTCTTTCAGTTAAGCCGGCGACAGACTATGTGACTGCCTCATGTGACTCGATCAGGTCGTGACGTTTCACCTCATTTGCATACCATGCTCGATCAGTCTGACTCAGTCGGGCTCAGTCAGGTGACAGGGCCGAATAGGGCGGGTTCTAAATTTCACTGATCGAGTCTGATCGAGTCAGATGGCTTGTGACCTCTTCTGTGCGGGAAACAAAATTTGGTCAACGTCACGACCTGATCGAGTCATATGAGGCAATCGCATAGTCTGTCTCCAGCTTATGTCGTATCTCTGTCATGTTGTTGCACCTAACCTGAATTTCTTTTTGGGAGATACTAAAGTATACTTGAACTTGAACTTGATACATACATACATACATACATACATACATACATACATACATACATACATACATACATACATACATACATACATACATACATACATGCATACATAATACATACACACATACATACATAGTTATCATACCTTCTCCGGCGGGGCACTGGACATACATACATACATAATCCTGCACACGCTGTGGTAGTTATACCTTCTCCGGCGGGGCACTGGACGATGTACATGCGGCCGTTGATGTCGCACTGCAGGAACTTGGAGGGGTCAGTGGGGTGCTGGAAAAACACCTGCCCCTTCACGTTGTTCACACAGGGGTTGGCCACGTTCTGGAAGGCACCTGGCACCAGTTGGTCAGTATTTTGATGAGGTCATTTGCTCACACATGAGGCTTTAGGCTACTTCTTGACTACACGAAAGGGCAATAATTTTAGGACTGACTTGACCGTGCCACCTATTGGCCACTGCAAATAACACCTTTTGCAAGAGTGAATGCCCTTGGTGGATGGGGGAAGATGGTTGAGTACTGACCAAACAAGAACATAACTATCTCCAATAATCCTGTTTGAGGCCGCTTAATGGCTGCCTTTTGCAAGAGTGAATGCCCTTTTTGGATACTGATCAACAAGGGCTTAACTCTTGCCGTCAAGGGCGTTAATAACCCTAGTTGCAGTGGCCAATAGTGACGAGCCAGGGGCAAATAATTTTCTGTGGCTATAAACTACTACTTCATGACAGGCAAGGACGATAATCTTATGTAGATGGCGCACGCATCTCAGTATACGAGACAGGGGCAAATACTTTTTTTTAAAGTATAAATTACTATAAAGCCTGATTGAAGTGAGGGTTGTAGTATACCTACCATATTTACGAGCTATAAGGCGCATCCTGTTATAAGGCGCAATCCCCAACTTTTACCCCAAATTCTGATTTTGTGATAGAAGATTTTTGCTATATTTTTGGTCGTAATTATAACATTATACGGTGCAAGGGTTTCAGTCTGGAAAAATAACTATTGCCTCATATACAAAATACAGTACTTATGGAAATTGGAATGCTTATTTTAGACACTGGTTTTTTTTCCCCGCTGTAATTTGTCATAGTTTACAGTGGTATAATTTAGCATTCGTCATATAATTTTCATTAGTAATAATGTGCAAGGAGCACAGCGTATTAATTTGAATTTAATGTGTGGTTTCTTTTGTCTTATCAGATTAGTTGTTCATAGAATGAAATTAGTGTATTGTAGATATATTAATATTTCAGTGACAGTTTTCTTGCCTATATCTGTCAGGCTACTGATTTTAGTCCATCTTTCATGCAGCATGTATGTAGGCCTATTATTGTAGGCCTATTATATAATAAGCATATCGAAAAATAGATCTATGTTGTTGATTTTATTTCACAGTAATTAAGTCGGCAAAGGACAGCAAACAAACAAAGAAACATACACGAACGAAAATAGACTCCTTTGCGATCGTAGATCAGTCGGCAAAGGACAAAACAACAACAACAAACAAACAAAGAAACAGACACGAACGAAAACATACTCGTTTGCGATCGTAGATCGGCAAAGGACAAAAACAACGAACAAAAAAGAAAATGAAAAAAGAAACATACACAAACGAATTCATACTCCTTTGCGATCGTAGATCGGCAAAGGACAATTAAAAATAGTCTAGCTGGCTACTACTCAATGTACTCATAAGGCAGAGGCTCGGGGTACGGGCCCGTATCTCACGTTCTCCAGGCTACAGGTACGGCGCTCAATCACGGGACCCATAAATTGTGCGCAAATGTCTTTAAAAAACCCACTACTAATATTAACTCTGACATGTTCCTAACTCTATTCCTTACCAAGATGCGTTAAATATACGTAATAAGAAAATGCTTTTGTTGACGAAAAATTCGGCTAGGAAGAGTTACTATCCCTGAACATGGTCTGAGTGTTGCAGCAACGCCGTACCCGTAGCCACTGTGTATTCATAAAGGAGAAGAAATGGAAAAGCTTAGTAAAACCTATTATCTCATATTATGTTTAGGCCCTACCATGTGATCATGTGATCATTGATGAGTATTCGATATGATATAATGGTAGGCCCCTATTAAATAAATGCTATGACATGATGAAATAGGCCTAAGCCGTTTTGATTATTAACACCAACCACTGAAATGCGTAAAACAGTAAAAGCCTTCTCGCCTTCTCCCCACCCCAACCCTAAAGCAGCCGAGCATGAAAAGATTTAAAGACCCACCAGATCACGTGTCAAAATCAAGGGTTTCACGGGTTTTCTCTCTTAGAGCTGGAAAGAAATCTTGTTTTGGCCAGGTCTCACTAATGCCCCTAAATCTCCCAGGTCTCCTAAAGCCCCTTTTCTCTCTTAGAGCTGGAAAGAAATCTTGTTTTGGCCAGGTCTCACTAATGCCCACAAATGCCCCTAAATTCAAAGCCATACATCATTTCAAAGAGCAGCCTCAATTTGAACATGGGGGCATTTCTATATGGGTCATAGCTACCCAGAATGGCGCGTCTGTGTATCTTTTAAACCAAAACTAAAAATCGAAATAACACACACGTGCGCGCGCGCGCGCACGTGCACGCACACGCACACACACGCACACACACACACACACACACACACACACACACACACACACACACACACACACACACACCCAGGCTAGCGCGCGCACACACGCGCTTCTTTTGTTGTTGAAACTATCGATCGATCCTAAATAACTAATTAATTAATATTTAAAATTAATAAGAAGAGAAAAAAAAATACACGCAGATCGAGAGAGAGAGAGAGAGAGAGAGAGAGAGAGAGAGAGAGAGAGAGAGAGAGAGAGAGAGAGAGAGAGAGAGAGAGAGAGAGAGAGAGAGAGAGAGAGAGAGAAACACAGTCAGACAGTTAAAGAAAGATAATCTGAAAACACACCGAGAAAGCTAAGAGCGAATAATTACGACAAGCGTAAAACTCGTGAAATGCGTGGATAAAGGAGGTGTTATTGTGTCGTGTGGTCCTATCTTAACCAATCGCGCACAAGCATGCACGTGCATCCTTTTAATTTCATGTATCCCTCTCGAAGTGTTTTTTTCCTTTTCTTGAACTGTGCGTCTGCAAGACGACGGACCTATGTGGTCGTCTGCTGCGCCATATTGAATTTTTTGACATTTGAAATGAAAGGTAAGTGGTTTGTGTATCCATGTGTGTCTTAAGCGTCCAAAAAATATTATTATATTTATAAGCGTTGTAGATGGACAGATGACAGTGCGGGAGCTGCCGGAATTCTGATTTTTGTGTGTGGAAAAACGACCGGTGATAGCTGATGGGGTCACTGTTAAGGGCCTGCTACACTAAGTGCATACGATTCGGAGTTGAATGCGATGCGACTGTGACGATGTGAGTCACGATTCATGCGATATTCATGTATTGGTGAGCGAAAATAGCAGGAACATTTTTAAACGGAAATATTTCACGTAAATCATGACTCACGTGGCCCAGTCGGATCGCATCCCTATACGATTTTACGCGTGTGTGGCGCCGGCTTAAGCAATTATTGCTAAGGTTCAGTCTGGACAGTTGCAGCCTGTGCTTCGTTAGGCCTACTTTTAATTCCAGTGGCAGAAACAATTCCCCGCAATAATTTGGCTAAGTTTTGGCTGGGTTGTAGTTTAGACACCCGTATTAAATTTTCGCTTTGAACATTTTCACTGAAAAGCAACATTCTGCTGTTCTGCGGAAAAGGGATAGGGGTAGGATAAGCCTAAGGTTATTGACATTGTCATGTGACTGAAAGAACCGAAACTTTGAGAATGAGAGCCGTAAGCATGGAGGGGGTGTCTAAATCACAACTGATTTTACCCGTTTATTTTACAAATTTGTTTAAAAGTTCTAATTCACATAATAATATTTCTTTCTTCAATTTTATAATCGGGTCAATGCCTTTCAAAGATTGAGTTAAGCAATTTAAATGCTTGAAAAAAAATCCAATTCAATGACTAGCTATACTTGGACTTTGTTTTGATTTTCTTTTTATATATTGACAATATTCACAGTTACGCCCAACAAGAACGATAATGTTGACTGAAAAAAGCAATGGGCTATGTCTTTTCTGTTACAAATTATCGTTCTTGGCAGGCGTAATTGTGAATATCGCCAAAAATGTTCTGTTTATGTTTAGGTTCGGCTATTGTTAACAAGGACTGGCTCAGTCCTGTGGTTACCATCACCCCATTAGAACAGGAATTGTCACTGCTGAAGACCATCAACATTCCCCCATGGCCCAGCCCTGTCACCATCATCCCACCATCAACAGGAATCTTCACTGATGAAGACCCTCAACAGTTCCCAATGGCCCAGCCCTGTCACCATCATCCCATCATCAACAGGAATCTTCACTGATGAAGACCCTCAACAGGTCCAGCCCTATGACCATCATCCCATCATCCCCAGCCCTGTCACCATCAACCCATCATCCTCAGGAATCGTCACTGCTGAAGACCCACAACATTCCCCCCAGGCCCAGCCCTGTCACCATCATCCCATCATCCCCAGCCCTGTCACCATCATCCCATCATCCTCAGGAATCGTCACTGCTGAAGACCCTCAACACCCCCCCTGGCCCAGCCCTGTCACCATCACCCCACCAGCAACAGAAATCGTCACTGCTGAAGACCCACAACATTCCCCCATGGCCCAGCCCTGTCACCATCATCCCATCATCCTCAGGATCATCACCGCTGCAAGGCCGGGTCCATTTCATAGACTTATCACATATGAAAGGTAAGTCAACCGGGTTATATTCACATTTAGTTATAACCATGAACGCTTCAGTTGAATGGGATCAAGATTTCAAACTGTATTTATATTTGCGAAAAATAGCAATCTTTTGCGTTAAGCAGTAATGGAGAAGAAATGTGAATAATTCCAGTTAGCCTTTTGCGGAAAAGTCCTGATTTTAGCAAATTATACAATGTGCGCGCCCATGTTATGATGAAAAAAGAACCAAACTGTCTTGTAGGACTGCACACAATTTTTAGACCAGCTACTTTGTGCAAACACATTATGATTAGCTTGCTGCACACGTTCTCCATTACAATTTTTAAATTATTTTGTTTAATTCTTGACTGCTGCACATTTTCAGTGAATTGTGGTTGATGATATTTTTAATTAAAAAGGACAAAGCATTTCGCACCATGACAACATATTATTTTTAGCTATTCAGTCATGGCTTATATATTAAGACAATGTAAAAATAGCAAATATTTTGATTTGATTTACAGACACCAGTCTGCAGTGTGGCTGAAGTGTTTTTTGAATTTTTTTCAGGTCCTAGTTTTTGTGTTTTAATATGTTTTTGCCAATACTTTTTACCAGTCATTGAAACTGAAAATTATCTGAACGCATTTGCGTTCTCCCATCCACCTACACCGTCCCTCCCCCCTCTGGTCCTTGTACACATCAGACCATGTTCACTGCACTGAGATCTTAATGCTGTAACACCTGAATGTAACTTCAAGGAGTCCCTTGGGAAAGTTTTAAAAATAAAATTTCAGCCCAGCTCTCTCGAATACCAGTTGCATCTTCTGCTACAGGTGTGGAAGATCAGTTGTAAGCAAACTTTCTTTACTGGGGGATACAGTTGAAGATTTTGAGACACTGAACACAATATATATAGAATGAACTTGGGTCTGTATTGTTGTGGCAACTACTTTCACTTTGCTAGGCGAATAGGTGCCATAAATAACTTTGATGAAAGGGAGTTAATTATGAGAAGTTCCTTCCCCTTATTCATTTCACTATAGTCTCTCTCTCAGCATCACTATTTCATACTTGTTTTATGGGTGCAGCAGATTGGGGCAGTGTTGAGGAAATGGGGGCAGGTTGTTGTGGGTGATGTAGTTCTAGGCGAAATCGCAAAGTTTGCGGATGTTTGTCAAAATTTATTCTATCGCGCAAAATATATTGGGTTAGGTGATATGATGAAGAAAAAAGAAAGAAAAAGAAACAGGGATGTTCCAGTTGAGAGTGAAGTCTTCTGGTCTTTGTCAAAATGGATGCGATGGGTGATTTTATTATCTGCGAGGAACGCAAGAAATATTAGGCAATCAAATGAATCAACCAAGTATAGCTAGTCATTCATTATGGAAAATCCACATGGAAGAGAGAGAGAGAGAGAGAGAGAGAGAGAGAGAGAGAGAGAGAGAGAGAACGAAATTTTATTTACCCAAGGTAATAACTAAGCAATTTACAGCTTTTTTACACTCAGCCCTAAGAGTGGAGAGAGAGAGAGAGGGGGGGGGGGAGGGAGGGAGGGAGGGGAGAGAGAGAGAGAGAGAGAGAGAGAGAGAGAGAGAGAGAGAGAAATATAAATGTGAAAGTAGTTATTAGATGAGGGAGAATACTAGTGGAACATTCTAGTTGAAGTTAAATGAAGTAAGAGACATTTAGAGAGGTAAGCACGAGATGATAAATTAACGATACAAGGGTATTGATCAGAAAATAAAACACAGCAGACCTAGTAACAGAAAACATATTTCACATCAATAAGTCAACAATAGAATTTTTTTTAGTAGTCTTACATTTTTCGAGTAATTCTTTTTAAGAACTTTTTTAAAGGCTGGGTTTGATGGATATGATTTTAAGAATGATGAATAATTGTTCCATGCTGTTCTCCCTGAATAAACAAAATAAGGTTTGAATAGATTATTATGTGCGTGTGTGCGCGCCTGTGTGAGTTTGTGTGTTTGCGTGCATGTGCCCGTGTTTAGTGTTTTTTTAATTGGGCTTTTCTGCCAAAATAGCTGTTGAGGTGGGTGAGGGTAGCGTGTGACAACATCGATTTATTTAGAACAAGAACAATGTCCAAGTGAATCAAATCCGGATCGTGCACATAGAATGCAGAGAGAGGGAGAGAGAGAGAGAGAGAGAGAGAGAGAGAGAGAGAGAGAGAGAGAGAGAGAGAGAGAGAGAGAGTGACGCAGAGAGAGAGAGTTGGAGCCCGTTGAACGGTTTCTGGCTGGCTGGGTCACTCTCTCTCTCTCTCTCTCTCTCTCTCTCTCTCTCTCTCTCTCTCTCTCTCTCCCTCCCCTTTTTTCCTCATTCGACCTCTTCGCCCTTTTCAGTTGTAAAAGAGCGGCTCGCAATAATGGTAAAAAATGACCTTGTCAACAGTTGGAAGAAGGAGAAGACAAACTGCTTCTGTCCCTTCGTTAGCGACCAACCCTCTCCGCCTTCAAAACAAACACTAAAATCCACCAATGAAGCACACACTTTCTCTCTTGTTCTAGGTTTGTTTCTTTTCGCATGTTTCTTTGTCAAATGTGTGTGGCTATTTTCCTTTTTTCTGTGTATAGTGTTTTTGTTTGAATATGTTATTTTATATACCTTAATGTGTGTGTCAGTGAGAGAGAGAGAGAGAGAGAGAGAGAGAGAGAGAGAGAGAGAGAGAGAGAGAGAGAGAGAGAGAAAGTTTGACAAGATTTTGTTTAATAAGAATAATATGAGATAATAATAATTAGTAATAAAATATTAATAATAATAATAATAAGTATAATAATAATAATAATAATAAGACTGCTGGCAGAGCACAAAAGCTTAAGATCCAAGGGTAGGCAGTGGTTGGGCCGGCATCATGCTGGGTACCGCTGAACGGTCCTTGTCTGGCCGGTTGTCTGGCTGTCTACCCACCAAAACCCATCCTCTCTCTCTCTCTCTCTCTCTCTCTCTCTCTCTCTCTCTCTCTCTCTCTCTCTCTCTCTCTCTCTCTCTCTCTCTCTCTCTCTCTCTCCCCCCCCCCCCTTTTCCCCTCCTATTATTATTATGATTATCAGCGCTGGACAACGGGTTGAACCCGAAACGTCGTGTTTTGTTTTGCTCTGTGTTTTTTTATATCATTAAACCGTTTCTTCTGGGTTTTAATTTCGACTTTATTTTATTTGTTGTGAATAATAATAATGATAATAATAGTATTAATAATAATGAGATTATGTACATAGAATGCTGAGAGAGGGGAGAGAAAAACAAAAACAAGAGATAGAGATAAATGCTTTACAAAAATTGTTTTAGCAAGAATAATATCCATCAAAGTAATGAGATTGTACACATGGAATGTTGAGAGAGAGAGAGAGAGAGAGAGAGAGAGAGAGAGAGAGAGAGAGAGAGAGAGAGAGAGAGAGAGAGAGAGAGAGAGAGAGAGAGAGAGAGAGAGGAGATGTGAAAGTAGTTATTATAGGAGGGAGAATAATAGTGGAACATTCTAGTTGAAGTTAAATGAAGTAAGAGACATTTAGAGAGATAAACACGGGATGATAAATTAACAATACAAGGTTATTGATCAGAAAATAAAACACAGCAGACACCTAGTTAGTAGTAACAGAAAACATATTTCACATCAACAAATCAACACTAGAAAAAATGTTAGTAGTCTTACATTTTTTGAGTAAATCTTTTTACGGACTTTTTTTAAAGGCTGGGTTTGAGGGATATGATTTTAAGGATGACGATAAATTGTTCCATGCTGTTCTCCCTGAATAAACAAAACAAGGTTTGAATAGAAACAAGGTTTGAATAGATTATTGTGTGCGCCTGTGTGTGGGTTTGTGTGTTTGCGTGCATGTGCCCGTGTTAAGAGGGTTTTTTAAATTGGTCTTTTCTGCCCAAATAGGTGTTGAGGTGGGTGAGGGTAGCGTGTGACATCAATTTATTTAGAACAAGAACAATGTCCAAGTGAATCGAATCCGAATCGTGCACATATAATGCAGAGAGAGGGGGGGGGGAGAGAGAGGGAGAGAGAGGGGGGAGAGAGAGAGGGGAGAGAGAGAGGAGAGAGAGAGAGAGTATTGACGTAGAGAGAGAGTTGGAGCCCGTTGAACGGGCTCTGGCTGGCTGGGTCACTGTGTGTGTGTGTGTGTGTGTGTGTCTTGATCTGCGTACTTAAACTGACTATGCTCTTCTGCCAGTCTCGCACCAGTCGTTCAATCGTGTCTCCCTTCTCTCTTTCCAGCTAGTATCAGAGACAGAGTCAACTGATGTCCTCAAGTAAATGTTGCAAATGCTTTGATTTGGATCCCACCCCACCCTCTCTTTTCTAACATCTTCTGCCATCCATCACCACCATCGTCAATTCTTTAATGTCAGGCGTCTTTCCTTCTGCTTTAAAATTTGCTCTTGTGAAGCACTTTCTTTTAAGTTGCCCCACATGGCCGAAAGGCCGCAGAGGGCGTAAGACCTCATTTCGCACTTTCTTAAGGGAAAAAAACCCAATCCTGGATCCCAATAATCTAAAAAAAAGACAACTACAGACCTGCATCACATAGTTCTGGAGAAAGCTATTCTACAACTGAATAATCATCTCTCTTCAAACAATATCCATCCTTGTGAGTCTGCCTACAGAGTTAACCACAGTACTTGAAACAGATCTTGTTGAGATAGTGAATGAACTCCAATTGCTTTTAATGCTGGCAGAACATCTCTTTACTGGCATTTCTGAATTCGTCTGCTGCCTTTGATATCATAGACCTCCCTATCTTTCTCTCTCGTCTTGAACACATGTGTGGAATTAACAGATCAGCTCTTGCTTTTCTTACGTTTCTGATTGCTTTAAGTCCTCATTATTGGTGATCACTTCTAGCCAATATTATCGACCAGCATAACATGAAACACAACTGCAGAACAGTACAACTAACGGAGATCAAAATTCCATTCTTCCAGAAATTGGCAGCTATTATTCCGACATCCACAAATGGATGATTCAAGATAAACTTCAGTTGCAACGAGCATACTAGCCCCTGTCTCAGTGGAGTCAATCCAACTTGGCAGCATCATCACTCTCACAGACTCTGTTAAGAACTTATGTGTCACTCTGGCCAACACACGTTCTATGCATAATCTCCTGACTCTGACCTGCCAGTCCTGTTAGCATAAGATCCATCGTATTGGCTACATTCGTAAATACCTATCGGACGAAGCCACAGCTATATTTATTATTTCCCTCATCCTATCTTGTCTTGACTTTGTAATGCTATTCTTTCCGCCTTACCCGTTTCTGTTCTCTTTGTTTACAGCGCATTCAAAATGCAACAGCTCGCCTTGTCCTTAGGAAGAAAAGGATTGATCGTGTTAGCTCTCCCCTCTCAGCACTTATTGTCTGTTTAAAGGTAGAGTTGAACACAAACTTAACACTCCCTGCTATGAATATGCTGTTCTCCTACCGCTTCGTCGGTATTACCATGTACCAGTCAGTTCGCCTGTTACGTTCAGTTTCAGACCCATTTCCCTTCAGATCCATAGACCTGTATAAACTTTGAACTGCTGGTCGAAGCTCTTTTGCTGTATTTTTTTTAAGGATCAACCGCATAGAACAAAACAGGGCGTTGAATGGACGCCCTACTTCCAGAAACCATTCAGGCTCTTTCTGCTAAGATATTCAGAAGGCTGCTGGCAGAGCACTGAAGCTTCAGATCCAAGGGTAGGCAGTGGTTGGGCCGGCATCATGCTGGGTACCGCTGAACGGTCCTTGTCTGGCCGGTTGTCTGGCTGTCTACCCACCAAAACCCATTCTCTCTCTCTCTCTCTCTCTCTCTCTCTCTCTCTCTCTCTCTCTCTCTCTCTCTCTCTCTCTCTCTCTCTCTCTCTCTCTCTCTCTCTCTCTCTCTCTTTCCCCCCTTTTCCCCTCCTTCGACATCTTCGCCCTTTTCAGTTGTAATAATGGTCAAAAATGACCGTGTCAACAGTTGGAAGAAGGAGAAGACAAACCGCTTCTGTCCCTTCGTTAGCAACCAACCCTCTCCGCCTTCAAAACAAACACTAAAATCCACCAATGAAGCACACACTTTCTCTCTTTTTCTAGGTTTCTTTCTTTTCGCATGTTTCTTTATGAGCGAAAAACAAAAACAAGAGATAGAGATAAATGCTATAGAACTGAGATAGAGATAAATGCTATAGAACTTTTTTTTTTTAGCAAGAATAATATCCATCAAAGTAATGAGATTGTACGCATTGAATGCTGAAAGACAGAGAGAGAGAGAGAGAGAGAGGGGGGGGGGAGAGAGAGAGAGGGAGGGAGAGAGAGAGAGAGAGAGAGAGAGAGAGAGAGAGATGCTTTTTTTTTTAAAAGCGAAAATAATGTCCTTCGGATGAAGAGAGAGAGAGGGTGAAAGAAAGAGTTGCTTTACATTCTTTTTTTTTAATTAATTTTTTTTTTTATAGCAAGAATGATATCCATCAATTTAATGAGATTGCGCACATTGAATGCTGAGAGAGAGAGGAGAGAGAGTTGCTTTATAAAATATTTAGCAAGAATAATGTCCATCAAATTAATGAGATTCTGCACATTCTATGCAGAGAGAGAGAGAGAGAGAGAGAGAGAGAGAGAGAGAGAGAGAGAGAGAGAGAGAGAGAGAGGAAGAAAGAGGAGAGAGAGTTGCTTTATAACAATTTTAGCAAGAATACTGTCCATCAAAAATCAATGAGATTCTGCGCATTCCATGCTTAGAGAGAGGGAGAGAGAGAAAGAGGAGAAAGAGAGAGTTGCTTTATAAACAATTTTAGCAAGAATACTGTCGCTTTATGAATTCTGCAATTTTTTAGCAAGAATTGTGTCCATCAAATTAATGAGATTCTGCACATTCCATGCTTAGAGGGAGAGAGAGAAAGGGGGGGATAGAGAGGAGAAAGAGAGGAGAGAGTTGCTTTATAACATTGTTTTAGCAAGAATAATCTCCCATCAAATTAATGAGATTCTGGTGAAGGTCAAGATGTGCCCCCCCCCCCCCCTACATTTATCGGTTAATTCCAATTTTCCGTTCTTGCCTTTCTTACCAAACATTAAGCTGTATTGTATGAACCTTTTCAGGTAATTATCTTTGTTGAATAATTAATTGCAGTCATGATAAAGGCCATTATCTAATAGGACCCCCCCCCCCCCCCCCCCCCCCCCCCCCCCCCATGTAGTGCAGTACACCGCGGCATTTGTCACAGTCCTGGTTCATTGCGTTTTTCCGTCTTTATCTTCTACTATTATTGAATGCATGTGTTTCATTATGTAAATGGATGAAAATTAGTGTAAATTATTGCAAATGATAGAACACTCTCTCAGTCAGTTTCCTGACTCAGACATGTCACTCGTGCTGCTTCCAAATCCGTCACATCGGCTATATTCGCAAATACCTATCAGTCAAAGCCACAGTCCAGCTCGTTACTTCACTCATCTTGACTATTGCATTGCTCTTCTTTCTGACCTACCTGTTTCTTCTCTTTCTTGTCTCCAGCGATTTCAAAATACGGCTGCACGGCTTGTTCTTTTAAAAAGAGTTCGATCATATCGGCCCTCTTCTCCACTCTCTGTACTGGCTACCAGTCGTTGGTAGAATTGAATACCAACTGAACACCCTCTGCTATAAATCTATCCATCAGGCTGCTCCCTCTTCTCCACTCTCTGTACTGGCTCCAGTCGTTGGTAGAATTGAATACTCTTATCTACTCTGACAGTATCTTATACCATCTGTACAAGCCAGCTCGCCCGCCACGTTCAACTTCATATTCTCTTTATCCCTAGGTATAAACTTTCATCTGTTGGTCGGCATTCTTTTGATTATTCAGGATGTACTGTCTCCAAAAACCACTTCTCCTCTCACCCCGTCATCAACCCACCCTCTCTATCTTAAAAAATAAACCTGAAAACCCACCTGTTCCCCTGTGATTGCAATCTGCAATATCTCCTTCCCCCCTCTGAATGCTGCTTGGTGTTTTTGTTTTGAAAGCACTTTGGTTTGATTTCATCAACATTAAGCGCCTTATGGTATGTTGTTGCTAGAGACTGAAGAACTTTATTATTCAAGGATTGAGATTTTAGGCCAAGCCTGTTCTTCCAATCTGTCAGAGAGAGAGAGAGAGAGAGAGAGAGAGAGAGAGAGAGAGAGAGAGAGAGAGGGAGAGAGAGAGAGAGAGAGAGAGAGAGAGAGAGGAGAGGGGGGGGGTGGGTCACCATTTGACGCGGCATCGTGTCGGAGCCTGCTGAACAAGTTGTGTGTGCGCGCGCGCGTGCGTGTGTCATTCTGTATGGGTCACTCTCTGTGTGTGTCACTCTGTGTTAGTGTGTGCGTGTGGAGGGGGGGGGGGGGGGGGGGGGGGGAAGAGAGAGAGAGAGCAGATTTTAGACGATAAAACGCTTGGGCTGTTCATTTATTTATTTATTCATTGCAATAAGGGGGGTGGGGGTGTGGGGTGGAAGCTGATACAAAACGAAAGTTCAAAGTGCAAATAAATACAAAAACAAATCCCTCTTCATGGAAACAAAATCCCTTCGCGTGCATTGAATTGCTGTCATGACACCATGAACTTTGGCGCAGATAGACAGAGAGGGAATGGGGCGGTTGGAATCAGCACCCATTGACGCAGCATCACGTCAGAACCCACTGAACGGGTTCTGACTGGCTGGGTCACTTTGAGTGCGCGCGTGCGTGAGCGCGTGTACATGCCCGCGTGCGTGCGTACGTGTGCCTGCTTGCTGAAATGACATCATGTTGGAATAGGGTGGGTGGGGTCTGCACCGTCCATAAGGGTCTCTGACCGATTGGACGTTAATCTCATCACCATCCGTGGGGTCTGTCTCACCCATTATATGGAAACGAAAGCGTGTCCTGGGTGTAAAAGTTGTGACTAAGTCTTCGATAGGTGCCGGAATTATCCGTAAAGTGATGTTCCAGTTATTCGTTAGGCCTGCTTTCTGTTGTGGTTTTTATTGAGGAATACGTAGTTCTTTTTTCTTTTTTTTCTTTTTTTGTCGGAGTGTCGCACACAGATAACTCTTGTCAGATAATGAGTGGTCCTTGGTGGGTGGATACAGTTTTTGTCTTGCAAAGAGTTTCACAGAGATACTTTATGTCAATTGTTTTCCATTTTATTATGCGTAGTTGTCTTTTCTGGCGGAACATTTCTTCCTAGGTAAAGAGGATGCACGTGAAAGGAATGTTCCTTGGTTTGCGAGTAGGATATTTCTCTCTCTCTCTCTCTCTGCTCAGTGGACATGGCTCAAGATAATAACCCTCCTTCGCCGCCCCCCCCCCCCCCCCCCCCCCCCGTCAAAATGAAGACAATAATGTCAAATGAAAATTGGGTAGTTAATAACGTAATAAATGAAGAATGAACTAGAAAGACCAGTAACCTGGGCTTACCATGATATATGCAAACTGAAAATGACCTGAAGGAATTTTAGAAACACGGACGAGGCACTGGAACGACCTCAGGCTTCATTTATGACTGAAGGCAAGTAAAAGGAAAGAAAGGAAACCGGAGAGAGAGAGAGAGAGAGAGAGAGAGAGAGAGAGAGAGAGAGAGAGAGAGAGAGAGAGAGAGAGAGCACACCATAAGCCTAGCTTGTTGCTTCAGTTTTGTTGCTTTGTATGTTTGTTAAGTGAAGACAATAAAAACTTTTAAAAACGTTTAAGCCAGAGAGAGAGAGCGAGAGAGAGAGAGAGAGAGAGAGAGAGAGAGAGAGAGAGAGAGAGAGAGAGAGAGAAGGAGAGATAGAGAGATATATATAGAGAGATTTGATACAGTTTATTTAATAAAAAGGTGAAATGAACTCTAGCGCCATGTATTGTTTGACATTTTTGTTTGCCCGTTGCATCTCAACCAACAGGAGGGGAGTAACTATATTTTCGAGGGTGCAAGCGTTTTTGTTTAACGTAAGAAACGGTGACATAAGCTTTAAAAATGGACGAACATATGGCAGGGTGCTTGGCAGTGAGTGTCTTTGCATTTGGTAGAAGCGTAGAGTGATGTTATGAGCGAATACATTCGCCCACGGTGCTAGAAGAGTTCAGAAATGAAGAGAAGAAAGCAGTTATAGTTGTAACAAAATATAAAGTGTTCCTGTGCAAGTACCAACATTTTGTGCATCAATGAAAATAATATGAAGAAAATAAGCAAGCAAATGAGCAAGACGGTAAAAGTGCAAAGCGTAAGCAGAAAAGCATATTTCAAATTTAAAAAAAACAATTAGACAGCGCACAGAATAAGTACAAAAGCGGAAACTTGAAGTTAAATTAATAACTGACGCTTACCCACAAGTTTAAACGCATGAAAGGATATTAAATGTTTCAATGAACGACTTAGCTGGCTCTTCTGCCCGCCAGGTGGCATAACGTTCGAGTGTGGCTAATCCTCTATATTCTTACTTGGGGATAAAGAGAGAGCGAGAGAGAGAGAGAGATAGGGAGGAGTCCAACCCTCTCTCTCTCTCTCTCTCACTACGCCCAACTAAGAATATAGCGTGATAAGCCCCTATTGGTTTGACTGCCCCCTGGCGGTCAAATAATCGCCATAAGTCGACCATTGAAATTATTTCATCGTCCCTTAAATTAAATTAACAATTTCCTGTTATTTAAAAAAGAAAGATTCCTATTCGTTTTGAAGAAGAATACAACTAAACTATTAAGTGTTTGAACACTATATATAAACATTCTGCATTTGCCATTTTCAGGAAACGACAGTACTCCCTGTCGCAACCGACTGTCGCCCATAAAAGCAGCTTGTTAGAAGACAAGCACCAGCACACAGAGGCCCATAGACTACACAGGCACACTGCAGGTTTGCCTGGAGATGGTCATAGCTCCTGGGAAGAAGACAGGCACCAGGCACACAGAGGCCCCTAGAGACTACACAGGAGCACACTGCTGAGGTTTGCCTGGAGATGGTCAGCCAGAACCATCCCTTAGCTCCTGGGTGGGTCTGTTTGTAGAAGACCTGCCGAGTGTACACCATCTGGTTTAAACACACAGAGGCCCATAAAACAGACTAAGCACAGGCACAGCTGCGGGTTTGCCTGCAGATGGTCATACGCTCCTGGGAAGGGTGGAAGCTACACACAGGAGGCCACTGGAAAAGGCACACAAACATGATGGAATCACAAAGAGAGAGAAATGAGAGGAATGAGAGAGAGAAGGTGCCGATGGGACCTAGAGACTCGCTGACTTCCATTCACCTGTCCTAGCCAACACAAGAGCAGTTCCCCACACCTGCTGAGGCCGTTGGAGGCACGGGAGCTGAGACAGTAGCGGAAAGGCGGAGCCAGAACCATCCCTTAGTCTGGCTGAGCTGTGTGACATAGGTGGGTCTGTTTGTAATGAATAAAGAACCTGTCGACACTGTAGGGTACTGAGTCTGGCTTATTCTGAGCTGTGGATTTCCTGACAGCTGTTGACATATTGTGGAGTCAGTTTGTAATGAATAAAGAACCTGCCGACACTGTAAGAAATGGTACTGAGTCTGGCTGAGCTGTGGATTTCCTTACAGCTGTTGACACAGGTGGGTCTGTTTGTAATGAATAAAGAACCTGCCGACACTGTAGGGTACTGAGTCTGGCTGAGCTGTGGATTTCCTTACAGCTGTTGACATAGGTGGGTCTGTTTGTAATGAATAAAGAACCTGCCGACACTGTAGGGTACTGAGTCTGGCTGAGCTGTGGATTTCCTTACAGCTGTTGACATAGGTGGGTCTGTAATGAATAAAGAACCTGCCGACATTGTAGGGTACTGAGTCTGGCTGAGCTGTGGATTTCCTTACAGCTGTTGACATAGGTGGGTCTGTTTGTAATTAATAAATAACCTGCCGACACTGTACGGTACTGAGTCTGGCTGAGTTGTGAATTTCCTTACAGCTGTTGACATAGGTGGGTCTGTATTAAATAATCTGTTTTTTTGTGCAACGTAGTTATGACATGAACGTTGGTAGGAGGACACATTGATGTGTGTTTGTTATGACATGAACGTTGGTAGGAGGACACATTGATGTGTGTTTGCTATGCGCGGTTTTGAACCTTAAAGCCGCCTCACACTATCCAACCTTTTTATTTGGAAGAAATTTCATTTGTGAACTCTATTCAGCTACTTGTGGCCGTATGCCGTCGTCACTATCAGCAAGCATTGGCTGTATTCCCACAACTGCCTGAGTGAGTTTGAAATAAATGGTGGTCGCCAATTCCTTCCGTCCAGTGGGAAGGGTTTCATCCAACCAAAATTTGCATAATTTGTGATTTCTACTCACTCTGTCATAAAAAGGGAACACTGTGGAAACAACCATTTTCACCCGACTTGGTTGGATAGTTTGAGGCAGCTTTTTTTTTAACGTGGTGACAGTTTTGAGATGACCCATAACTGTTGACAGGACTATAAACGATTAACTGGCCGACCTTTCAGTGGAAATTAAAAAAAGTTAAAAGATAAGGAAAAAGATCCAGAACTCCTTGAAGAGAAAACAAATATTGGTCGTTTTTCTTGGAGACAGAAGTGGGTATATAGGACAGTCCAAATCTGCCCAGTTAAAAATTCGGGACTTTACTGGTGTTGCACTGCCTCCAGTATCGTTCCCACCATCTTTGTATTTACAAATGTCCCATATGTGTCTGTTCCAGACCGAGAGGACGTAAAACACCATTTTTCATTCCCAGTGAAGTACGCAGTATGGGAACGAAGTAAATCAATATTTCCTGTGGCAGTCACCGATTAAATAACCTCCCCTCACCCCCCACCCGTCCCTCCCATCCACCCACCCAGGCTCGTGATCCTCTTGAATACTTTCTTCATCTTTCTACATTTCCCCTGAGGGAATACTGAGGGTGGAAAGGGGGGGGGGGGGGGGGCTTTTGTACAAATACTTTCCCCGTCTTCTGGAAGTTCTGTGCTAATATATCATTCTCTTTGACTCTGCCTTTTCCTTTTGCTTTACAGAATCCTGTAATGTAAATTAATGTTGATATTGAAATGCTGTGATAAAATGTTTTTGCAATGTGTGTATAGGGGAGGGGGTAATGCTATTAATAATGATTAATGTTGAGTGACTGCTAATGTCCAGAATAGTGTGTGTGTGTGTGTGTGTGTGTGTGTGTGCGTGTGCGTGCGCGCGCGCGCGCGTGTGTGTGTGTGTGTGTGTAAAATCACATCCTATTGGAAGATTTGTTAATTTACTTTTAATCATGTTTCCTTAAAATCAATTTGGATTGAGTATTTATTATTCTTGTAGGGCAAAGCTTTATATTTACTGTTCGACCCTTATAAGTAAGCTTAAATAGTCTCGTACTGAATGTTTTGCGTAGTTTTTATTCTTGTGTATATGTGTGCGTGCACGTGCGTGCGAGCGTGCGTGCGCGTGCGTATGTGTGTGTGCGTATGTGTGTGTGTGTGTGTGTGTGTGTGTGTGTACGTGTGTGTGTGTGTGTTGTGTGTGTGTGTGTGTGTGTGTTTGTAGAGGAGGGGGTGGGGATGCAGAAATATAGAGTGCAATTTCATTTTTGTATAATTTCTTTAGCTTTTGAATTTCATCGTTTGTTTTACTTATTTTTTTCATTGTCAGTACAGCTTTTATAGTTAATCTGACAATAAATTGGTTCCAGTCCAGTCCAGTGTGTGTGTGTTAAATTGTTTGATGTCTATGAGGGAGTGTGTGGGTAAAACTGTTGGAGGATGGATGCAGTGAAAATTATGTTGTGTAACTTTGATCTGTGGGCATTTGTGTGTGTTTGTGTTTTTCTAATATTTGATTTAATGTATTTATTTTAATCTGCTGCACGTGTTGCAAAAGAAAATTTCCCATTTTAAACTTCTTTATTGGACAATGAAGGTTTGTTTTAATTTGAATTAAAATCATTTCAATTTTTATGCATATTAGCTTCAATTATCCGTACTTCATGTCCTAGAACTTCATTACATTCGTCTCCTAAGTTTCGAAGAAATAGCAGAAGTATTAACGCACCACCTAAGTTAAAGTCACAAAGCATGACTACCCTACTCAAAACGTGTCAAAATGGGTGTGCACATTCAAGTAGCAATAAGCTGTAGATGGTAATCAGTAATTCCTCCGGGCTTCTTTGACAAATTAGGGGGATCATGAAAAATCGTTTGGTTTAAACGGGGTTTTTTATTCAACAATTTCAAATTATAAACAATAATGAGGTAACAGGGTAACAACAAGCATATAGCTTATAACGTACCCGTACACAATACATTACATATAATTCAAATGACGGAAGGTGTGTTCTCACCAATTAGAAAATATTATTTCAATATTTATTTGAAAAATCGTTTAAATGTGTTTGCCTTGCCAACAACAGTTGACACGCCCAATGTTGGCACATTTTGAGCAGCCACACATTTGTGCCAGTACCTTTCACAATTGGGGATGTATTGTTTTGTTGAGCTATTGCAATCCCACGAAAACAATTAAACTTGAGATTTTAGTACTGGAATAATTGAATTAATGTTTTCCCATTGTGAGATTATTGGAATCGGCCATCTTTATTTTGTGCGCTTGAGAAAATGTGGCCCTTCATTGTTTTGGTCACATGTATAGTATCTTTACTTTTTCATTCTGATTTAACTTACTTTACAGGTAACAAGGACTACAGCGAAACTGAAAGACGCGAGCCACCTGAACAAACAGCTTGCGGAACAGCCATCACAGAAGACGAGTTTGCAGAGAAAAAACCAGCAGCGACAATAACGATTCTACTGTGAAGAAATCGACATCATCGGCATCTCTTCAGTGACTAAACCAACATAATCGATATCTGTTCAGTGAAGAAATCGACATCTGTAACCGACATCGGCATCTCTTCAGTGAATAATCCGACATCTGAAACCGACATCATCGACATCTCTTCAGTTAAGAAATCGACATCTAAAAACGACATCAGCATCTCTTCAGTGAAGAAATCGACATCTCTTCAGTGAAGATCTGAAATCAACATCTCTTCAGTTAAGAAATCGACATATCTTCTGTGAAGAGACCAACATCATCGGCATCTGAAACCGACATCAGCATCTCTTCAGTGAAGAAACCAAGATCTCTTCAGTGGAAAAAAGCAGCAGCATCTATATTGTCAGCCTGTCCATATCCTTCCGCCTTTCTCTCTGTCCTCTTTCTCTCAAATCAAAGTATCTGTCTCTTTTTAGATGCTTGTTCTTGTATTTCTGAACTCATGCAGTGTTTCAATGTAGTGAAGTTCCTAGTCGATGTTTTAAAGGGGCACCCTGACGGATGAGTTTTTGTAAGAAACACGTCGAGATCACCAGGAAAACACCCTTTACAGAGATTGCAACACTCACGTTCCTCTGATTTCCTAGAAATCAAACCATCAAATCGTCGATTCCTCCTTGGCGGAGGTGCTGAAAGTCAAATTATTTCACCCAAAAGAGAAGGCGTGTGCCGTCTCTTTTCTAATGGCTGCCAAATCGTTTGCACGAAATTTTCGCAATACAAGCCTTTTTATTTTTATTATTAATTTTATGCAGTTTATCTAAAGGTTTTGCTCACAACAAAGGAAATAGCTCCTTTTTTTCTACTGCACTACAAACGGCGCTTCAACCACAATGAGGGACCTCCACCCACCCCATCCAAAATGGCTACTCTCTCCCTCCCTGCATCTCCGCCAAGGAGGAATCGCCGTTTTGACGGTTTAGTTTTATAGGAAACCAGAGCAAAGTGAGTGTTCCGATCCTTGAAAAGAGGCTGTCTTTCTGCTGATCTCGACGTGTTTCTTGCAAAAAAAACTCATCCGTCAGGGTGCACCTTTAAGCATGCCAACATTTCCCATATATTTTGATACACTTTTTGTTGTTGTTTACACTCGACGACATGTGGAAAGTTCATCGTTTTCATTCATGATGTATTAGCCGAATTCATATTAAATGACTCTCTCTCTCTCTCTCTCTCTCTCTCTCTCTCTCTCTCTCTCTCTCTCTCTCTCTCTCTCTCTCTCTTCTCTCTGTGATGTGTTCACTTATTTGTGTTCGTATGATTGCATGCGCGCACGTGTGTGAGTCTGGATATTAATGCCTGCCTGTGCGTGCGCGTGTGTGTGCGCGATGTTTTTTTTTAACAGTTTAAAGTTATTTTAAATTACGCAATAAGCATAAAATATAAGAAATATTGACACATACACAAAACGCACATGTCCGTGTGCACCTGTACCCTTGCCACTAGTCTAGTTCATTGGAGATCTAAGTAGCCTTTTGTCTCCTTGTGAAGCGGCGGGATTTGCAATCCTTTTTCTTCAGCGGACCATAATTATGATCTTAATGCGTAAGATAGGTAGTTTAAAGTACATAATGCGTCTCTGTGAAATTCGGGTTCCCACCTGGAGAGCGTGTCGCAGCCAGAGGCGCACCACCCAATTTTTTTGTTTTTTTTGCATGCGATTTTTGTGTGACTGATGAGGAAGGAAGGGGGGGGGGGGGGGGTATTTTTGACCAAATGACAACTTTTTCGTTGCCACTGGGATTAACGTGTGCTAAGTGCATGGGCACACGGGACCTCGGTTTATCGTATCATCCGAAAGACTCCACGTTCAGACCGTAAGGCCTAGTGCAAAGTGAGAGGAAAAATCCTCTGTACCCAGGTTCGAACTCGGGTTTACTTGACACAAGGCGAACGCGTCACCTCTGTGCCACTCTACACCTATGTGTATGTGTCCGGTTTTCAGAGGTCTCCCTGCTGCATTCAGATGCCACATTCCAATTTTGGAGTTCAAAGGAGACAATTATTTGGAATATTTTTAGGGGGGGGGGGGGGGGGAGGCAGGAGAATGGGCCAACGATGCAAAAAACAATGATAGTAAGAATATGAAAAGGCAGCGAAGAGTAATACATTAGTGGAAGCTATTAGCACAGAACCTCCAGAGGGTGGGGGAACTATTTGTATAAAAAAGATCCCCCACGGGACATGCAGTCGTTCAAGCTTGCGCAGTATTTTGTAAACCGCTGCACAGAACCACTTCAAATTTTGTCATTTCAGTGCTGGTAGATTAAAAAACAACCATGTACGCTATCCTGTTGAGTAGGCCCGGTTGTAGCAGTGAGGTAATCGCCTTACTCGGGGAAACCCTAGGACTGACTGCCATTGTGTTCACGTGTCGTGTCCCCGTGTTGCTGTGCCCCCTAATGACGTTTCATTATGCCCACGTGTTGATGACCCCCGCCCCCCTCCTAAAAAATAAAGCCCATCCGTTCCCCAAACACGATCTCTAACCGTAAACATAAACCCTTAGGCCGTGTACACACATAAGCGGAGATTCCGTGCGGAAACCCGTGCGCAATCCATAAATAAGTGAAACAAAGAAGGGGAAAAGATTTGCGCACGTGTCCGAATTTCCCCTATATGCGTAAACTTTTATCCTTCTTTCTTCCACTTATTTTTAGGGTTTTCCGTACGGAACTTACGCGTCTAATGTGAACCCGGCGTAAACCTGAACCCAAGTGGGTATTTTTTGAAAGGGATGCACACCAAAGTGAGGGTTTTCTGGCTGCCTAACTGGACATCACTCTAATGGCTCATATTACTTCCCTTTGCCCCCAAAGAGTAAAACCAAAGATATTCTAAAAGGGTAAGATGGATTACTTAAGAGCTCGGCGAACCGGGCTGATGGAGTTATCGTTGGTGGGGCCAGTACACTTTTCACAGTGGAGGCTATCCAAAAACTCAGACTGGAACTTGAACGGAGAATTCAACTGGCCTATCGACGTGTAAAATGTGTACTGTTTCAAAGGGACATAACCAGTGTTTCTGTCCTCACTACTCATATAGGGAAAAGAGACCGGATGCTTATCTTCCCCTATACAGTCTGGTAAAACTAAGATTGTAATGGGGGAAAAGGTGGAATAGGAAAAGAAAATGGGAGAAGTGGGAAAACAGGACGAGGCAAAATAACAGAAAACGAACTGGGAATAGGTAAAGTGGGAGAAGGCTAAATAGGAAAAGATAAACTGGAAATGAAAACCCACGTGGCATAATTTGTACTGCAATGTCTTCTACTCTTCTTTTTACACCCACACACAAAATTTGGAGTGATTATATACAGTATTTCACGAGATATAGGAGGGTGAAGAAAAACGGAAACATGTCTGCCGCTCGGCGACATTGTATTTCTGAGGGATAATATATGTACGAATGTGTTATACTATTAGTCTCGCATCCTCACAAAATATGAAGGGATTCTGTGTTCTAGTTCACGAGATACAGCTTGGACAAGACATATATATAGCGCAACTTAAAAGGAAATTTCGGTTTTCAAGGTACACGTTCCAAGGTCAGGTCAGCATGGCGATAATGTATGCTCGGCCGTTTTCTACTCTATGTTATACAGTACCACACACAATCTGAAGCGCTTCTGTCAAATAAAATGTGGAAAATATGACTTAAACCCAATAGGGCATTTGCCACGAGTGTTCGTTTTCTATACTAGACAACTATTTTGCCCGCATTCGTTCTGCCCGAGTTACGCTGACCTTTCTAATTCAACTCGGTGAATTTCAAGGTCGTCCTCACGAGGCAAATGCCCTATTTTTTGTAGACCCCTACCACTTTCAAGGCCTACCGATCTCCTTGATCGGTATGCCATCATCAGAACGGCCATAAGCCGCGAGCGAAAATGGTTCGTTTTACGTCCTCTTGGTCTGAATCAGACACATTATGGGACATTTGTAAATACAAAAATGGTGGGAACAATATACTGGAGGCAATGCCCGGAGGCAGTACGAAACCAGTAAAGTCCCGATTTTAAAAAAATTAATACAGATAGCTGTAGCGGTGGCCTCGGTTAAACCTCATCGGCTATGGCACGGCCATAAGCCCAAAGTACCTAAGCCTACATGCCAAGTTTGAAGTATCCTAAGACCAACGGTGTGGGTGTTATAGCCCCTTAAAGATTTTCGGTCTTGAGGGTCATAGGTCAAGGTCATGACGGCGATAATTTATGCGCGGATGCCTTCCTCTCATGGTGACAACACCACCACAAAAATTTGAAGCGATTCTATCAAGCGGTTTCGGGAGATATTCTTGGGACAGACAGAAAAACGGAAACATACACGAACGAAAATAGA
>CM065696.1:25718123-25740184 GCA_017654935.2 Phymorhynchus buccinoides
GTATAGCCTAGTTTTACTAAGTAAAAAAAAAAGAAGAAAACTTTCAGCCACCTTACACAGTTACAGGTTGTATAGACCCATGTCATACTAGAAAGTAGATCTATGTGTAGTAGTAGTAGTAGTAAAGGGACTGGCTTCTGCCTAAGACTCGCGGCTTATAAAAAAAATGTACATCCCCCCAAAAAATTTCTTTTATGCCCCACATGGCCGAAAGGCCGAAGAGGGCATAAAGTCTTAATAAAAAATATTTTTTTTCTTTAATTAGGTTGCATTTACATGCAAAAAAACCAACTATGATTGCAATTTCAATCATAATCATAAAACATTTCACTAAAACAAAAAGTAAATTTTTAAATTTTTGTCAAGTAGATTTTGGAAGGCGTTAGTAGATGGTGCATTTTTTAGTTCAGGTGGCAGTGAGTTCCAGGAGTTAGCAACTCTGTTAGTGTTACTGAAACAATGCTTATGTTTGTTAGTGTTAATCTGTTATGCTGTTGAATTTGTACTTTCCCCTCTAGGTTTCTAGTTGTGTTAGACAAGGATGGTGAGAAAAGAGACTCAAAACTGATATCAAATCTAAGTTGTGAAAATGTTTTGTACATTGGAAAGGTCTACCTCTTATCCGGTCTTCCCTTTAGTACAATTTGACTCAAAAACTGCATATAATCTAAGTTGTGAAAATTTTTGTACATGTATTTTGAAATGCCAGGTCCACCTCTTACCCGCCTTCCCTTTAGTGAATGTAAGTTTAACAATTTTTTAATCTATCACGGTACGTTAGAATACTTAGATCTTTATACTTTTTTCGAACCAATTGATACAGAACAGTTCTCAATATTGGTTACTTTTGTAGACAATAACCTCGAAAGATAAAGAAAAAGAGTCGCCAGTGCTTTGGCGTCACAAGCACACTTATTCTCTCAGCAATAATGTTCGCAATCTCCGCCTCACTTATTGAAATGCTATGGGTCTGTGAGAATGATGGTGTGTGGCGGATTGGAGTTTGATAGGTATTGGTGGGGAGCATGTGTGTGTGTGGCTCGTATGTTGTGTGTGTGTGGATGCAAATTTGTGTTTTTTGTGGAGGTTGCATGTTTTTATTCCTATGAGTATGTCACACTTACAGGGTGAGGGTGGGTATGCGAGCGCGTCCTGAGTATGTTTGATATGACTAATTTTGTTTGGTTTTAATTTTAATTAACCCTAGGCCATTATCTAATAGGAACACCCCCCCCCTATGTATTGCAGTACACGGCGCCATTTGTCACAGTCATGGTTCATTGCGTTTTCCACGTCTTGGTAGGGCGGGGGGTGGGGGGTGGGGGGGGGTGTTAGGGCTTAGTGTTAGGGATAGGGTAGTATTCCAAAAAGGTTATTAGCTAAAAAGGTTAATAAAATACAGCTTTATCAGTTTATGTTTGGTAAGGAATGGCAAAAATGGAAAATTGCAATTAACCGAGAAACGAGTGTCAGAGGGGGGGGTGTGGGTAGGGCACTCTTGCCACTTTCTTAGTTCTCTGACTCATTATTGCTTTCTCTCGGGTCCTTTTATGTATTATGTACAAAATAGCAGAGTATGAGATAGCAAGACCTACCATTGTAGTACTCCATTGTTGGTGTCAGGTATCTGCTGGACGTGCGCTGGTTCAAGCAGTGGAAGAAATATGTGGGCTACGACACCTGGGACACCCTCAACGCTGGGGAGGAGACCTACAACCCAGGCCCCATTGACAACAGCTCACTGTTCAAAGGTCGGTTCTTTGTATCCATAATGGTCTGATGAGTTCAACACAAGAAAGCAGCAAAAGAGCGTAACAGCTCAATACAAATTACAATGTAAACAAATAAATTAAAAGTTTATCTTTGGTTTAGACAAGAATTTATTCACGAATAGAAAATCATAGCAAAGTAGCAATACATTTATAAACTTTGAGTACAAAAGTTTATCTTTGTAATGTAAAAAAACCCAACCCCACATAAATAACCCTATTCACGTGGGCATGATGCAAAGTGAAAATCAATTTTTAGCCCGTCACCAAGACGGACTAATTGCGATGGGCTGGTTTGTATTTTTTTTTGTTTTGTTTGTTGGTTTTTTGTTTTGTTTTTGTTGTTTTTTTTTTCTGTCTGTCCCAAGGATATCTCCCGAACCGCTTGACCGAATCGCGTCAAAATTTGTGGTGAAGGTGTGCTTGACCTTAATAGGAAGAGATCCGGCGCAAACCATTTTGCCGTCGTGACCTTGACCTTGACGTACGACCTTGAAAACCGAAAATCTATTTTTAGCCATATCTCGGGCACCGATCAACATAGGATGTTGAAACTTGGTATGAAGGTGGTTTGGCTTATGCCCGTTCTGATGATGGCATAACGATCAAGGTCAAGGTCAAGGTAAAAAAGATCGCTGGAGCCTGAAAATCGGTGGGTCATTTTTTTCTCCTTCTGTCTGTCCCAAGGATATCTTTCGAACGGGTTGACAGAATCACGTCAAATTGTGTGTGCTGGTGTGTCACCATGAGAGGAAGTGGGGGGGGGAATTAGACAGCTGTGTCACCCTGCGCAAACCATATTGCCGTCGTGACCTTGACCTTGGCGTACGACCTTGAAAACCGAAAATCTTTCAGAGGCCATAACTCCCACACCGTTAGTAACGTTAGAGTCTTCAAATTTGGCATGAAGGTACTTTGGCTTATGCCCGTTCTGATGGTGGGCATACCGATCAAGGTCAAGGTCACGGTCCGGGCGATCCGTAGGCCTTGAAAGTGGTAGGGGTCTACACATTGGGTTTTAAGCCATATTTTCCACATTGGTACTTGACAGAAGCGCTTCAGATTGTGTGTGGTACTGTATACCCTAGAGAAGAAAACATCCGAGCATAAATTATCACCATGCTGACCTTGACCTTGAAGTGTGACCTTGAAAAAACCGAAATTTCCTTCTTTGCGCTATATGTTTCTTCTTCAAGCTGTATCTCGTGAACTAGAAGACAGAATCCCTTCCAATTTTGTGTCAGGATGTGACACTCTACGGGGTGTCGCAAGTGCGTGGCATTGCTGGTGACGGACATGTCTGACATGTCTGCCGCTCGGCGACGCCCTTGTTTTTTTTGTGATTGATTTTTTCTCTCCATTGGAACAGAACCAGGATGTTGGGGAAGCGACTCTTGGAGATTGGACTCTCCTTTATAGAATGCATTTTCTTGTTTTGTATATTTAACACTTTAGCTGTTTAACGTTTGGTTAAAGTGAGGTAAGGGTTGGGATTCTGCGAAGGACAAAAAAGGAATGGGAAAAAAGGAATGGGAAAAAAACCCAAAAACAAGTTAAGTTAAGAACAAAAATGAAGGCGGAAGTGGTGGTGAGTTGCGTTAGTGAGCAAGAAAGCGGAGAGCAGATAAATGACTGGGTGTGGTGTGAGAGTTACATATTTGTGATGCAGTACGCGAATACCCAGCTAAAGTCGGCCAGCCACAAGCTCAAGAGAGAAAGAGAGAGAGAAAGAGAGAGAGATTTGATTGATTGAAAAATTGTTAAAAATAAACTATTAGAGATGGATGAATTCTGTTTTTTGCCTGTTAATCTGTTGTCTCTGGCCTTTCTGAAAATATGAATAAGTCAAAAGTGATCATTTACGACATTAGCCTGGTTTTCCTGTGCTGCATCACATTTGTTTAAAATTTAAATGTGAATTTTCTGTTTCATGTTTTTATTAATATTTTAATTTTCAATTTTGATGTATTTTATCTTATTTTACATGGTGAAGACCATTTTCCATGTGCGTTTTGTACAATGCCAATGGACAATAAAGAAACGTATGACTTATGACAGTTATTATTTAAACCAAAAATCAAATGAAAGAAAGAAAGAAAGAAAAAGGAAAAGAGAAACAGAAATTGAAATAAATTTAAGATTTGAAAGAAAGAAAGGAGCAGGTAGAAATGAATCAATGAATGGATTAATGAAATTGAAAGAAAGAATGAAACAAAAGAAAAAACAGGAAGGAAGGAAGGAGCCACAAATAGCAAAAAAAGAGTCTAGAGAGAAAGGAATGAAATAATTAAAGATGGTTAAAAAGAAAAAAAACCGAAAGGAAGGAAGAAAGAAAGAATGAAGGAATTAAAGAAAGGAAGGTAGGTAGGAAGGAAGGAAGAAAGAAAGTAAAGAAATAACAGAAAAATAAGAAAGGAAGGTGAAGAATGAATGAATTAAATGTAAAGAAAGAAACATTTGAATGTAATGAATTAAATGGAAGAAGAAAAGAAATATAGGAAGAGGGAAAGAATAAATAAAATGAAAGTGAAAATAACAGAAAGAAAGGAATGTAGAACTAGAAAGAAAGAAAGAAAAAACTCGCTCACTGCACACCATAAGCCTACTCTGTTTAGCCATGTTTCAAGTGCCTTGTAGCGCATCTGGATGGGTGTGGCTGGTTTGAGCAGACGGCTAGGCAGAGCCAGTTACTTTAGTAAGAGCTTTGCTACAGTGGTTACTCTTGGTGTAACTAGAGGCTTTTTTCCTGGTGATCATCGACGTGTTTCTTGCAAAAACTCATCCATCAAGGTGTCCCTTTAAACCCTTTCACCGCCCAAAGTCGCATTTTAGCACCACAGTGATTTAACACCTATGTCACTAAAAGGCATCAAATTGGGGTCTATTATCCAAAGACCCTGTTGTCTTTGTTTTGGGGAAGTAAGGATGGACCTTATTACCTGGCCAGAGGCCGTGGTTTGCGATTGGTTTTGTGTGTGTCTGTGTGTGTGTGTGTCTGTGTACCGATTATCTTAAAAACTACTGTTTGGACTTTGATTAAAATTGGCAGAGGGGTAGACAGCTTGAAAAGGAAGCTTCCTTTCGTTAATCAAACACCATGCTGACCTTGACCTTGAAGTTTGACCATGAAAAACGAAATTTCCTTCTTTGGGCTATGTAATTTCCCCCCAGCTTTATTTCGTGAACTAGTGAACAGAATCGCTTCAAAATTTGTTTTGTGTGGTGGTGTACCATGGTGCAAGGAAGTTTGTATAAAAGTTTAGCTGTATCTCGTGAACTAGTGAACAGAATCGCTTCAAATTTTGGGCTATGTATTTTATGCGTTCTGTAAGGGTGGAAAGTGTAAGGGTGGAAAGAGTGTGTGTTATGGGGGGGGGGGGGGGGGGGGAGAGGACATAACTCTGGCCGGGTTTGCATTGTCACAATGCCTTGCTGCCGCTCGGCGATGCACTTACAATGCCTTGCTGCTGCTTGCGATGACCTTGTTTTAGATATGTCACAGAAGAATCCCCAATACTGTGCAGATGGATTTTGTTCTCTACCCATGTTAATTTTAATGGACATTTTTGGCGAAATAGGGCTGGCGGTGAAAGGGTTAAGCAAAGCCCTTGTCAGCAAATCTGTGATGTTGATGTTTCAGAACCCCATTTAGAGGAACAAAAAAAAAAAAAAAAAGCAGGGCCCTTTCCCTTGTCCCCAGCCACTGAAGGAGCACATGGTGGATGAGCTGGACTACGTGCTGCTGCCCGCGGAGGCCTGGAACAAGCTGGTGTCCTGCTACGGCATTGCAGCAGGCCAGGTCAGTCACGCTCATTACCATATTTTTCCGACTACAGTGGTACCTCCCTTTTAAGACCTCCCGTTATAAGACTCCCTCCCATATAAGACCTACTTCTCTGAGACATTGCCCTTCTTTGTAAGTATTAAAATCACCTCCCTTACAAGACCCCTCCCTTATAAGACCTCATTTTTGATGATTTTTGAGGGTCTTATAAAGGAGATATAAGGCAATACTTTCCCCCCTCCCAGACTGAGACCCCTGGGCCTTATAATATGACTGATAATGTAGTAAGAAAGGTATAATAACAACATTTGAATTTTGTGTAAAATTTGGTGGTGGTGGTGGGTGTGTGTGTGTGTGCGCCTTACGTATACAGTCAGAAAAATACGGTAGATGTTGTTGACCAGGAAAGGTTGCTTAACCTGTACTGTAGCTATGTTCTGTCCTAAAACAAAGTGGCAAATGTGTTGCCCTGCTCTCAGTCTCAGCCATCTGTCATGTAGTTGAGAGAGAGAGAGAGAGAGAGAGAGAGAGAGAGAGAGAGAGAGAAGAGAGAGAGAGAGAGAGTCAGAGTAGTTTAGAGAGAGATAGAGAGAGAGTGAGTGAGTGAGTGTGTGAGGCCTTTGATTAGTAAATATTTGATTAATGACTGTCCATTTCTTTTTTAAACTAACACTATGAATAACAAACAGTTTTGGTTAGAAAAGAAAAAAAAGGAATGAAAACACTGTACTGAACAGTAACTCAGTGTCCATAGACCTTAAAGCAACACACAATAATAAAGCAGAAATATGTTTGTGAAGCATTGCAATGTTCAGACTTTTTTTTTTTACTTTCAAAAACTGATAGCATGGCATGTGATAGTGCAAGGAATGTTTCAATTTGTGGAATACCCCAGTGAATTTATGTTTACCATACTCTTTATGGAGCCCATAGAGAGGCATTTCACAGAGCATTGAGGCATGTCTGTAAGTACTGCAATGTAAAATAAAAATATATGTGATTATTTGTTTATTCTATTTATATATTTATTTATTCTTCCCCTGAAGATGGAGTGTGGCTGCCCATGTGGCGGGGTAATAATAAAAAATGGTCACACACATAATGTTCTCATCCCTAGCTGATGCATTTGTACCATAGACAATAGTGTTCAAGTGCTTCAGCTGTTGGGATTTTCCCTGGAATCTTTTAGCCAGGGTACTTCAACGACAATCAACAACAAAATGTATTAATTTATTTATTTATTCATTCATGCATATGTATTTTTTTTGTATGTAATTATTTATTTTTACACTTCCAGGAGCTGATAGAGTGGCATGTGATAGAATCTAAAGGGCATATTTATAAAACATTGCACATTAATATGTGTGCTTTAGTGATTGATTGATTGATTTTTCTACTTTCTGGGGCCGATAGAGTGTCATGTGATACTGATAGAGCAGGGGGTGTTTGTGAAGCACTGCGATATAAATATGACTGCTTTAATTGATTTGATTGACTGATTGATTTTTCTACTTTCACTTTGAGGAGCCAATGGAGTGTCATAGATCAGGGCATATTTGTAAAACACTGCAACATAAAGATGACTGCTTTATTGATTTGATTGACTGATTTCTCTACTTTTCAGGAGCCAATAGAGCGTCATGTGATAGACTATAGAGCAGGGGATGTTCGTAAGCACTGCAGTGTAAAGATGTGCACATTATTGATTGATTGATTGATTGATTGATTTATCTACTTTTCAGGAGCCAATAGAGCATCATGTGATAGAGCAGGGGATGTTCGTAAGCACTGCATTGTAAAGATGTGCACATTATTGATTGATTGATTGATTGATTTTTCCTTTTCAGGGAGCAATTAGCGTCATTTCAGGAGCGTGAAGCACTGCAGTGTAAAGATGTGCGCATTATTGATTGATTGATTTGATTGATTGATTTCTCTACTTTTCAGGAGCCGATAGAGCGTCATGTGATAGAGCAGGGGATGTTCGTGAAGCACTGCAGTGTAAAGATGTGCGCATTATTGATTGATTGATTTGATTGATTGATTTCTCTACTTTTCAGGAGCCGATAGAGCGTCATGTGATAGAGCAGGGGATGTTCGTGGAAGCACTGCATTGTAAAGATTGATGCATTATTGATTGATTGATTGATTGATTGATTTCTCTACTTTTCAGGAGCCGATAGAGCGTCATGTGATAGAGCAGGGGATGTTCGTGAAGCACTGCAAGGTCGAGGTGTATCTCATGGACCTGAAGCTGTGTGACAACTCGGACATCAACACCATCATCACCAAGCAGTTCAGCCGAGCCTCCACCATCGGTCAGTCAGCAAGTGTATCCAGTCTGCTCAGAGCATGCATCACAGTTTACAGACTGTGAAGCGCGTCTTATTATAAGTCACAGTGCTTCTCAGTTTTTATTCAAATATTCTGATTTTATTAAAGGTGCAGTCCGGCGGGTGAGCGATTGTTTTCGTTTTGCACCTCTGTGGTGGAACAGGTTTTGGGGGAAAGAAAATGGCTTCCTATCATTAGAATGGGCGCCATTTTCTTTCCCCCCAAACCTGTTCCACCGCAGAGGTGCAAAACGAAAACAATCGCTCACCCGCCGGACTGCACCTTTAATGTTATACCAGTTTCGTACAGTGGAACCTCCTTTATAAGACCTCCCATTATAAGACTCCCTCCCATATAAGACCTACTTCTCTGAGACATTGACCTTCTTTGTAAGTATTAAAATTACCTCCCTTATAAGACCCCTCCCTTATAAGACCTCATTTTGGATGATGTTTGAAGGTCTTATAAGGGAGGTTCCACTGTACTATGTTATTTGTCATAATTATATGGTTGAGGGGCCTCAGTCTGGGGAAAAACCCATCGCCTTGTAGCCTGGCCTGTTTATGACAGATTACCTATGTTTCAATCTTATTATACATGTATGATGCAGTGCTCCTCAGTTTTTATTCAAATATTCTTATTTTGTTATATAAGTTTTTTTTACTATGTTATTTGTCATAATTATTATAAGGTGCAGGGGTTCTCACTCTTGGAAAATAGCATCGCCTTCTAGTCTGCAAAATACGGTAGTGGTTGGCTCGGCGTGATAGGTTACCCGTGTTTCAATTAAGAAATTGAGCAAAGAGTGCCATTTTTCAAAGAAAAATACTTATGGGTAATTTCTCCATTTCCATTATACTCTTTTCCTGTTTTTGTTTTGCTTTAGACACTTTACTTCCCCCCGTGGGGATACCGGGGGGGGGTCTTGTATAAATAAATAGTTCCCCCACATTCTGGAAGTTCTGTGCTTGTAACTTCCTTTAATCTGTCACTCCCTTTGACTCTGCCTTTTCCCTTTGCTTACTGTCATCTACTATATTTCTGCCTTATCGGTCCACTCTCCTGCCTTTTTTCAAGCAACACTTTCAAAAAGATTTTCTCCAGCCGTAGTCGGACTTGCTGGGCCTAACTATTTGTTAGTTAGGCGCATAACGGCAGCATGATGCATCTGCGCTCATAATTGACAAGAAACTGAGCGATCAAAGAAGAAGAAACACTTTACCTGTTGTCAGTTTGCGCTAAATTCTTTCTGAATGAAATATTGTCTGTTTAACTCATTCGCATCGCAATGATTTTGAATTATTAAAAAAACTCACAAATCACCCCAGCTATACACACAAACAAAACATACATAAACAAAAGGAGAAATGAAAGAAGATTACAGGTTTTTATTTCAGGTTTAGACATAGGGAAGTGGTAGATCAGACTTTTTTTATATATAGACTTTATATAGAAAAACTCTACACCAACTGGTTTCCTTACAACAAACCACTACAAAAGCAAAGTCAGAGCAAAATTGTGGTCTAAGGGAGCAAAGCGAGTTTAGAAGTGACCGTGTGCACACAAATTTACTTCCCTTGAAGCAAATGCATCAAATGACAGCTATCTATTATTTCATAGACCTACAGTGGAATCCGCTTAATCGGCCACTTTTGGGACCAGGAAAAATATGGCCGATAAAGCGAATCGGCCGATAAAACGAACATCGAGATACTGTATGACGCAATTATTCAAGTCAAAAGCAATGACGTCAAAATTAAATGTTGCAGTTCAAATTCAAATTCTTTCCCTTTTTGTGATGTGTGTGTGTGTGTGTGTGTGTGTGTTTATTAATCCTACAACTTGACAGAAGCACGAGTAAAAGACAATGATTTTGTTTTCTTGAGTGATTTTAACGCCATGCAGGGTCTTTCAATTGACAACAGCTCACCTTCCAACTTCACACTCAACCATGTAAACGCCAAAAGCGTGTTGTCAGTTTGTCTGCCTCTGTTGTTCTCCCTCTCAAAAAAAGGGGGGGGGGGGGTAAAGAGGAAAAAATAGAGAGAAAAAGTGGCCAATAAAGCGAAATTGAAGATTTCAGCTTTGGCCGTAAAAACGAACAAAATAACACATGCTTAAGAAGAAAAAATTCCGTTCCAGAGGAAATTGGCCGATTAAGCGGCTTTGGCCGATTATCCGATGGCCAATTAAACGGATTCCACTGTATATGACTTGAATGAGTTAATTTTTTTTCTCCAGAACAACTGGAGCAAGACATGAAGGCCGTTTTCCACATAGACGAGAACAAGGATGTGCGACTGTGGAACCGCTACATGACCAATACGTACGAGCACCTGAGCAGAAGGGACAACACACTTCAGGATGCTGGGCTTTATCCGGGACAGGTGGGCCACTTTAACCCTTTCACCGCCAAAGTCGCATTTTAGCACCACCAGTAATTCAACACCTATGTCACTAAAAGGCATCAAATTGGGGTCTATTATCCAAAGACCCTAGTGTCTTAGTTTCGGGAAGTAAGGATAGACCTTATTTTATATATGTCACAGAAGAATCCCCAATACTGCAGGTGGATTTTGTTCTCTACCCCGGTACATGTAATGGGTATTTTTGGCTGAAACATGGCTGGCGGTGAAAGGGTTAACCCTTTTGTCTTTTTCCTTTTGTTCCTTTTTTTATTTTGTGGATGAACCTCCCCGGTTCCGTGGCATAGTAATCAGTGTGTTGATTGTGGCCATGTACTGCGAAGAAGAAGAACCCCTTGACTGCCAGAGAAAATTAAAGAGAAAAATCATTGTACAAATCATGCCATGAAAAAGACAACTGATAGAGCCAATCTGGCAAAATGGTCTCTCTTGACTGTGTTAGAGCAAAAGCCAGCATATCAGAGTTATTCCTCTTCATCTGATGATGTTCATCAGTGATGTCATCAAGTCAGTACGTGATACGTTTTATGGCAGTCAAAGGGTTAATTTTTAAAATGTCATTTTTTTTTTTTTAACCTATGAACTTGAAGTCAGTTTTCTTTTTGTGTATGTTAACTTTTCACTACCTCTGCCTTGGAAGTTGGAGTGGATTATGTCTGGTCTATTTACATTAGCAGGTCTTTTGCATTGAGGCGATTTTTTGGAAACCTGCAAAGTTTTGAAACTTTCTTTGTTTGGATTTAATGTGAAACGTTAAGTGTGTGAGCAAATGAAGAAGAAGAAAAAAATCGGTGTTGTATGATTTTTACATGATGATGATGATGATGATGATGATGATGATGCAAGTACTATTTTATCAAAATGTCTTTCTTTTTTTAAAACGTACAAAGCAGTCAACAATGGTGTTGAGCAAAGATGCTTTCTGACTCTAGTTACATGGGTGCTACTCTTTCATTTTTACACTGATTTCAGTATTTTTAATCTTACCAGAAACTGAACTTCATTTTTTTAAAAATAATTCATTCATACAAACAAAAAATTGACCACATGCGATTTGGGGCGTTTTGAACTTGGTGGTTCTATCTTGGAAGTTTAGAAAGGCAATGCAATAATTTTATAAGGCTTACTCAAACTGTCTGTATCTCGTTATCTCTCTCTCTTACCTTGCCCCCCCTGAATCGTCCTACAGGGTTCTGCCCCTGTACCCTGCCGGGGTCATGGGTATCTGGACCCCTGCCTTTCATTTTGGGGAGTTGCACCCATGTAGTTCGTTCATGTTCAAAAAGAGAAAAAAAAAGTACAGTGGAACCTCCCTAAGAAGACCTTCCCCATTAAGACTTCCTCCCACTTAAGACCTACTTCTCAGAGACACTGCCCTCAAGATGAAAAATGGACTGCAGTATTAAAATTACCTCCCTAACGCAACTCCCTCCCACTTAAGACCTACTTCTCAGAGACACTGCCCTCAAGATGAAAAATGGACTGCAGTATTAAAATTACCTCCCTATGCAACTCCCTCCCACTTAAGACCTACTTCTCAGAGACACTGCGCTCAAGATGAAAAATGGACTGCAGTATTAAAATTACCTCCCTATGCAACTCCCTCCCACTTAAGACCTACTTCTCAGAGACACTGCCCTCAAGATGAAAAATGGACTACAGTATTAAAATTACCTCCCTATGCAACTCCCTCCCACTTAAGACCTTACTTTGGATAACTTTTCAAGGGAGGTTCCATTGTATTCAATTTTTAAAAAATCAACAGTGCACCATTTTTGGTCCGCTGCTGTAAAATGGAAAGTTACTGTAAATTTGATGACAAGACGTTCAATGCTGCACTTGGTCATCTCCAAATATGGAAAGTGATGCCATTCGCGTGACAATGTCGGTTTTCAGCGAAACTTTGGAATGTGTATCTTTTAACAAATCAATCTGAAATTAAACTGACTCTAGCCCTAACCCTAACCCTAACCAAAACCTTAACCCTTTCACCGCCAACGTCGCATTTTTGCACCACAATGATTTAACACCCATGTCACTAAAAGGCATCAAATCAGGGTCTGTTATCCAAAGACCATATTCTGTTAATTCTGGGAGGTAAGAATAGGCCTTACTTTATGCATGTCACAGAGGAATCACCAATATTACAGACATATTTTTTTTCCTCTACCCAGGTAAGTTTAATGGAAATTTTTTGCTGAAAAATGGCTGGCGGCGAAAGAGTTAAACCGTCAAATGCACAAAAAATAAAATTTACTAAAAATTGAGTGTTTGGAGATGACCAAGTCAAAGACTGTACAGGGGAAGATAAACATCCGGTCTCTTTTCCCTATATGAGTAGTGAGGACAGAAACACTGGTTATGTCCCTTTGAAACATGACACATTTTGCACATCGATAGGCCAGTTGAATTCTCCGTTCAAGTTCCAGTCCGAGTTTTTGGATAGCCTCCACTGTGAATAGTGTACACGTCCCCACTAACGATAACTCTTATCAGCCCGGTTCGCCGAGCTTTTAAGTAATCCATCTTACCCTTTTAGAATATCTTTGACCAAGTGCAGTCTTGAACGCCTAGTATGCATTTGACTTAGCCCTTTGGTTTGTTTCTGCTGTGTGTTACCAGGTGATTGTTGTGGAAAAGAAAAACGAAGATGGGACATGGCCACGACAGGCAAAAAGGTACAGCTTTTTACACTTTGTGTACAAGAGGAAGTGGACCCAGAATTACAGTTGCTGTTATGCTGTATTTTCTGCACTATTAAGGCAGTATATTTTCCCCCCGAGAAAAACCCCTGCGCCTTATAATATGACTATTAAATCTGTAAAGGTCAAGATGTGCCACCCCCCCCCCCTCCATTTCTCGGGTAATTGTATTTTTCCGTTTTTGCCTTTCTTACCATACATAAAGCTGTATTTTAGGAACATTTTTTTTTTTAGCTAATAACCTTTTTGGAATACTAACCCTATCCCTAACCCTAGCCCTACCCCTAACCCTACCCCCCACCCTATAAGACGGAAAAACGCAACGAACCACAACTGTGACAAATCGCGGTGTACTGCAGTACATAGTGGGGGGTAGGGTTAGGTTTAGGGCTAGGGTTAGGGATAGGGTTAGTATTCCAAAAAGGTTATTAGATAAAAATGTTCCTGAAATACAGCTTTATGTATGGTAAGAAAGGCAAAAACGGAAAAATACAATTAAGCGAGAAATGCAGGGGGGGTGGCACATCTTTACCTTTACCGAATTTTGTATTAAATCAGGAGGGTGCGCCTTATAAAAAGGTGCGCCCTGTAATCTGAAAAATACGGCAAATACGGTAATTTTCCCTGTATCATTAGTATTACTACATACTTAATCATTATTATCAAACATATTTTGATGAAGGTTTAGCATACATTTTTCACTGTGCATGCATACATTTTCTATCACTGTATCAGGTCAGTATTATGACTGGCATTATTGTTGTTCCTTTCTTCCATCAGAAATGTTTTCACAATTTTAGCTCGTCTTCCCGACTTCCAACATTCAAAATTTCTGTAAAACTTCCAAAGATATTAAGCAATGCAGATTTGCACAAATTTTTCTTAGATTATTGAGGTTGTTCTTGGAAAGAACAGACTAAATTCTTGGTAAGCAAACATGATTTTTATGCACATTAAAGGTAACGGTGTTTCTGTGGTTTCAGCTCGGGTTGTTATAGCAGCAGCTCATACTCTACTAGGTAAGTTTAATCAAATTACACTTTGAAGTTACCATTTTTATATCTCCATGTCACACACACTTGCACAGCATTGCACACTCACTCAGTGATGCACCGAGCATAAAAAAACAATAGGACAAATTGTCTTGAAACATGATCCTCCAGAAATGAATAGCATTTTTTTTTTTAATTCTGAAAAAAACCTATTTTTTTTAATAAAGACAGACCCTCGAAAATATTCAGGTGACTTAAAAAAAATCTAAAAACATTTTGCGCGCAGAAAAAAAATCTCGAAACATATTTTCACCTGCTGATTCTGCCCCCCCCCCCCTGATTTCGAAGATGGAATGAACGGTGTTCACGACGACTCCTTGCAGGTCCGGTGGTGCTGGAGGGGGCATCATGGGCTCAAGCACCAGCAGCAGCAGCAGCAGCAGCAGCTACAACTACGACAGCTCCGGATACGGCAGCACCAGCAGCAGCTTCTACAACAGCTACGAGAAAGGCGGGGGCGGCTCGCGGCCGGGGCTCTGCGGCCTGTCCAACCTGGGAAACACCTGCTTCATGAACTCGGCCCTGCAGGTGAGTCAATGGCGCAGCATCACGTTGGGGCCCGATTAGCGGGACCTGGCTGGCTAGGTCATTCTCTCAGCAGCACCAGTAGCAGCTTCTACAACAGCTACGAGAAAGGCGGGGGCGGCTCGCGGCCGGGGCTCTGCGGCCTGTCCAACCTGGGAAACACCTGCTTCATGAACTAGGCCCTGCAGGTGTCAGTGGCGCGGCATCACATTGGGGCCTGATTAGCGGGACCTGGCTGGCTAGGTCATTATCTCAGCAGCACCTTCTACAACAGCTACGCGAAAGGCGGGAGCGGCTCGCGGCCGGGGCTCTGTGGCCTGTCCAACCTGGGAAACACCTGCTTCATGAACTCGGCCCTGCAGGTGTCAGTGGCGCGGCATCACATTGGGGCCCGATTAGCGGGACCTGGCTGGCTGGGTTAAACACCTGCTTCATGAACTCAGCCCTGCAGGTGAGTCAATGGCGCGGCATCACATTGGGGCCCGATTAGCGGGACCTGGCTGGCTGGGTCATTCTGTCGCTTGGCGCGGCACCACTTTGAGGCCGATCAGCGGAACCAGGCTGGCTGGGCCAGGCTTTCTGTCGTCTTCTTCTACTGTCAACGTTCTTCTTCTCAGTGGTACCTCAGTGCGCATTTCCGTAGATCCCCGTAAAGTAACATCGACAGAATAGTCAAAAGTGACTGTGGTCGCTTTATGGAAAGGAAGAGGTGTGGCTTGGGTCTGATTTCTTTTCTTCTTCTTCTTTGTCGTCTTCTTTTTTGGGGGATCTTCTTCTTTATCATCTTTTTTTGGCCATCATTTTTCTTTTTTCTCTATTTTTTTTCCGCGTCCTTGCCTGCTCTTGCTTCTCCTCTTTCGTGTCCTTTATTATTATTATCATCATCTTCTTCTTTTTCTTCTTCTTCTTCTTTCTGTATTCTTTTCATCCTTCTCTCCTTTTCCTCCTTGTCCTGATTCTCCTCTTTCTTCACCTGGTGCTTGTTCATCATCATCATCGTCGTCATATTCTCTCCTTTTCCTCCTTGTCCTGATTCTCCTCTTTCTTCACCTGGTGCTTGTTCATCATCATCATCGTCGTCATATTCTCTCCTTTTCCTCCTTGTCCTGATTCTCCTCTTTCTTCACCTGGTGCTTGTTCATCATCATCATCGTCGTCATATTCTCTCCTTTTCCTCCTTGTCCTGATTCTCCTCTTTCTTCACCTGGTGCTTGTTCATCATCATCATCGTCGTCATATTCTCTCCTTTTCCTCCTTGTCCTGATTCTCCTCTTTCTTCACCTGGTGCTTGTTCATCATCATCATCGTCGTCATATTCTCTCCTTTTCCTCCTTGTCCTGATTCTCCTCTTTGTTCACCTGGTGCTTGTTCATCATCATCATCGTCGTCATATTCTCTCCTTTTCCTCCTTGTCCTGATTCTCCTCTTTCTTCACCTGGTGCTTGTTCATCATCATCATCGTCGTCATATTCTCTCCTTTTCCTCCTTGTCCTGATTCTCCTCTTTGTTCACCTGGTGCTTGTTCATCATCATCATCGTCGTCATATTCTCTCCTTTTCCTCCTTGTCCTGATTCTCCTCTTTCTTCACCTGGTGCTTGTTCATCATCATCATCGTCATCATATTCTCTCCTTTTCCTCCTTGTCCTGATTCTCCTCTTTCTTCACCTGGTGCTTGTTCATCATCATCATCGTCGTCATATTCTCTCCTTTTCCTCCTTGTCCTGATTCTCCTCTTTCTTCACCTGGTGCTTGTTCATCATCATCATCGTCATCATATTCTCTCCCTTTTCCTCCTTGTCCTGATTCTCCTCTTTCTTCACCTGGTGCTTGTTCATCATCATCATCGTCATCATATATCTCTCCTTTTCCTCCTTGTCCTGATTCTCCTCTTTCTTCACCTGGTGCTCGTTCATCATCATCATCATCGTCGTCATATTCTCTCCTTTTCCTCCTTGTCCTGATTCTCCTCTTTCTTCACCTGGTGCTTGTTCATCATCATCATCATCGTCGTCATATTCTCTCCTTTTCCTCCTTGTCCTGATTCTCCTCTTTCTTCACCTGGTGCTTGTTCATCATCATCATCATCGTCGTCATATTCTCTCCTTTTCCTCCTTGTCCTGATTCTCCTCTTTCTTCACCTGGTGCTTGTTCATCATCATCATCGTCGTCATATTCTCTCCTTTTCCTCCTTGTCTCCTTTTCTTCCTTGTCCTGATTCTCCTCTTTCTTCACCTGGTGCTTGTTCATCATCATCATCATCGTCATATTCTCTCCTTTCTTTCTCCTCTTTCTCCTTATTTTCTTTTTCTTTCTTCTTCAACTCAATTTTGAGATCCTCTTTTCCCCTTCCTCATTCTTCTCCCTCCTCCTTCTCCATAGCTGCCAACTATCAGGAATTTATCAGGAATGTCCAGATTTCTAAAGTCTATCTGGAAAATCCAGAAAACTATCTGATTTTCCTGATTTTGACATTTCCAAGGAAGAATAAGGGCACTGAAGGATTTTTTTTAATGCATTTTCTTAATTTTAAGTTGAACATGCAGCCAGTTGAACTTTAAAAGTAGGATTTTTCATAGACTTTTTTTTATATAAAAGATAGTGATTCAAATTTGATATCTATATCTATCAAAGTGTAGTTTAAAGAAACCAAAAAACGAAGAGTCAATATTTGCAGCTTCAGTTCATAGAAAACCTTCAACTTCAGGGACGTTGCCCCACCATGGGCGTTGCTCCTGGATCCTACCGGGGGCCGCTGAAGGCCCCCGAATCCCCATACTTTTTGTCAGGAATTTCATTTCTCCAAGGTTGGCAGCTATGCTTCTCATTCTCCTTAACTCTTCTGGCACCACATGGGCGAATACATTCACCCAGACATCACTCTACACTCCCACCAAATGCAAAGACATTCACATCCAAGCACCCTGCCATGTGTTTGTCTGCTTTCAGAGCTTATATCGCTGTTTCTTCCATTGAAGCAACGCATGCACTTTCGAAAAAAACACCTTACTCCCCTCTTGTCGGTTCAGAGGCAACGGACAACCAAGAATGTAAAAAAATAAAAAATACATGGTGCGAGAAGAGTTAACCTTCTCCTCCTCCTTTTTTCTTCTCCTTTCAAGTTCAAGTATACTTTAATATCTCCAAAAGAGAAATTCAGGTTAGGTGCAACAACATGACAGAGATACAACATAACTGAAAGAACATTAATCAAACGTGTGAAACGAAATTATGCCAACCAAATAATTATCATTAAAATTCATTACATCAACTTAGAAATGTGCACATTTAAAACAGAGAGAGAGAGAGAGAGAGATAGAGAAAGAGAGAGAGAAAGAGAGAGAGAGAGAGAGAGGATCAATAACCATTATTAACTTATAGCAGTCAATCAAATAACAACATTTGGAATACATCTCATCTCTTTTTCTTCTCCTCCTTTTTCTCCACCTCTCCTTTCTCCTTATTTCTTCTCTTCTCCTCCGTCTTCTGCTCCCCCGCCTTCTTGTTGTTTGGTGTCATACCATTTAAATCTTGTAGCGCCCTGTATATTTTGACGTTCTTGGTTGTCCGTTGCATCTCAACCGACAAGAGGGGGGTAACTATTTTTTCGAGTGAGCATTCGTTGCTTTAACGGAAAACAATCAGTGACATAAGCTCTCAAAATAGGCAAACACGTGGCAGGGTGCTTGGCAGTGAATGTCTTTGCATTTGGTGGGAGTGTAGAGTGATGTACTGAGCGAATGTATTTGTCTATGGTGCTGGAAGAGTTAAGCTACTTTATCTGTAACTTTCCTTGCTGGTCCATCCCCAGTGCGTCAGCAACGTACCTGGGCTGACCGCCTACATGCTGAGCAGTCAGTGGCAGAAGGAGCTGAACTATATCTGTTATACATTGTCTATTGGTCCACAGTGCATAATCAACGTTCCTGGGCTGACCACCTACATGCTGAGCGGTCAGTGGGAGAAAGAGCTGAACTATATCTGTTGCATTGTCTATTGGTCCACAGTGCATGGGCAACGTTCCTGGGCTGACCACCTACATGCTGAGCGGTCGCTCGGTATAGTCGGGAGAAGGGGCTGACCACCTACATGCTGAGCGGTCAGTGGGAGAAGGAGCTGAACAAGGAGAACCCCCTGGGCATGCATGGGGAGATCGCCATCTCCTTCGCTGAGCTCATCCGCGACATGTGGTCAGGAGCGCGGGCCTACACCGTTCCTCGCAATTTCAAGGTTTGGGAGTCATGCCGTGTGGTGTTGATTTTGCTCTTCATGGTAGAATTTTGAAGACTTGAGTTTGAGAACAAGGATGTGGGCTTCTCAACTTGTAGTAGTTTGTTCTCCTTTACCCCCCCCCCCCCCCCCCCTTTAGCAGCTATGTTTACAACAAGTCTGTTTTTTATATCATGGATGGAAATTGATTTTTTAATGATCTGTTTGAATTTATATTATACTCTTATAAGTCGGTGGCTTTTCTTCTTTTTTTAATTGTCCTTTTTTTTTTTGGGGGGGGAAACCCTTTTACCGCCAGCTATATTTCAGCCAAGAATTGCTATTAAATTTACCTGGGTAGAGAACAAAATCCATCTGCAGTATTGTGGATTCTTCTGTGACATGTATAAAATAAGGTCTATTCTTGCTTCCCAAAACTAAGACAATAGGGTCTTTGGATAATAGACCCCATGTTGATGGCTTTTAGTGACATAGGTGTTAAATCACTGTGGTGCTAAAATGCGACGTTGGCGGTGAAAGGGTTAGAGATCTGTAAAATATGGTAGGCAGTTTGTTCATAAGAAATAGTGGTTGGTGAAGTGAGGGGTAGGTTTTGCTAGTTGTCGGTGCCTTCTTCTTCGTCAATCACTCACACAGTCTCCAGTCTCCGTGTGTGTTCGCTTTGTATTGCGTTTGTGTTTGAATGCGCTTTGAACGCTAACGTGTGTGTGCGCTTTGATTTGATTTCTATCAAGATTCAGCGCCGTATAAATACTGTATGTTGTTGTTGTTGTTGTTGTCGTGTGAGCACAGATGCGTCATTCTGCCGTTTGTGCCTAACTAAAAAATAGTTAATCCCAGCGTGTACCGTCGTCGGCTGGATGCAATCTTTATAAGACTTTTTAAAACAAAGGCAGGATAATGGACCAGTAATACAGTAAGATAATAGATGACAGTCAGCAAAGGGAAAAAGGCAGAGTCAAAGAGAGTGATAGATCAGAGGTAGTTACGAGCATATAATTTCCAGAATGTGTGGGAACTATTTGTACGGAAGACCTCCCAGATATCCCCACAGGGGGAGGTGGCAGTTTGATATGATGCGCATTATAGTCTATAAAATACTGTCTGTTCATAAGAAGCCTTGGTTGTTAAAGTAAGGGATGTGGGGTTTTTTCAGGTGGCGGTGGGACGGTTCGCCCCCCAGTTCTCGGGGTACCAGCAGCAGGACTCCCAGGAGCTGATGGCCTTCCTGCTGGATGGCCTGCACGAGGACCTCAACCGCATCCGCCAGAAGCCCTACATCGAGCTGAAGGACGGCTCTGGCAGGGACGATGCTGTGAGTAACTTCTGAAGTCAATGACTAAATGACTTTTGTGTGTGTGTGTGGGGTTGGTGGGTGGATGTGTGTGTTTGTGATCCGCCAGAAGCCCTACATCGAGCTGAAGGACGGCTCTGGCAGGGACGATGCTGTGAGTAACTTCTGAAGTCAATGACTAAATGACTTTTGTGTGTGTGTGTGTGGGTTGGTGGGTGGATGTGTGTGTGTGGGTTGGTGGGTGGATGTGTGTATGTGGGTTGGTGGGTGGAGTGGTGTGTGTGTGTGTTTGTTTGTGATCCGCCAGAAACCCTACATCGAGCTGAAGGACGGCTCTGGCAGGGACGATGCTGTGAGTAACTTCTGAAGTCGATGACTAAATGACTTTTGTGTGTGGGTTGGTGGGTTGGTAGGTGGATGTGTGTGTGTGGGTTGGTGGGTGGATGTGTGTGTGTGTGTTTGTTTGTGATCCGCCAGAAACCCTACATCGAGCTGAAGGACGGCTCTGGCAGGGACGATGCTGTGAGTAACTTCTGAAGTCAGTGACTAAATGACTTTTGTGTGTGTGTGTGGGGTTGGTGGGTGGATGTGTGTGTTTGTGGTCCGCCAGAAGCCCTACATCAAGTTGAAGGACGCCTGGGAGGGATGATGCTGTGAGTAACTTCTGAAGTCAGTTAGTAAATGTCTTATGTATGTGTGGGTTGGTGGGTGGATGTGTGTGTGTGTGCAGCCACACTCCGACTTCGGAGGATTTGGGAGACTGACGATGTTATGCTAATGTATGTCATGCTAATGCTATGTTATGTCCCCGCATAACTATGCAAAGCATAACCTTTTGATATAGCCTTGGTGTTCTAGGCTATGTTAATTGGTCTGACACAGTCTTAAGCCAAGGCGAACACGATGCCTGAACAGTGAAGCGTTTGCTCTCCCAACCAACAGGTGACGAGATGTATTCCAAATTTTGTTATTTGATTGACTGCTATAAGTTAATTATGGTTATTGATCTTCTTCTCTCTCTCTCTCTCTCTTCTCTCTCTCTCTCTCTCTCTCTCTCTCTCTCTCTCACTCTGTCTCTCTCTCTCTCTCTCTCTCTCTCTCTCTCTCTCTCTCTGTCTCTCTCTCTCTCTCTCTCTCTCTCTCTCTCTCTCTCTCTCTCTCTCTCTCGTCTCTCTCCCTCTCTCTCTCTCTCCTCTCTCTCTCTCTCTCTTTCCTCTCTCTTCTCTCTCTCTATGTTTTAAATGTGCACATTTCTAAGTTGATGTAATGAATTTTAATGATAATTATTTGGTTGGTATAATTTCGTTTCACACGTTTGATTAATGTTCTTTCAGTTATGTTGTATCTCTGTCATGTTGTTGCACCTAACCTGAATTTCTCTTTTGGAGATATTAAAGTATACTTGAACTTGAAACAGGTGGTGGCGGGAGAGGCATGGGAGAACTACAAGAAGCGAAACGACTCCATCATCGTGGACACCTTCCACGGCCTGCTCAAGTCCACCGTGGAGTGCCCAGACTGCCAGAAGATCTCCGTGACCTTCGACCCCTTCTGCTACCTCTCCCTGCCCATGCCCATCAAGAAGGAGCGGCAGCTGGAGGTCTTCTGGGTGTCCCTGTCCCCGCCCACTAAACCTGTGCAGGTAAGGGTGGACTTTTTGTGTGTGTGCGAGGCTTAAAGATACACTGACCCACCACGATTAAGTCCCTTGTTTTTTTTTTCTGGGTAGCTGTGACCCGTATGCAAATGCCCTCAACTTGAAATTGTGGCTGCTCTTTAAAATGATGTTTCGTTTTCAATTTGGGAGCATTTGTATGGGAGTAAAACCTGGTCAAAACAAGATTTCTTACCAGCTATAAGAGGGAAAACACGTGAAACCCATTATTTTGATACGTGATCTGGTGGATCTTTAACACATTCACGGGTTGCAAGTGGTAGTCGTACTTC